>CAHIKZ030001143.1:112500-192500 GCA_903632075.3 Acanthosepion pharaonis
CACCCCAGGGGTCAGGGTGGACCTGGGAACACCAGCAATTAAGATGTGGTTCCACGCTCCTCAAAACCTCCTGATCAGAGGCCTTGCTGTTGGATGTAGTTTAACATCTTACCTAGGATGCGGATGTAGTTTATTGCCATACTCAGGATGTAGATGTGGATTGTGTTTGATTTTATTTCAGTTTTGTTTTGTGTTTTATGACCAGCAATAAGGTCTGTGAAATGGTGTCGCGAACAAAAAAAAAAAAAAAAAGGAAAGAAAGAATAAAATAAATAAATAAAAACTTCTGGCTTCAAGTGACAGCGAACTGGATGTTGAAGATTTTTGGTCAAAAGTTTATGTCAATGGACACATTAGTTATTGAGGAGAGTGGCATCTTGAAGTTGTGATGAGCTGCCCATCACCAGGTGATGATTGTCTATGTAATTCTGATGTTGCTCATTAGAGTTGCCAGTCATGTGCTGGTTGAAAGGAAAAGATGATCTGTTTGCCTGAAAATGTCCTAAGTTGTCGACAAATATCACCTACTTACCCAGACTGTGCAAGTAAAGCTCTGAATAAACAAAATACGTTGGAAATGGGGTTAGTCTTTTCTGACACAGAAATTATTTTCATCTTTCATTTCCATGTGAGCGTGCAATGAACTGATTGTTCTTGGTGCACATTGGCATGAACGTGATACAAGGGGTAGTCATTTTCTGGTCACCCCTGGGATAATTTAGTTCAACATTTTTCAAGAGTTTGGGCAATGTATCTAAACACTAGACTATTTGTTGTTAACCTGATAACTTTCCCCGAGATGTGGACCAAAAATAGGAGAAACCAAACTCAAGCAAAGGATAGCAAAAAAAAAAAAAAATAAAATAAAAAGAAGACATCAACCATAGTCAATTGAGTCAATACAAATGATCCTTTACTTTAGCCGAATAGTATGTACTTTGCCAGGGCCAGTTTTTCTTCTCCTAGACTGGTTGCCACCCAAGGCTATAAAACCCAGTCTGTCCTACTATTTACCCATAGCTGGGGGGGGGTGGATTCATACCCTTTTGCAAGGGTATTGGCACATAAGTAAATGTAATGAACTCGACTGGAATTTGAACCTGGTTCTCCAATTCCTCAATCTGAGGCTGTGGTGAATAGCCCCATAGAAGCAAGCGAGCCAGATTGGCTTGCATCTGGTGCATAGGAAAATAAGTGTCTTACCTTAACAGGCGGCAAGTGACATCGGCAAGTTTGCCCCGTGAAAATGGCATTACTCTTCCCTCTAGCAGTATGTGCAGTAACGAGGGTTTTTGTACAGTTTGGCATGCTTCCACCAATAGCAAGTTGTGTGCTGATTGGTCGAACTGAAGGAGGCTATTTGCCTGGGTGACTAAGAATAAAAGCGAGTGTTGGCCTGATAAAACAGGGCTGAAGCAGTGAAAAGGGGAGAAAAAAAGACGGATATACATTGTGACGTGTTCAGAAAGCAAGGATGGTGAATTGAACCAGCGGTATCTTGATTGTACAAGTGACACCGTAGCAATACAGACTTATTTAAACTGCAGAGCCACAATCAGTTACTCTACCGTGCCTTCCCAGAAGCTAAGCAAAGTATGAAGAAACAGGAAAAATTTTGTTAGAAACAAAGAAAAGAGTGCTGGACTGTTCTATAATACTGGCAATTCTATACGGCAGCGAATGCTGGGCAATCTCCTCACAGATGAAGAAGAGACTTGAGGCAAAAGAAATGTGACCCTTCGGAAGGATGATGAAATCTAGAGAAAATGAAAACAAAAAGGATATTTTATACTTAATATCAGGATAAGATAGTTGAAATTTCTAGGGAACATAATGAGGAAAGATGGCTTAGAGAATTTGAGACTCACAGGATATACAGATGGCAAGAGTGGCAGGGGAATGCAGCGGATAACCTACTTAACGAACTTGTGTAAATAGGCTGGCAGAACAAGGATTAGGAAAGCATAACAAAGAAAATGGCGAATTACCTCGTCAAACCGAGTGACAGTGTGCCGTGTGTATCCTACCGTGGTGAAAAAGAAAGTTACTTGCTGAAAACAGGGTACGTATTCTGCATATGTTGAAGACAGAATTTTTAAAATTAGAAACAAGTCAGTCACGGGAGTCGCCATAAAAGCATTTTGATATGCTAATAATCGTGCATCTTCTCTCAGTTGTCGACAAATTGAAAAAAAATACTCGGTCGATAAAAGCAGTTGGTATTCTCGAGTCAAGGAGGAAAAAAATAAAGACAAAATTTGAGTATTTAGATGCTGCGGTCATCATGTGAAAGTGGGTGATGACACAAAGGTTGGAAACAACCGATTTAAATAATTATCAAAAATGACTCATTTTTCTTCCCAGATTCTAGTGTTACAACTGAAATACTAAAAAACCACTGAAGTTTTTAGAGCAGGAATTGAGAACGACTGAACACATCAAAATTAGCTAAATATTCTTGCTGAAGACTTCTTGCTTGGATAGACTAGCTGAGTTTAATAGCAGCCAGATCACTTGAGAAGAATAAACATAATACAACACAGGAGATTGCCAACACATTCACAATATTAATATCGAAATGACGTTTCAGAAGATGTTTTGATATGTTTTCTTTGTCGTCACTTCAGCCTTTAAAAGAGAATGACTGCTTGTAGCAAGAAATTCTTTTCATTTCTTAAAACTATTTACTTGTCTTCACTTTGCTTTTTCCTTCACACAAATATTGAAAAATAATTTGTACCAATTATGTTAGTCACTTGAATGTGTAGCTTCCATGTAAATCAAGCATAAATAACTCATGGAAAGAATTTCCTAATCAGATTTGCTATTTAAAAGTAAATATTCAGTTTCTGAGAATAAAATCATGGCAGGTGATAAAAACTGGAGATTTTACAAGATGTAACGCAAGACACCAGAGGACAAATGAAATGAACCCCTAATTATATTCGTGGAACTCCATCTCAGAATTTTAGGTAAATGCTATAGATTTAAGTACTGTCAGAGAAAACTCATTTTTTGCACAAAACCAGATTACAGGGAAATTAACTCCTTTTTTGTACACTGACAGGCTCCAATGATTTGAATCTTTATATCCATATATATTAACCAATCAGTGACATCATAGGAGACTTGTGGCTTTCTTTGAAATTGCAGATAAAAATTTCTTATCTACAAATTTTTTAAGGATCAATTCAGAATAATATTTTTTCTCCTAAACATGGATATTTAAAAATTGGGAAAATATTTATTGACCAATAAACTTGAGATTAATAAATCTGATTTTTTGTTTTTGTTCTGTAGCCAATATTTTGTTATATAAACCACAAATTTTAGTTCACTAACTAGTTTTTAGTGTTAACCTTTGATCAGAGTGTCCATTTGTTTATTATACAAACAAAACTAGAATTCTCACACTTAATTGAGTATATTACAAAAAAATGTTTACTGATCGAACCATCAAGAGTGTGAGACTCACCTTTGCAAGGCCTCCAAACTGTCCTACGTCTTGACAAAATTTGTCAGTGTTAAGAACGACTCCGGTCTTAGCACAGTGAAGCAAAAAAAATCGAAGGTATGATAGAACGCTTTGGTCATGTTGGAGTCGTATTATCGTTGCCGATTTCAATTTTACAGGGAATATCCTTTATTATCATCTGCGTGTGTACACATCTCCAGATGCAGGATAGCCTTGAGGCATTCTGAGGTATATAAATCTTCCCCATTCCGTGATGAAAATGGTAAATGGCTAGGATTCTTTGTCTAATGGTATTGAGTGGTACCCATCGACAGCGTCTAAATTTATTTGAGCACAATATCCACACCGGAATCATCAGCCAATCAGAACTTACAGAATAGAATCTCCCAGACTGTTATATAAACCACCAACCAATTCGCCCAACCGATGTGACATAGGTAGACCTTGAGTTTCTCTTTTAGGTCTACCTATGTCACATCGGGGTGGCTTCCTGTGGAGCCCTCCCCTTGGTTTGGTTAGACAAGCCTTGAGTACCTAGTTAATGTAAGTGTTGTTTTCGGCCTGTCCCCGGCCACATCTTTGGTTATGATCCAGGTTGAGATACCCAACCTCCCCAGTTTGTTTTTGGCCCCTTTTATCGCAACTGGGTCAGCTTTATATTTTCCCATGGCCGTATAAATTTTTTATCCTTTCACCAATCCTTTAGCGATGGGGAGAATACAGCGATCTCTCTGTTTTGAGGGTTGGACAGGCCCTACTAACATCAGTTATGTTTAGTTTGTTATTGGGTTCATCTCCCTCCCTTCTCATTCTTCATTATTAGATTTTTAGGTATAATAATTTATCATCATTAAATTTTTATGGCATGGGGCGTGTTTTGTAAGTGCCCACCTTGAGAGGATGAGGTATTGTGGTGTATGGAGGATCGAGTGGTGACAGACGTGTTTTTGTGGTGAATGTGAAATTGTAATGAATGAATGGGTTGTGAATCAGATTAGCTAGGTATAGGATAGCTAGTGTCGACCAGCCTCAACCCCTCCCCTTTTTCAGCCTTGTGCTACAGTTATGCAATTTTTACATAATAAATATTGTCAGTCTATCTTCTATTACAGTCGAGTACTGTCTGTTGCTATTACCAAACTCTACACCAATATTAACACATAAAAGAAAAACAGAAGTTAGATGAAGACACCGTTGTCACTGACGTCTTACCAATGTGTGGCAGGTATTTCTGTATAAAATAAAAACTAAACAAATGTTTGACTGATGAATATTTATAAAAACTGGGGGAGCAGCAATAACTTTGTGTAGGTTATGGAAAAATTGTCACTTTTGTAGTTCTACTAATTTTTTTTTGGGGGGGGGAGACAAATTTTTTCTCACTTCAACTTGGGAAATATAAAGAACAAGTAAAACTGGAAAATTGCACTTTTTTTTTTTTCGTAAGTGGAATAATGCCTTTCTGCACATCACGACACAAGATGTGATGACATCCAAGGTTGGCTGTATGCATATACACACCCAGCTTGCTATGTTCACAGCTTTGCCTCACTGGCGGTGATCAAATTCAACAAAGAATAATAACAAATGCTTTTCAAGACAGTGATTGGGAAGTGGTGATCAATACGATTTCTCACTTAATGTCTTCCTTCAGCTTCGAGAAGGTGAACTCCTGCTATCTCACTAACTTCTGACCATGGAAAAAAAGACACTTAGATTCACTGTCTGACTAATTCAGTGACTGCTGATTCACTCACTGCTGGTGTGTTTCTCACTGACTGCCCACTTCCTGAATGGGTACTGGCTGGGTTACCACCATCCCCATCTGTCCACTTGTGTTCCGGAAAAGGAGACCACACATTCAGCTTTTGGGCGGTCATTTTTTCAAAGGACTCTACTTTTATGATTATCTAAAATCACTAACAAAATTTTATGTTTGCCAACTCAAAGGCGAGCTGCAGACAGAATTCCTGAAACATCCAGGTCATTAAATTGACTCAAGGATGGACTGGAGACAAAGATTCTTATGAACGCCAGTCATTAAATTGACTTAAAAGGAAAAATAATCTATTTATCTCCTAAAGATGTGTGAGAAATTGCATTGCTACATAAGCAACTGTACGAAAATTTGACAAAAAGCACACCTGACGTCAGTGTGGCTTAAGCAAATAGAAAGGGAATGAAGAGAGAAGGAAAAGGCACAGAAGGTTCGGTGATATTAAAAAGCATGACATCACCCTGAAACTTGCTTTTCAGCCTTACTTAACATATCAGAGGCTCTGGTAGAGTTACAAATGGAGCTTATTGAGTTGTCTGAAGATAATATCCTGAAAACTTTGTTTTCCAGCAAGAAAGATCCCATTGAAATTTGGAAAAGGGCAGTAGAATATCCTTGCCTTCGTGACCATGCATGCCAACTTATTTCGTGTTTTTCTTCAACATACACACTTGTGAATTCACATTCTTGTACTTGACACAAATCAAGAATTCATTGAGAACATGGTTGACAAATGAGCGTTTGGAAGACTAATCAAAACTAAAAGCCACCATATTAGAACCTGATATCAAAATGGTGTCTCAAAAGAAGCAATGTCAAGGATGTCTTTGTCTAAAAAGACAAATTAATGACTCCTCTGGCATTGCTCTTGCTATCTCACTAACTTCTGGCCACAGAAGTTAGTGAGATTGTGGAATCGGAGAGCCGAGTTTGCTCAGGTTGGGGAATCGGAGAGCCGAGTTTGCCCAGGTTGGGGAATCGGAGAGCCGAGTTTGCCCAGGTTGGGGAATCGGAGAGCCGAGTTTGCCCAGGTTGGGGAATCGGAGAGCCGAGTTTGCTCAGGTTGGGGAATCGAGATGAGTTTGCCCAGGTGGGGAATCGGAGAGCCGAGTTTTGCCCAGGTTGGGGAATCGAGAGCCGAGTTTGCCCAGGTTGGGGAATCGGAGAGCCGAGTTCGTTAGTGAGATCATTGTTAATAAAGTATTTATTTCAACATGTCTCGTTTTTCAGTTTTATAATGTATGTTTTTATTAGATTAAATATTTATTAAATTCTATTTTATGAATTATTAACCTAAGATATAAAATGTGTAACTGTAAAAAAAAAACATCACTTGGTTAATATGGCCTCTATGAGAGACAATGAATTTCAATATGGCCTTCATGCATGAAAAGGTTACCCACCTGTGTCTTACAGCAAAACAACACATTTTTTTTTACTTACTTACTTATTTTTTTTCTTACTTCAGTCACCATAATACCTCGAAGTCTCTATAAAGTCCTAATTATTTCCCATATATATAATTCGTATGTGGGGGGGGGAATAAAAAAATTCCAAGGAAAAGTCATCAGAACAATTACCACGAAAAGTGTTTATAGAAAAGGCACAGGGAAGCTATGTTACAGTGGCAGTAAAGGGACTGAAGCCGAGATGCCAGGTCAGGATCAATAACATAGCAGATTCTTCTTTGGATTTTTATCAAGAATCTCTAAATATATAGCAGGAGCACCAAACTAGATATGGCAGCAATATTCAAAGCAAAGATGAATGGTAGACTTATAAATATGCAACACAGATTCTGGCGAGGAAAAATATTAAGCACGACACAATGAACTAACTTTCATAGCTGCAGATGACTTAGCAATCGATTCGATATACTCTTTCCACTGCCGTCAAAAGAAATGCTTTCACCTGCTCTGGCAAGTAAACACTGAAAACTTCCAAGTTTGTGATAGAAAATACTCAAATACATTCATGGATTGCTTCAAGAAGCATCATACTGTTGCTAAAAAGATATTCAATTTAGAAATCGAAAATTTTTTATCTTATTTCTCTTTATTTCTAAAATCAAAGCATCGATTAATCTGTTTTCTATTGTTTATCAACCTTTTGCAGGTTATTTAAAGCCAGAAAATGTTTTTAGATAGTAAGAAATCTTTTTTTTTGAGCTCAGTCAGTCAGTTATGTGCCATGTGTGATACATGCTTAGGTGATCATGTATCTTTCGATACATAACTAACAAGACAGATTTTTTTCCCCGCAGTAGGTTGCTATTTCTTTCTGCGGTAGACCAGTTGCCATCCAATGGACTCCAGATTTAATTTTAAAACTTTTCAAACTTTATTTAAAGGTATATAGTAACTTAAAAATAAAATACACATACCTATATATTTTATTTACATTCATTTTGTACTGTACTAGGTCTTTTCAGGCCACAAAAAATGTTCTTCAAATTAACAAATAGCTTTAACAGACAATCCCCCTATTAGTCCATTAAATTGAGGTTCCACTATATATATATATATATATATATATATATATATATATATATATATATATATATATATATATACACACATACATACATATATATATATATGGTCTAATTAGGTATGGTAGAGCCATTGGTAGCGGCTCAGATTGAGGAATTGGAGAGCTGAGTTTGTTACATTTGCTTATGGAAAGGTATAAATCCATCTCTTCTTTCCCCAGCTATGGAAAAAATAGCAGGACAGACTGGGTCTTATAGCCTTGGGTGGCAACCAGTCTAGGAGAAAGACAAACTCAATTCAAAACAGCTTGGTGAGGATTGGGATCTGTCAGGATTTCTTGCCCAAGAAACACCACTGTCGCAGCAGTATTTTTGGCAGCCATATGACCTTACAGGTCTTGTGATCATGAGGCTTTGATACTATTATTGATATCAGGAAACTGTTGGTGGAGTCTTCTATATTTAAGAAAGGACTACTCTCTCTAGGGTTTTGTATTGTCTGTGGTTGAAGACATTTACAAGTGGGGTGGTGAAATATATGCTTTGTAGATAACAGGAGGCTGCTGTATGACTGCTAATTGAATAACTGAAGAAGAATATATCAGCTAAAATATTTCAAAACTTCAGATTAAACTTGAAAGCCCAGAGTCGACGTGTACTATCCCTCCAAACTGGGGGCAGCCCACTTGGGGTAGTGCTTTTTGATTCTTGTTATCTTACTGGCATTTGCTTTTTACTACCTACATTTATATACATTACAAATTAAACTATGCACAACAGAATATTAAAGAATGAAAAATATTTGCAGATTTTGACATCATTCTCGACTTTTTTTTTTTTGTCCATATCCGAGAATTTGTTTTGCTTATTTTTTTTTTTAAGCATTTCACCCCTAGCAAGGTGGGAAGCCACTAGCACGCAAGGGGTTATAGAGGATTTGGAGCGAGTTGCAGGTAGGAATGATAGAGGAAAGGATGGGGAGAAGGATAGTGGATAGATCAAGGCAACTGGAGATGTTGATTGACATTACATTTGAATAGTTGGAGATTATAGCTAATAGGGAAACAGGAATAGAGAAGGGAGTTCCACAGGCGAGAGGTGCGAGATATGAAGCTATTGGAGCAGAAGAGGCAGCTACATTTAACAGTGCTAAGTTATGGAAATATGCTATAAAAAAAAATCATTATTTCCCCCCCCCCATAATGTTGAATGCGTTAAATTCAACTTTTGTAACAAGAAAAATCTCAGGTCGATGTTTTTTTAAAAACTGCTGCAAAACATTGATTATTTAAGGGGGAATTATCTATTTATGACAGGTGTTTTTAGATACAATGTATTTATTTTCAATTTTACTAATTGAATTGTTCACATATATTGCATAGGATCCATTCTTGTTATGTAGTGGTTTCACAGTGGAGGCTTGTATTTGTACTAAGTCGGTCCTAAAATAGGTTCGACGTACAAAACGTTAGGAACTTGATATAATAGGTAATGACGCAACAATCTAGTTGTGGTGGCTGATACTTTAATATCCGACTAACAGTCGTCCGACATTGACTGACCAGCTCACTGAGCGACTCACTGCCGACTGCCTTGTTACACTTACTACTCCTACTTATTATAGGTGGGAGAGTCTATTAACTATAGAATAGGTGTGTTCCACCATAACAATTATACATAATTAGGTTACAATAAAATTTTTATTTTATAATGAATACTACCCCATAGAAGCTGAGATGGAGAAAAGTGGAGGTGGGGGGGTGCATACCATTGATTTGGCAAGATACAGAGCTGGCACATATATTAACCCTGAGCCCACCGACTGAGAGGCCAAACTCTGATTGGGTGCCCGGGGAGTGCTTGGTGACCATAACTATCTTATCAACATCTGCTTTTTTCTTCTTACATTTATATTTTATAAATTAAAAATAAGCACATCCGGCTTTAAAAAGTGGAAAATGTGTTAAAATTATCCAACTATTTAATCAGAAAAAATCTCAAGTTGATGTTAAAAAAAATTGCCGCAAAATGTTGTTGATTTCTTTAAGATGGAATGATCTATTTATGACGGGTCTCTAATTTGACTTTCTTTAAGTTTTATTTATTTTCAATTTTTCTAGTTGAATTGTTCCCCTATATTGTATAGGATCCATTGTTGTTCCCCTATATTGCATATGAACCATTATTGTACATAATTAAGTCAGAATAAAATTTGTATTTTATATGAATACTACCTCATGAAAATTGAGATGTAGTAGAGTGGCAGCCTTGTATCATATATGGAGGTGGTGGGGAAGGCATGAGACCTTTGACCTGGCCTTGTGGAAACCATTTGATCCAAGTGTTTATTTTTTTTTTTTTAAATCCATGATGGCCGCTTAGACTGCAAGAAAACATGGTGACTTGACTGACAATAACAAAACAAACAAACAATAAACGTTGAATTTAATTTTAAGAGTAGAATTTTTTTTTTCTTTACAATTTTTGTCTTATTTTTATCAAAACCATTTTTTTTTTTGTTTTTGTTCTTTTGAAAAGGAGGGTGCTGAAAAGTTCTTAGTCTGATGATCAATTTTTTTGCACCTCCTTGTACAATCATTTTTTTTTTTTGTTTTTTGAGCCTTAGAAGTGTCATTCAGGGTGGAAAAATGGGTTGGGAAAGGTGGTTCTGGGTAACTTAGTAATTTGTTAAAAAAAACAAAAGAAAGAGAAAAATATTTCTAGGTTTCTACAGAAACACAACTCTCTGAGAAATAATCAGTTATTAAAAATGTTATTTTCATATTCTTACTGAACAAGCACTCTGGATCACAAACATAAAAAAAAAACAAAAAAAAACAAAAACAAAAAAAGACAAAAACAAAAAACTATTTTCTTTTTTAAATTTTAAGAGGGGTGTTCAATTTGCTTTGTACAGTCATTATAAATTGATCCCCACCCACAAATATATATATATATATATTATAAATTTTTACTTATGGACAAAAACAGTTACTCATGTCAAAATCGATTTTGGTATTTTTTTGAAGAATTTGTTGTTATTGTTTTTGTTCGTATGTAAAAATTTATAATAAATAATTATTGCTCTACGCTTGGTATTGAGCCCTCTTTTGAATTAATGCTTTGAACGTTAGAATTTATATTATTTTCGTTCTCATTACATATTTGTGTGCGTGTGTATATATATATATATATATATATATATATATATATGTTAAGAAATGGACGAGGTCCGACAATTTATTTATTAAAGACATTTTTATTTATGTTTTAACGTTTTATTTATTAATAGATACCTGAATGTTAAGAAAATGATCCTGTTTATGAACGAATATTTAAATGAAAATTTTCGGACATTCAATGTCGGTAAATGTTATTTAATACTGTTTATCATAAACAGAATATTTGCTTAAATACTTGTATCTATAAAATAACAACGTTAAACATAAATAAAATTTATCATTCTTATTATATATATATATATATATATATATATATATATACATACAGGGTGTCTCAAAATAACGTATACACTCTTTAAATATCAATAGTTAATAATATATTAGCATGATGTGAGAACTTATATGGATGAAAATATGCAAAACAGATGGATTGGAAAAAGAGGGACAATTGAATACCCACCTAGATCACCAGATTTGACACCCTTGGATTTCTTTTTGTGGGGGTTTCTAAAAGAGAACGCTTGCAGCAGGAAACCTGAAACAATTGCTGAAATAAGAGTAGCAATTGAAGAGGAATGTGCTCAAATATCAGAGGAAATGATACTAGACGTTTGTAGGTCTATTTCTTCAAGATATGAAAAATGTATTGAACAGAACGGCAACCAGTTTGAGCACTTGATGCGAATTCATCATTATATGAACATTCTGCCATAGACCCAGATAGCTTTTATTTTACTAAAGTTAATTTTCTTTTTTTTCTCAAATTCTTTAAATATGTATTCTTTCTCTTGTATTAATCTTATAGTCAAAATACATAAATTGAATAAGTTATAACGATTCTAAGAGTGTATACATTATTTTGAGACACCATATATATATATCTCATGATGTGATAAAACATTTTACTTACCTTACAAAATTCAAATAAGTTCAAGTTAAAATTAAAAAAAAAATATTTACATTATTTAAAGCATATACTTTTCCCTTAACTTTTATTTTTTTTCTTGTTTGCGCAAGGGGATCAATTTACAGTTAATTTACATAACAAACTGAACCCCCACTTCTTAAAATTAAAAACATATTTTGAAATAGAGTGTGTCATCTACAGGAATACGAAAAAAAAGTTTTTGAAAAATATGGTTATTTCTTACAGAGGTGTGCTTCCATAGAAACGCCAAAAATTCAAAAGTTGTTTTTTACATCCCCCCCAACTCCAAATGTTGTTTATCTCCTTTTCTTCAATTTTTTTTTCTTCTTTTTGTCTAAGTATGGTGCAAACAGGGAGGCAGCTACGTCAAAGTACAATGTTCAGGTCTTGACGTCAAAAAATTTGTCAAATTGTCAATTTTTTGGAAAACAAACTTGCTTTTTCATTTTCTTTCTGAATTCAATTTTGAATACATCGATGACATCTTAAAAGCAATAAACCAATAAGCAACAAACTTTGGGCTTACCCAGATATGTTCTGCATGCTGATATGGGGTGTTGACATTGTTAGACATCTTGGATGATTAAAATAAAAAAAAAAAATACTGTGGCCATCTTGGTTGTTAACATTGGCAGCCATCTTGGATGCAAATGCTAGTAATCATCTTGGTTGTCGACCATAAATGCAAAGTAAAGTAAGCCACCTTGGGTGTATATATTAGTTGCTGATGTTAACGACGACAGTTAACTTTGATGCTGCAGTTATTAACTTCACTGAGTGTTGACAATGGTAGCCATTTTGAATATAAATAAGCAACCATTTGGGAGGTTAGATCTCTGAGGAGTGTTGGAAGTTGTCTGCCATTTTGGATGTTAACATCAGCAACCATTCTGGATGTTGCTTGGATTCAGCGGTTGTTAGCCATATTAAATATGCAGGTCATCTGTTGTGGACTGTGAAAATAGTCGAGTTGACAAATGTCTGTATTGGCTTCGGTCGGACATTTTGGAAGCATTATATATCAGCTGACAATTATCGGCCATATTAGACGTCAGACAAAAACCGTGTCTAATATTTTTGTATAGTTCGCGGTCATTATTTACAGACTGTCCAACAAAAAGAGCAAGTTGACTGCTGAGCATGACGGACATAATGACAATTTAGTGTCCATTTTCTAGGAGAGCAGCTGCTTTTTATTTTGACCTTGGTGATTTTCCTGATCTATTTTAAAATTAAAACATTGTTAAAAAAAAAAAACAAAAGAAGACAACAAAAAGGTGTGGAATCCAAAAACAAAAAAATTTTATCATTTACATACGTTCTGATTAAGTGAAAAAAAAAAATTGAAGGCAGACAGATTTAATAAATCAACTGTACTTGAAAAAAAAAAAAAAATTATGGAAAGAATAAACCTAATTGGGCAATATTTAATCTTTATGACCCCACCTCCCCGTCAAAATCTGCTCTATCAAAAGGACAGTTATTCACTTGACACCACTATTACTGTATACCCTCTTGACTCCCTCGGCAATATTTTTCATTTAAAAAAAAAAAAAAAAAAAACAATACCATGATTAGAATTTTAATAAAAATCCTAAGAAAATGAATTTGTACATTTTTCTTATTCTCGAGAATTCACAAAAAAGATATTAAACACTATTTATTTATTAGATTGCTTATTGACAAGAATAATTTTATATTTACAGGATTTGAAAATAACGAATTATTTATTTACACTATTTACATTGTTCGGACTGTTGTCCTCATCTTCATTGCCATTTTCACGATATTTCAGCTGTTGTACGCTCCAGCTTTCTTCAAGTGACTGGAATATCGAACTGAACCCTTTAGATTATTCTAGTTCCATGCCTCAATATCAGTTATCTCCCTTTAACTCTGCAAATTTTAGCCAGGTATTGAACTCACAACACTTTGAGTCAAGTCTCTGGATTCAATCAATACTTTTAGCCACCGAGCCTTGGGGACAACAGTCCAAACAATATAAATAGTGTAAATAATTACAATACCTGATTTATTTATTAATCTGGATAATTATCTATTTCTCTCTCTCTCTCTCTCTCTATATATATATATATATTTATTTATTTATTTATTATAATTTTATCATAGAGAAAAAATCATTTTACTCACTACGAAGATGCAACTTCATTTCAACTGCACTTCGACAGGTGAGAATTGAAAATGGTTATCAACAATCCTGATTGTAGGCAAGCTGTATATGAAATGTTACTTCCTTTTTTCCATTTGTTTGAGAAGTGACGGAGTGAAACAGTAGTGCTTGTTGATAGCAGTTTGGTGAAGAATGGATTGGGTGTTTAATGTTGACTGGTCTGAGGGAATTGTTTTTGCCGATAAACACCGGTCAAAAGTTTAGGCACATCATCTCACGAGCGTCCTAAGAGTGAGAGGTAGGGGAGGAAAGATGAAGATAGGGGATAGTATTACTTTTAAGTAGGTAGAAATTGTAGTGATACTTCTAGTAGTAATTGGGAATGTTATTTTGGTTTACTATAAAAATTCTAGAGCTGAATTGCATGTATTTATGTTGGGGTTATCACTACTAATTCTGTAATCAATGAACGTGTTTTGTGGATTAAAATTTAGAAGTTGTGATTTCCTTTAAAAAAAAATAAGGGATACTAATATAACCTTTTATAATCAAATTTTGACCTATTCCTGGATCGTATAGCGTGTAGAATAAGTATGGGTGTAAAACGATTTATCTGAAAATATTACCAGTAATATATATGAAAAAAAAAAAAATTTTTTAAGAATCATAATTTAATTAGCGGAGAGGTACATCAGAGGGGATGGAATATATCAAAGGACGTGATTTATAATTTAAAAAAATGGCTATAGATGGAGTTCTCCAGTCACTTACGTGTTTATCTAAAAATAAATACGTCTAATTTCACCTTTATCCCTGCCATGCGTCAATGGCTTAGGGGTAGAGTCTGACTGATACCAAATCAGATGTCTAGCCACACTAAACAGTCTGTTGCTGACTACATATATATATATATATATATATATATATATATATATATATACACTAAAAAATACTCCAAATCAGGTCCTACCCACATTTCTCACCCACACAAGACAGACATGCTTGCAGAGGTGTTGAGGCCTCACACTTATACACACATCCACATGAATATACACACTTATACACATCATACTCACTCACTCCCTAAGAACCAAATAATACACACACACTTAACAGAGACATATCCCCTTTCCAGGAACCAATAAAACTGTCAAAATGACCAAGGGAATTCAGAGCAGCATGAATCCATCCAGCCTTTATCTTAAATAACAACTTAAAAGAGACTGTTTGACCAACACAAGGACTGACCTAAATTCATGATAAAAAAATTTAAAAAAAACAAATGAAAACTACAGATAAAGTTCATTTTCTCCATTAAGACATTCATTTCTGTAGTTTACTGCTACCAGCAAGCAGAAAATTATTTTTCTCCTGATGATGGACATGTTGGCCGAAACTAGTTGAGGAATCTAATTGAAATAATAAAAAACGAAAGAATATTAATATACAACCCAGTGTCCAAAGATTTTAATTTTTTAATGTTTTTCATTGTTCAAAATATATATATATATATATATATATATATATATATATGAATGAATAAAAATGACAATAGGAAAACTGGTAATTGCTGATGCGTTTCGTCCAATGTGGACTTTATCAAAGCAAAATACGAAAATGAAATTAATTGAATAAAGTAACTAATAAAAACAAAAACAGAATGTACCTAGCAACTGGAATGTAGAGAAACGCTATTTTCATATTTTTTAAATGAAAAATAACATCAGTATTTGTCACGTGTGGAGAATATCGTCATTATATCTGTGTTGATGTATTCAACCATTTTCTTTTGATTTTATGAATCTGTTGTGTATATTTGTTTGTAAGAGCAGTAATTTTGTTAAGAAAGGTGAAATGGGGAAAAAAACCTGGGCGTAGATTTATATTTGGGTAATTTTCTATGGCGGCACTCTCCAGAATTTTCCTTCTGAGGGAGTTATTTTCTTTTTTTTATGAGTGTAGCATTTTTAAAATCAAAATTATGGTTGAATTTATTTCTATGTATGACTAGTGCATAATTCCCCAATTACTGACGTTATTTTTCAGTTAAAAATATGAAAATAGCGTTTCTCTACATTCCAGTTGCTAGGTACATTCTGTTTTTGTTTTTATTAGTTACTTTATTCAATTAATTTCATTTTCGTATTTTGCTTTGATAAAGTCCACATTGGATGAAACGCGTCAGCAATTACCAGTTTTCCTATTGTCATTTTTATTCATAAATATAGTCTTCTCTGCTGGTTAAATCAGAGAAATTTTCATATATATATATAACATTATTTTTAGTGGATACTTATATTTGAGTAGAGACTCTGCTTATGTATTGAACAGTATTATAAATATATAGTTAAATAAATACACTGAGTAGCTACTAATATATGGGTATCCACTAAAATAACGTTTAAAGTGAAAAAATTTACAAGATTGTAAAAATATGTGAACTTGAAATATTTATTATTTACCATTTTAGTGTGGTTTGTTTTCTTTTATGGCATGTCAAAACCCCAATGCGTTATTTAATGCCGACAAGATTTTTATTGCTGGTAATATTTTTAAAAAAAATGTATTGCTGGTAATAATTTTTTCTTCAAAAATGTATTGCTAGTATTAAAATCTATTTTTACACATTTCAACCCCAGTTTGAGTGTTAAGTATTTCTCCATAGCTGGGACCCTAACAGGTGCTACCACCCCAGGTCAAGGTGGACCTGGGAACACTAGCAATTAAGAGGTGGTTCCATGCTCCTCAAAACCTCCTTATCAGAGGCCTTGCTGTTGGATGTAGTTTATCGTCATACCCAGAACAATTTACCATTTTATAAAGAAATATATATGAAAACATTTTTTATTCGGAAATTTATAAAAATATCTGGACAAGAACATTTACCTAAACACGTAACAAGTAACTAATTGAAAATTTTGAAAAAAATACATTATCTGAGCATTTATTTGCTCTTGGAAATAAATTCCCTAAAATAGGTTAAGAGCATCTCTTTCTTTTAAATGTTCTGATAATTTTATAAATTTTTTAAAGTTTTTTTTTAATAAGAAGTTTCTCTTCAAATTTATTTCTTTATAAAATGGTAAATAATAAATATCGAATTGTACTTGGTTCATATATTTTTATAATCTTGTAAATAAATATTGCCAAGGGAGTCAAAAGTATTTACGGTTGTAGTGGCGTCAAGGGAATAACTGTCCTTTTGACACACACACTATTTTTTTTTTTTTTCTGTAAGTATGAAGGTTAAACAATGCCATTAATTGACCATTCCAAATTAGTGGATCTTCCTGTCCAGGGCTCCAGTCTGACATTTTTTGCCATCATCCTGGAACCGTCCCAAAAAACGAATTTAATCATCATGTAAATAAAATGTCAAAATAACTCAAAATGTCCCTTTTTTTTTTTTTTTTTTTTTCCAAAGATGGTGATATCATTTATAATTCTTAATAGTGATGACGGATTATTTTATTAATCTGACAGATTTCTATCACTTTAAATGTTATTTTTAGTGGATATACTTATTTGAGTAGGTGTTCTGCTTATTTACAGTATAGTAATTTATTTTCACTCTGAGAAATGCAGGTTCGATTCATACTTGGGAGAGTGGAAATTTTTCTTCAATAGGATTTTTTTTAACGTTCAAGTTCACTAAACGAAAATAAATCTACTATTTAATGAATAAATGGAGTACCTACTCAGTTATGAGTTTCATGCTAAATGCAATCGTCAGGCCATGTGTGTTATGTTTTTGCTTGATTTTTATATATACAGGTCAGTGATGCATTGTGGGTAGTCATATTATTTTAACGGTTATTTTAGTGGGCCTGATATTTTAAAAAAATATAAACTGAATTAAACTTCATTATTTTTGAGCAAAAGTTCAAATTATGATACAGTAAATCAATTTTTGCAAAAAGTCATAACACACAGATATATATATATATATATATGCTCACAGAGATCTGATAGAACTCTCTAGAGAAAAAAAAAAAAAACAAAAAAAAAATGTGGCTGCTGCTGCTATAAATGCATTGCTCTTCAAGTACGAATTGAGTTCTCTTAGCCATTGGTGTATTTTGGTGTACAGAAAACATTAAAATTTACCTTTCTCTCTGCTGTATAGGGGTAGGATCTCTGACTGATGTTAAAATGGCTGAGTTTCAATCCTGGTATGAAGCAATCGGACATCTAGCTACACAGGCAAAATGGTCAGTCTGTGGATGACTATATATATATATATATATATATATATATATATATATGAAATGGACAAAGTCCGACAATTATTTTTAAGACATTTTTATGCTTATACATTCTTTTTATAGATACAAATATTTAAGTAAATACTCTGTTTTTATAATAAACAGTATTTATAACTATGAAAATTTCTCGAACATTCAGGCCGGTAAATATTATAGATACTGCTTATTATAAAAACAGAGAATTTACTTAAACATTTGTATCTATAAAAAGAATGTAGAAACATAAAAATGTCTTAAAAATATAAAATATCACTTTAAATGTTATTTTAGTGGATACTCATATTTCAGTAGATGCTCTATTTATTAATCAATATATTTATTTTCATCTATCAGGCTTGAATATTCAAGAAATCTTATTAAAGAAAAATATGCTGTCTCTTGCAGAATAAATATAATATATATATACATACACACACACTTTATTATATGATATTACATTTGACATTTATATATATATATATATATATATATATATATATATAAAACCACTACATAATTGCATTCATGTTTCAATGCATATCATCACATCTCATCAGGTGCTAGTAAATGAGGGTTATTCTCATTTACCACCACCTGACGAGATGCGATGACATGCATTGAAATATGAATGCGCTTATGTAGCAGTTTTACATGTCTGAACGTAATATCCTATAATAAAGAATTATTGTGCTACTATTGTACCGTGCCCTATTTTCAAATTAATGTTGTGAACGTTTTAATTTATATTTGATTCGTTCTCATTTCATTTGTGTGTGTGTGTGTGTGTGTGTGTGTGTGTGTAAGAGAGAGATATCTTTGAATAGATCTAGAGAGATAAGAACAATACGATGTGGGTGGTGAGTGTGAAAAGGAAGGTCGCCTTGTACTAACCCATATTAAAATTCTGTATTTTAAATTGTTTCCTAGCTTCCCACCTGGAACTCACATGGGTACCAATGGCAAAATACAATCACCTTATAGTCACCAAGCAAATGTCTACATAGGATCATAAAAAGAAAAACAGTCCGTTTTGGATAAATTAATAGAAACAAAAACAAATCTGAGAAAGACTTAGAATTTTTAAACAAGGGGGCCAAGGAGCAGAGTCAACACCAATTATTAAGTAATACTTTTAAGAAAAATTTGCCAGCACTTTTTCCTTCGGGTTTTTGAAAAAAAAAAGAAAAAAAAAAGTACAGTTCACTTATATAATGTCTGCCTTTTTTTTTTTTAAAACAAAACACGAAAAACTTCTGAATAATCAACTCAAGTTGTGGGAGGTGGGTTTCCAGAATTAAGAATCAGTCAGAATCTTTTTTTATCCTGAGATTCTTTGTTATTCCACAGATTTTCCAGACATCTTCATCTTTGTTGATTTTAACGTTTCAAACGAATATTCCAACCAGTTCTCTTTAGGTGTACGTTGTTGCTACCTGGTGGTCTTTCGAAGTTACCTCGGACCCTTTTCTTTCTTATCTTCCCTCATATTCCAACAGAAAAACCTGACATTGCAGGCCTTCTGCTAAAAGCAACTGTCAGAAAAATTTTCTCTATTTCTATCATTTCTGAGGAAAAAGTAGTTCAGGTCTTTTGTATTAAGGGGGTGGGGGCTTAGAGTTAACCTTTGAACTCTTTATTGCTTCACATCAAAGGGGTCAACAATAAAGGCTGAGTTCTTGAAAACAAGTGAGAAATTTTTCCAATTTTTCTCTATTTACACTACAAACGTGAAACTTCTTTTTCCTTATCAAAGAGTCAACTTTTCTTGTTGACCTCTTATGATAAGCATTAATAAATTGTCACTGCATAAATTGACTGGTATGCTTGGTCTTTCGAACAGGAATAGGGGGTTTATTTCTCGTTTAGGACCGGGTTTATGGTTCCTTCTAAAGTCTTTTCATTATCTTTCACTCCTGGTAGCCCTTTGCATCTTAATGACATTATCACATTGCTTGGGGTTAATTAAAAAAAGAATAATATATATATATATATATATATATATATATATATATATATATTATATATATATATATATATATATATATGAAAAAATATACGGAAAAAAACAAACAAAATCCTAATATGCAATTATGCAGTTTTAATGTTAATATGTCAACGTCGGACGTTTCGGTCTAATAGACCATATTCAGGACATATTCAATAAAACATAATTAACATTAGACCATATTCAATTCAACATGAAAAAGACGATGGACATAAAAGCAAGACCAATCCAAACAGATAACTGAAATCTTTTATAAGATCAGTGTTCCATTTAAATATGATCATTAAAGCAGCATAATTGCATATTAAGATTTTTGTTTGTTTTTTCCGTATATTTTTCTTCATACTCGGATCGGATCTATATCCATATATATATATATATATATATATATATATATATATATATATATATATATATATATATATATATATATATAATTTCAGAAACAGCAGATATTTTTTATATATAGTGCTCAATATTAAAATAGTATTTAAAAAGAAAAAAAAAAGCATTAGTAATATTATATAAAAAGATTATTTAACTTTTAAATATCAATTTCTTTTGTTGTTTTCCCTGACTTAGAAATTTCTTGGTAAATTTCCGTTCTTCAGGGGTTTTTCTTTTAAATAATATTTCCAACTTTTTCAATTTGTTCCGTGTCTTTTTCAATCCGTTATATATTTTTTTTTTACTCCATTTGTAGATGTGCGTATTCAAGAATCTAACATACTTTTACACGTGTGCATTCAAGAATTTTTGTTTACGTCTTCAGTTTTTCAGCTGTAGATTATTCTTCTAGTTGTAAATTAAATTTTTCTTCCAAAAACAAAAATTCATGAGCGTGTGCGTGCAAAAAAACAGTAAATTCGTCAATACGAACAAAGAAAATTTCCCCCTCCGACCATACACAAATAAACAAAACACAAATAAAGCGTAAATAGATCCACTTTTGAGAAAATAAATCAGTTTGTCTGAAGATTGTAAAAGTGTGAAACCTAAAGTCACAAACAACTGTCCATATATATATATATATATATATTACAGGAAATCGATCCGTTGGTATATAATCCAGGTGGATCCTAGTAATATTTATCATTAAAACTGATCCACAGAGAGCTCGATGTATTTATAATAACAGAGGATATTTATTTTTTTTTCACAGCAAAAAAGAAAACATAAATTACCCCAACATGGGATAATCTATTTCAAGCCATTCTGTACATGGCTATCATCAGCCGCTAAGTGTCTGTCTCGGAGCATTGTTTTAAATTTATTTTCAATGTCAGTCCTCCTCTGGTAGACACCTTGTTAATGAGGATGGGCTTGTATTAGTGACTGGTGGGGAACATAAGGTATCTCATTCCAGGGAAGGAGTCTGGGGTTGGAGTTTATGGCCAGGACCTTTCGTTGTTTGTCATTTAATATCAGTTCCTACTATGTGGCGTTTCTTATACGAGCCCCAAGTATCTTTTCCTGGGATTCATAGTAAATAGTTTTTGTACTACAAGGGTCCAATATTATTAATAAGCGATGGAAGATTTAAACTTAATCCCATTAAGATTAATGTAAATTAGTTGATTTATAGATTGTGGGTAATGGAATAAATCATGCTGTCCAACACACTTATATGTGTGCATTGAAAATAAATTTAAAACAATGCTCCGAGACAAACACTTAAGGGCTGATGATAGCAGCATACAGAATGGCTTGAAATTGACTATTCCATGTTGAGGTAATTTTTGTTTTTTTTTGCTGAAAAATATACATATATGTATGTGTGGGAACAAATTTTGTAGATTAAATTTCACTGGACCTTTCATGTTAAAACTGAAAAATATTTCATCATCATTTCTGTTTATATCATATCTGTGTCCTGTTTATAAGACAGAGTCAAACTGATTCTTGACATCTGAAAGAGTTCTCCATATTTTGTTTTTAAATATGAAGTTTAAACCTGCCTAAATTGATAAAATGTGTACGATTACAAATTAGGAAAATGGCATTAGAAGCACGTTGTTATCAATGATGTAAGCACAGTATCAAACCGGAGACCAGTAAATAAAGAACATGTAGCTCTTTAAGAAGTCAGGGATCGATTTGACACTGTATTTGTATTATGAATAGGACCCCCACTTCTAAAATGATTAAAAAAAAAAAAAAAAAAAAAAAAATCACTATTTTTTAATTTTGATAAATGTTATGGCTTCAAGAAAGTTGAATGATGATATTCTGTAAAAATTATCACCACCCACCACAAATTTTCTCCATATTATTTTTTTTTTTTTTTTTTTACAAGCAGAACAATCGATTTAAGTAGCATCTATGGATGCAGTGTCATATCAAAAGGAATCTATTTTGTTCTCACATTATTATTCACATGAAACCGAAAGAATTTTGTGCTTTTGTTAGATTTGGGAATTCAGGTTGATGAGATGAAAAAGGTTGCAGAGGGAAAAAAATTGACAATTTTTTCACCCCAAACAAGGTGATAATGCCACTAAGACGCAAGGAGTTACTGGGTTGTTCTTTGGTTGTTTAGTGTCATATCAACCTCTATGCCAAAATCGAAATATTTTGGACACAATTTTATATTTTGTGATAATAACGGTGATACAATTCTTACTAATTAACCCATAACTGGGGAGAGAACAGTTGGATTCAAAATTTTCCCCAAGGATATATGTGTGAAAGTCATAACGAACCCAAGTGGAATTGGAACCTAATTAACAATTCTGAGCAATTATCCATTACACCACTCACACATCCAAGCTTACAGCACCTGATATATTCCCAAACGGTTACCCATCTACATACTGACCAGGCTCAATGTTGCTTAACCTCAGTGATAATACAGGAACTGGTCTTTCAGCACAATGTGGCTGAGAGTGAAAGAGAATGCGAAAACTTTAGAAGAAACTGGAAAACCAGCGTATTTACACTATTTACAATGTTTGCAATGTACTCATCTTTGCTGTCAAATTCACGATGTTTCGGCCATTCTACGCTCTGGCCTTCTTCAGGATCTGTTTATATTTCTGAGATGGGGCATTGTAACTATTTACATTGTTCACACTGTTGTCCTCATTTTTGCTGCCAAATTCACAATGTTTCGGCTGTTGTACACTCCAGCCTTTTTCAGGTGAAATACGTCGTAAATAATGGGTTCAGTTTGAAATTCTAACATATATCATCAGAAGAAAACTGTAGTGTACGGTGAAGATTAAGACCACACTCCAAACGACGCAAATAGTGTAAAGAGTTACAATACCTCAGAAATATAGACCGATCTCAAAGAAGGCCGGAGCATACAATGGCTGAAAAGTCGTGAATATGGCAATAAAGATGAAGACAAAAGTCCGAACGATGTAAATAGTTACAAAATCTCAGAAGTATAGACAGATGTTAAAGGAAACAAGGGATAAATGCCTACTCCTGTTCAACAGATGGTGGGAGGGAGGAGTGTGAACCAGGCGATAGTATCTTCAAAGACAACATTGGGAAGTATTCAAGCTGAAAAAAAATCTCTTAAAAACAATAAAGATGAAGATACTAAGTCTGGAAACTATACAGGATAATGATATAGTGGCAATCCCCCACCCTGTTTCAAAAGGACAGTGGTCAGTTCTGTTTCGTTTAGCATACTGACCAGTAAACAGGTGGTCCTCAGGGGAAGGTCAAAGAGGTGTAAAAATGTGTCAAAAAATTGGGTCGGGTGTGGCTTTTGGATTTAGAATTGTTTCTTGATCCGCTGGGGTAAAATACTTTCTTGGGCGTATTTGAAGAATGACAGAAGGCCGTAGCGTTTTCCTCGACGTTGGAAATAGTTGCTTACAACATCCATATCTTTGTCCATGTCGGCTGAAAAAAAAAAAAAAAAAAAAAGAGAGAAGAAAGATGAGTTAAAAGACAAAATAAATATGCACTGCTTTCAGCAGTTGAAGCTTATTTATCTGCTGATAAAGCTGCGGGTGTCATCCCCTAATGTAGCAACCCTGTCAGCGTGTATGTTCTTGAGGGCTAAGCCTTTTTTTCTGTGGGTAACTGATAACACCACAATACCAAATTTTGTCCATTTTCAAGAGAAGTTGCTACTTGTCACTTTTGAAGTCTTCTTTGATCAGTCAGATGTCGGTTTACTTGGAAAGAAACAACGCAGTAGGTAATAAGAAGAGTTGAACGCATGCAATATTTCACAGCTCTAGCATCACGCCTTCATAGTCAGATTCTGAACTTTTCACCCTGCCCTCGTACAACAATGAGACTTTAATGGAAAATATGGTACATTTAAAAAAAAAAAAAAAAAAAAAAAAAAAAAAAAAAAAATGAAGTTACATAGAGATAGAGATGGCTGTACTACAGGGTCGTATTATACAAAAGGAAATTGTTTATTCCATGTTTTTAGCTTCAGAAACATGTGGTCGTATTATACAGAAAAAAAAAATACAGTAATTCAGTCATATCATTACAAGACAGTTGAATGTCTTCTTTTATAATCTTACTTATTATAAAATGCAGATTGTGTGTGTGTGTCTGTACGTTTATATATTGCATCGGATTTCCTACATTTTTCAACCGATTTCAACAAACTTCACAGGACTACGTAAAATTACCTTGCGGTGGTTCTGACAGCGCCAAAAATTGGAAAAACACAATTGTTTTTGCATGAAATCAATTTGAAAACATGATTCTGTCACCAGAATGAAAGGAAGACAACTCATATCGAGTTATACTTATTATAAAACCCAGGTTGGTTGTTTGTGTGTGTTCGTTTATATATGGGATCAGATTTCCTACATTTTTCAACTGATTTCAACAAAACTTCACTTTTTTTTTTGGCAAGTAGTGTTTTTTATTGTCTTACACACTTTTTTCATTATTTTTACATTCAGAATGCTTTAAAAATTCCATTTACAAGACAATTGTTTATAATAAAATTCTATTCAATCGGTAGACTCATAACGATTGAAAACAATGTTTTTGTTTGAGTTTGGGTTTGACCAATTCGTAAAAAAAAAAAACTAATTAAAGACGTGCATGTCCGTCAACCTTAAACAATAATCTTTGTCAATTTTATTTTTCAGTCTTTATGATGGTCAATACTTGATCTATCTCTTACTGTTACATCCCCGGGCAACGCCGGGCTCTCCTGCTAGTGACAGATACAAGTTCGGGATTTTGGCAATTTATTCAGGGCCTTAAATCCGCTTAAGCTGCTTGCAGAAATTGTGAAGTGGAAAGAAATGAAACAATATCTGAACATATTGCGTAAAATTGCTTTAAGTATTTTAAGAGGGGGGTGACATGCCCCCTGAAATAAAGCACACATGTGGATGACCATCAGTTTTTGGCTGGTTGATTTTGTTTAGCTGTATATCAACCTCTACGGGTGATTTAATGCTGAAACCTAAATATTTTGAACAGAAGTTTATGGCTCCAACTAAAAATATTTTGAGCACAATTGTACCACCTTCAAATACAGATAAAATTATTGGTAATTTTTACGATGAATAGGTACTATTTTTTTTATAAAAATTATTAGTGGTATTTTTATTATAAAAATATATTTTTATACTTGCATAGTGTTTTGTTTTTGCTTGGGGGAGGACTCAATATTTGCCCACAGCAGAGACCTTAACATGTGATACTACCCAAGGTCAGGCTGGATCTGGGAACAGCAATTAAGAGGTGGTTCCATGCTTTTCAAAACCTCCAAACCAGTGGCTTTGCTGCTGGATGTAGTTTATTGTACTATCCAGGACTATCAGTCATTGGCACTTTTAAATGTGTTTAATGTGATATTTTGTAAAAGATCCCCTTTATGTTCATATAATCTTTTATTCAAATTCTTGAGGTTTCACCGATGTATTTCCTTGTAGCATTTATTACAGGTAATTAATAGAGTAGATTCCTCCTTCAAGCTTTAGCTTATTATTTTGTTTTGGGTATCCCTAAAAACTGCTATATATATATATATATATATATATATATATATATATATATATATATATATATATACACACACACACACTTCCTATGTTATAAAAATTCATAGAGAAATTTAAACCAACACTAAACAGATCATAACCCCACACACATAAACACACAGCATACATATATAATGGCTGAATAGACAAGTCTGACCACACACACTAATATCTATAGACAATGAACATTTTATATATATATATATATATATATATATATATATATATATATTAGTTAAATTCCCAGATGAATTTTGTGGACAAGACAGATTGGTATCAAATGACAATTGGAAACAAATCTTACATTTTGCCAACGCTTTTCGTCTTCTGACTTTTTCAAGGCAAAAATGAAATCGAAATGTTTTTGTTGTTATAGTTACATTAAAAATCCAAATTTAAAAAGATAGACACTTCTGTTTAAGCTTTTTTTTCTGGTTAATGTAAATTACCTTTCTAGTAAGGGATTATTATTATTATTATTATATTATATATATTATTATTACTATTATTACTATATTATATATATTATTATATTTCATCTGGGAATTTAACTATACTGTCGACATGGAAAAAAAAATATAATAATAATAATCCACTGAATAATGGCTGAATAGACTAGTGGGACACACACACACTAATATCTATGGACAATGAACATATATATATATATATATATATATATATATATATATATATATATATATATATATATATATAGACACACACATATATATACACACTAATTCTTTATAATAAAACAATATATATGTATGGAAAAGGAATATGTATACACATACTAATACTAGTAAAAATGCACACGCAAAAAATGGAGATAGGTTTAAAAAGATACAGGGGTCAGAAAAAAGATAAGAACAAAAACCTTATTGCTTCGCCGTTTCTCTTATCAATCCTAATTGTTTTGTTACCCCTTAAGCAGAAGAATATTTTCTCCACAAGTCCAAGAAAAATTTGGATTACAACTGCACACTTAAGATAATGGTTAAATATTGGAAAACATAAGGAAAATTAATTCCTTTTAATAAAATGTGGAAATAGCCACTCTTTGCCTGATGAAGGTCATGAGACTGGAAACACATGTAGCAAAAATATGGAAAATAAAGTATAATATATATTTAAAAATTTTTTACATATGTGGACAATTTTAATTTAAAATTAAAGTATTGGCTTTGTTACATTATCTGTGTATTATAGCATATATTTTGCATTTATCAAGTGAAAAGTTTTCTCCCTTGGTTTAGCAAGCAACATCAAAAGAAGTGAAATGTAAAAAGTGAAAATGAGCATAAATATTTTCTTGTTGCTTTTTTTTGTTCGAAACGAATACAAATATTTGTCAAGAGATTTTTAATTTGAGTGAGAATGATGGATGGATATAAAATAACTCATGATTTATGCGTACATAGTTTAGAATAATTTCTTTTTATTAAGCACAAGTTTTTCTCACATTATCCACTTCATGTTTATCACCAATAATTTTTTACACATATGTTTGAGTATTATATACAGGTAGATAACACCGACACGCACATAATAGAAAACTGAAGAAGAAAGAAAAAGTTATTGTGGCATATTTTATTTAGAGCTTCATTTAAAATATTATGTTCTAAAACTGACATTTTCCACACAATGAAACATCTCTTACGTGTTTAATTTGTAGCCATGTTTATAGAAATTTTCTATTGTTTCATTGTCACAGTTTCTGACTTGGAGATTTATTCATTTCTTTTTTTGTGCAAACCCCACAGTTTAAAGGATGCTGCATCATGAAAGAGCTTCGTTATACCAGAAAATTATCAAGCTAGTATTTTACAAAGTATTTGTTTTTAGTTTAAGAAATGTCATAAAAATTTATTTTTGTGTCTGCATTCTGAGATATGGCCTGATTGTTTATTTAGTAATTTGTGTTTCATCTAAATTAGGTACCTCTACGAAATGTAAACAAAAGAGCATAGCATGATGAAAAAAATGCCGAACTTGACGAAAACAAAATTTTATCGTCTAATGTTCATATTATTATTAAAGAGGAAAGATCAAAGTATTTTTGGGATATTTTTTACATTTTTAATCGTTCCTAGCATGTCTGAAATTTTCGTTAAAAATCTTGTTTTTTTCCAAAAAAAAAAGGACAGATAATCAATCATTTTCAATCATTTTTTTTGATTTGATAAAAAAGATGAAAATCTGACTTTGATATTCTTTTAAAAATCAATCATCATTTTTTCAAAACTGATTTTAATAAAATCAGAAATTATAATGTTTATTTAAAATATTTTGAACCAAGCTTAACTTAGCTTCTGCGCCGAAAAGATGTAATTTGAAAATAAAACAAAGCAGGTCATAACCTTTCGTGTCGTTTGACAAGTGACGAAAGACAGATTCATGACGTTTAGATAACTTACGGGAGGATAATTCTTTCTACGGATGGAAGGAAGTCAAATTATTTAGATTTAAGTGAACAAATTATTTACCTCGTTACTTTTAAGGAAAACTTTCAGCGCTCTAATTTTTCATTTTTTTTTTTCTTAGCATTCATCTTTACGTTTACGATGCTTTATGGAAAATATAAAGAAATTAAAAAATAAGACTGTTAAGAGTGAGATTAAATTCCATAAGAAAAAGGTATCTAATTAATTTATAGGTACCTTTCTTATGAAATTTTATCAGAAGTGTACATAAAATACTATAATTTTATGTACATTTATTACATTTTACTGTGTTATTTGTATTTCCATTCATTTTATTAATTTTGATATTTCATTTATGGAAAAATGTCATAACTGAGATTAATATAAAAATAAGATCATATAAATTAAAGTTTAGCAGTAGTTAAATTTCATAAGATGATACTGTTACTTGTAGGTACCCTTCTCAGTTGAAACTGAAAACTCAAATTAACTTCTCCATACGTGTTTTAAAAAGTAAAAAGGCCTTAACAGCGGAGAACAATGCTGAACTCAAATAATGCAACTAAATTGTATTCTGGTTGGTCTTCCGTACTTTATAATTACCGCCCGATTATAAGCACAAAAATTACATTTTTTAATTACTGTGGATCTTCTGATTGGTCCAAATGATACAATTTTCAAAGCGCTAGACAATGACAATCTCATATGGACACTTTGAAAGGTTGACGTTGCTTTTAACAAATGTTATAATATCTTTAAAAAACTTAATAACTAACTTTGTAAAAATCTATTATAATTAAAGAAATAACAAATAATTGTATTAAAAATTCAATTTTCATTGAAAAATTTTTTTGCTTTCAGAAAATATTGTCCATATTCATAAAAACAACTAAAAACAAATAAAAGCATTTGAAATTAAATAATATATTTGTTTTATTGAGTTTTGTATGTTACAATTCAGAGCTGATTTTCAGGTACCGTGGAGTCAATAAAAAAAAAAAAAAACATGATTTGCATTCTTCAAAGCCTTGTGCTTTTAACTATTGTAGTCACTAAACCCGATGCACTCGAATTTCTAGTTTTTCATAAAATTAGTTATGGGGGTGTTAATATAAAAAAAAAATATATTTCTGCCATGACTTTAATAAAAAAAAAACATATTTATAATAATTTCGATGATCTGTGAATAGTTTCTGAAAGTTTCATTAACATCTGACAATTATTTTTATTTTTGCAAGATTTTCCAAATTAATGTGTGTAATACATAAAAAACGTGCTAAAAATTATCTATGTTATTTACTAACCCATGTTGCAACAAAGAGAAACAAGGTTTTTTTTTAAATCAAAATTTAGAATGTTTTAAAAAGAAGGAAAATTTTTTAAAAATAATTAAAAAAAACTTTGGTCTTTCCTCTTAATAATAACATAAGCATTTAGACGATAAAATTTTGTTTTCATCAAGTTTGGCGTCTTTTTCATCAGACTATGCTCTTTTTTTTTAGCGATTTCGTGGAGTTACCTAATCTAAATGGTGCAGCCACTTGTATCTGAGGATACCAGTCTACTAGGATGGTTAGCTAATCCTCATTGAAGACGTCTGCTCAGGCACATTTGTGTTTGTTCAACACCCACAGAGCCCACCTGTGGTTTATACTGCAACTATGCTGAGCAAACTTTCTTCATTAAGAGAATATTTCTTTTAAATGAATCAGGAAAGACAAACAACTTGGTATTGCAAACTTACCTCTTGGGTTTAATGGCCGAGTTTCCGAGACAGTAGGCAGGACGTATTCATTGGCCGACAAAGACACAAAAAACGCAAAAGGGATGAGCCATAAGCAAATAGTAAAGTAACCAAGAACCTGCAAGAATAATGCAATAGCACAACATTTATACATCTTCAGGATTTTAAAGAGAAATCATTCAAAATTAAAATCAAAGTTTTAGACGAAACGCAAAGGATTACTTTGCTAAAATTTTAAAATCAGGATTTTTTCTTGTCATCTTAATATATTTTATCGAAACATATATGCATGAAATAAAATCTCTTATATCATATTTCAGTTAAGACTTAGTTTAGTTGCATATTTTGGATAAGATTTAGTTTAATTGCATATTTTATAGAAATATTGTTTTCATATAGTTTGAGCTACTTTTGCCTGAGCATGGCTTTTGTGTATCCAGGAAGTCTTGCATTGTTTTAAGAAATTTATATTTTCAACTGGGATTGAGGGAAAAGGCTTTAAAGTGTGGATAGAATTTACAATATATGCTTCTGAAATAAAATGCTAGGATAAAGCTAATGAAAAAGCAATCATGAACATTGCACATTTTTTCCATAATTTGATTTGGATGCGGTGTGAGAACTTATATGCAAACTAGAAAACTACAATAAAAAAAAAATGAAAGAAACAAATCTAGTTGGGTCATTTAAAACAAAATTATTTTCAAATTCAAAATTCTCTGTGTTTTTCATTCATGGTTGCATGAGTAGTCATATCAACGTAAATATAAGCCTGATGAAGCCCTACAGGACAAAGCACATCACACAAAAACCTTTTCCATTTTGTCATCTTCCCCCACCACTCAGTGTTTCCCATAGCGAGGGGCGTTTGATTGATTTGAACCCTTTAAAATCCTTTATTCTACATTCAAAACCATCACTTGATAAGACATCAGAAGTGTTGAAACAAAATAGCTATTTTTGGAGTGATTTTATAATATATTTATGTTATAATTTTCGAATAAATTTATATATATATATATATATATATATATATATATATATATATATATATATATATAAAAATTGATTCTCCGTCGGGTTCGGCGTATGAGGGTAAAAGCAGTTTTTTCAGGAAACTGACAGCCCGACACCGGCACATGAGATCTGGATTATAGTGGTGAAGGTTACGTGCAGGACCATCCACACTTTTTGAAGGGACGAATACAGAGACCTGGTGCACGATGTGCCACAAGGTCCCCAAACAACACCCCTCAGGTTTTGAATTCAGAGTTGTCCTTCTCCTAGACCAGTTGCCATCCAAGGCTATAGAACCCAGTCTCTCCTGCTATTTTACCCATAGCTGGAGGGAGAAGAAGAGGATTCACACCTTTCCCAAGGGTATTAGCACGTAAGTGAATGTAATGGATTCAACCTGGATTCGAACTCGGCTCTGTGATTCCACAATCCAAGCCGATATTCATTACCCACCATGCCTCCTATATATATATATATATATATATATATATATATATATATATTATAAATTACATAGAAAGGAATTAAAAATGACCTCATTTGAATGAGGTAATTTTGAATTCCTTTCTATGTAATATAATTTATTTCGTAGCTGGAATCTGAACTCAGCATGTCAATGCCACTTTCTATGTTGATAACCGTTTTAAATAATATTATTCTTTTTAAATAAGAGCCAATGATTATGTTGTAGTTATTGGAGTAAACTTTCCACTTACCTCCCCAAACGAATAATACACAGATGCAAAATATGAAAAAGCCATATAGTGGTTTATGCACAGAAAAACTGAAAAGAAAAAGGAAATTTAGACATTGGAAATATTTACTGTTTTTGTGAGAGAGTCACAATAAAAAAAAATTCCTGCAAAAAAAAAAAAAAAAAAAAAAAAAAAAAAAAAGAAAGAAAAAAGAAAGAGGAATCAAAAGGACGGTTATTTCCTTGATAAACACCATTACTGTATACACTTTTGACTCCCTCAACAATACTTACAACATTATAAAAATATGTGAACTAAGTACAATACAATACTTATTTCCTTTTATAAAGATTTATTATTTAGAATTTTATAAAAAAATAAAGGCTGTTCCCAATAACTTGGACCGATTTTTAATGTGAATTAAGTTTAAGCATCTAACGATTTTTTTCTTTTTCTTTCAGATTTGGCAGATATTTGGGTGATATTATTTTTCGCACATAACTGCCATGACTTAAATAACATGATCCAATAGAGAAATAAATAAATTTTCACCAATAACATTGATTTATTTACAGCTGACTTTGATCTGTCTTAACGAAACACCCTTTTATATATATATATATATATATATATATATATATAAAATCCATCTTAATGAAACACCCTTTAAATATGAAAAGAAATCTGTTTACAAAAAGATTTTTAAAAATCTACAAAATTTTCAAAATATGTGAACCATCTAAAATGCAGTATTTATTATTTACTATTTTTTAAATAAATAATTAGGAAAATATATTTGTAATTCATATATTTATAAAACTTTTTGTGACCAATATTTTTTTAGACATTTTCCAATTACTTTATAAATGTGATCAATATATATATATATATATATATATATATATATATATATATATATATATATATATATATAGGATCAAATATGTTTAATAAATAGGAATCCTTAAATAAAAAAGAAAAAAGAGAAAATTTATTTTTTTAAAGCAAGAGTGAATATGGCAACAAAGATGAGGACAACAGTCCGAACAATGTAAATAGTGTAAATAACAAAATTTCAACAAAAAATTTTAGTAACGTTGGCCGAAACGTTGTGACAGCAACCACCAAGTTGTTTTTAGAATAAATATAATAGCATCTTAATTAAAAGTTTTCTATCATCCCAGGGTTGTCCCATAAAATCTAACTGGTCATCTGAAACTACTCGCCTCAGAATGACAGGACAATGTCACTCTCAAGTCCTGACATATGATATCTTTCAAAGATCCTATCTCTCTTATCAATTGATGGCCACTCACACCCGGGCTTTACTTCAGAGGAATATTTCTATTGTGCGGACATTATCCCCCAGACTCTGCCAAGTCATCTCAAACTAATAGAACATCCGTTGCTGGGATAACAGGATGATTTTAAGCCCTGCATGCAAAAATGCAACTCGGAACGTAACTTACCAACTGAAGCCATGAAGGATGGGGATGATAAGACAAAATATGGAAAATTCTGCAAGAGAAGGAAGTGTGTCAAACATCCCAGGAATCCGCAGACAATCATCATAATTGGTAAGTCTTCAAATAATGCCAGGCCCACGTGAACAATGAAGATTGTCTGAAAAGGAGAGAAAAGGCTAATATACCATACATTAAATTATTTTTCCTTGACATTACTTCATCAATATAAGGCTCAAGGACAACTCAAGGTAGAGATTGTTGTAAGGGAGGGAGAAGAAGTAATTAAGAAGTGCACATTATGAAGACGTATACGACAGATATCAGTTGACTCGAGACTTGAAGAGAGCAAGATTGTAGTTGTTAGGAAAGCATCCTCTCAGGAGTTTGTTTCATAAAGTTCTGCATTAAAAGCTGTTTTTAGAGGAATGTGGATGATTTGCCACTGTGAACGGCATGGTGGGTTTTATCTATGATGGTCTGAGCAGGTGGAGCAAAGTAATATAACATGTTTGAAGATCTACCATAATAATAGTGGTAGAATAATAAGAGTTGCAGGGTGGAGGATAATTCATCACCTACAAGGCTGTGTAATCACTTTTGAACTGTCGAGGCTGGACAGTGAGAATTGTGTAGCTCCAGCCCAAATATGGCAGCAATACTCCATTTTTAGTCAGATCTGACTCATGTAAAGATGAAGCATGGTAAAAGGATTATCAAGGCTGGAATGTGAGAATTGAACAGCTCCAGCCCAAATATGGCAGCAATACTCCATTTTTGGTCAGATCTGACTCATGTAAAGATGAAGCATGGTAAAAGGCTGGATTATCAAGGCTGGAATGTGAGAATTTCAAGGCTGAATGTGAGACTGAACAGCTCCAGCCCAAATATGGCAGCAATACTCCATTTTAGTCAGATCTGACTCATGTAAAGATGAAGCATGGTAAAGGATTATCAAGGCTGGAATGTGAGAATTGAACAGCTCCAGCCCAAATATTATCTGAGAAGCATGGTAAAAGGATTATCAATGGAATGTGAGAATTGAGATGAAGCTCCAGCCCAAATATGGCAGCAATACTCCATTTTGGTCAGATCTGACTCATGTAAAGATGAAGCATGGTAAAAGGATTATCAAGGCTGGAATGTGAGAATTGAACAGCTCCAGCCCAAAATATGGCAGCAAAATTCCATTTTTTGGTCAGATCTGACTCATGTAAAAGATGAAGCATGGTAAAAGGATTATCAAGGCTGGAATGTGAGAATTGAACAGCTCCAGCCCAAATATGGCAGCAATACTCCATTTTTTGGTCTCCCAGATCTGACTCATGTAAAGATGAAGCATGGTAAAAGGATTATCAAGGCTGGAATGTGAGAATTGAACAGCTCCAGCCCAAATATGGCAGCAATACTCCATTTTTGGTCTGATCTGACTCATGTAAAGATGAAGCATGGTAAAAGGATTATCAAGGCTGGAATGTGAGAATTGAACAGCTCCAGCCCAAACATGGCAAGCAATACTCCATTTTTGGTCAGATCTGACTCATGTAAAGATGAAGCATGGTAAAAAGGATTATCAAGGCTGGAATGTGAGAATTGAACAGCTCCAGCCCAAATATGGCAGCAATACTCCATTTTTGGTCTGATCTGACTCATGTAAAGATGAAGCATGGTAAAAAAGGATTATCAAGGCTGGAATGAGAATTGAACAGCTCCAGCCCAAATATGGCAGCAATACTCCATTTTTGGTCTGATCTGACTCATGTAAAAGATGAAGCATGGTAAAAGGATTATCAAAGCTGAATGTGAGAATTGAACAGCTCCAGCCCAAATATGGCAGCAATACTCCATTTTTAGGATCTGATCATGTAAAAGATGAAGCATGGTAAAAGATGAATGTGAGAATGGTAAAATGGGATTACTCCATTTTGGCTGGAATGTAAAGATGAAATGGTAAAAGGAACAAAGCTGAATGTGAGAATTGAACAGCCCAAATATGGCAGCAATACTCCATTTTGGTCAGATCTGACTCATGTAAAGATGAAGCATGGCAAAAAGGATTATCAAGGCTGGAATGTGAGAATTGAACAGCTCCAGCCCAAATATGGCAGCAATACTCCATTTTTGGTCTGATCTGACTCATGTAAAGATGAAGCATGGTAAAAAGGATTATCAAGGCTGGAATGTGAGAATTGAACAGCTCCAGCCCAAATATGGCAGCAATACTCCATTTTTTGGTCTGATCTGACTCATGTAAAGATGAAGCATGGTAAAAGGATTATCAAGGCTGGAATGTGAGAATTGAACAGCTCCAGCCCAAATATGGCAGCAATACTCCATTTTTTAGTCAGATCTGACTCATGTAAAAGATGAAGCATGGTAAAAGGATTATCAAGGCTGGAATGTGAGAATTGAACAGCTCCAGCCCAAATATGGCAGCAACAATACTCCATTTTTGGTCTGATCTGACTCATGTAAAGATGAAGCATGGTAAAAAAAAGGATTATCAAAGCTGGAATGTGAGAATTGAACAGCTCCAGCCCAAATATGGCAGCAATACTCCATTTTGGTCTGATCTGACTCATGTAAAGATGAAGCATGGTAAAAAGGATTATCAATTTTGGTCTGGAATGTAAAGATGAATAAAAGGAACAGCTCCAGCCCAAATATGGCATGCAGCACTCCATTTTTGGTCAGATCTGACTCATGTAAAGATGAAGCATGGTAAAAGGATTATCAAGGCTGGAATGTGAGAATTGAACAGCTCCAGCCCAAATATGGCAGCAATACTCCATTTTTGGTCTGATCTGACTCATGTAAAAGATGAAGAATTATGAAAGCTCCAGCCCAATATGGTAAAAGGATTATCAAGGCTGGAATGTGAGAATTGAACAGCTCCAGCCCAACATGGCAGCAATACTCCATTTTTGGTCAGATCTGACTCATGTAAAGATGAAGCATGGTAAAAGGATTATCAAAGGCTGGAATGTGAGAATTGAACAGCTCCAGCCCAAATATGGCAGCAATACTCCATTTTTGGTCTGATCTGACTCATGTAAAGATGAAGCATGGTAAAAAGGATTATCAAGGCTGGAATGTGAGAATTGAACAGCTCCAGCCCAAATATGGCAGCAATACTCCATTTTTTTGGTCTGATCTGACTCATGTAAAAGATGAACTCATGGAATGTGAGAATTGAGCTCCAGCCCAAATGGCAAACTCCATTTTTTGGTCAGATTATCAAAGATGAAGCATGGTGGATTATGTGAGAAAACAGCCCAGCCCAAAATGGCAGCTCCTGATCTGCCCATGGTAAAAGGAATGAATGAGGCTCCAACAAATATGGCAGCTCCATTTTTGGTCAGATCTGACTCATGTAAAGAAAGATGAAGGCTGAATGTGAGAATGCTCCAGCCCAAATATAAAAATTTTGGTCGATTATCAAGGCTGCTGAATGTGAGAATTGAACAGCTCCAGCCCAAATATGGCAACAATACTCCATTTTTAGTCAGATCTGACTCATGTAAAGATGAAGCATGGTAAAAGGATTATCAAGGCTGGAATGTGAGAATTGAACAGCTCCAGCCCAAATATGGCAGCAATACTCCATTTTTGGTCAGATCTGACTCATGGTAAAAGATGAAGCATGGTAAAAAATGGGATTATCATTTTTGGCTGGAATGTGGAGAATTGAACAGCTCCAGCCCAAATATGGCAGCAATACTCCATTTTTGGTCTGATCTGACTCATGTAAAGATGAAGCATGGTAAAAGGATTAGCTGGAATGTGAGAATTGAACAGCTCCAAACATGGCAGCAATACTCCAAAAAGGATTATCATTTTGGTCCATTTTTGGTCAGGATCTGACATGTAAAAGATGAAGCATGGTAAAAGGATTATCAAGGCTGGAATGTGAACAGCTCCAGCCCAAATATGGCAGCAATCCAATACTCCATTTTTGGTCTGAGATCTGAATAGCTCCAGCTCAAATATGCAGCAAAGATGTCTGAGCATGTAAAAGATGAAGCATTAAAGGATTATCAAGGCTGAATGTGAGAATTGAACAGCTCCAGCCCAAATATGGCAGCAATACTCCATTTTTGGTCTGATCTGACTCATGTAAAGATGAAGCATGGTAAAAGGATTATCAAGGCTGGAATGTGAGAATTGAACAGCTCCAGCCCAAATATGGCAGCAATACTCCATTTTTGGTCTGATCTGACTCATGTAAAGATGAAGCATGGTAAAAAAGGATTATCAAAGGCTGGAATGTGAAAATTGAACAGCTCCAGCCCAAATATGGCAGCAATACTCCATTTTTGGTCTGATCTGACTCATGTAAAGATGAAGCATGGTAAAAGGATTATCAAGGCTGGAATGTGGCAGAATTGAACAGCTCCAGCCCAAATATGGCAGCAATACTCCATTTTAGTCATTTTTGATCTGATCTCATGTAAAGATGAAGCATGGTAAAAAGGATTATCAAGGCTGGAATGTGAGAATTGAACAGCTCCAGCCCAAATATGGCAGCAATACTCCATTTTTGGTCAGATCTGACTCATGTAAAGATGAAGCATGGTAAAAAGGATTATCAAGGCTGGAATGTGAGAATTGAACAGCTCCAGCCCAAATATGGCAGCAATACTCCATTTTTAGTCAGATCTGACTCATGTAAAGATGAAGCATGGTAAAAAGGATTATCAAGGCTGGAATGTGAGAATTGAAATTGCCCAAGCTCCAGATCTGACCCCAAATATGGCAGCAATACCCAGCCCATTTTGGTCAGATCTGACTCATGTAAAGATGAAGCATGGTAAAAAGGATTATCAAGGCTGGAATGTGAGAATTGAACAGCTCCAGCCCAAATATGGCAGCAATACTCCATTTTGGTCTGATCTGACCATGTAAAGATGAAGCATGGTAAAAAGGATTATCAAGGCTGGAATATGGAGACTCCATTGAACTGCCCATGTAAGATGAAGCCCAAATATGGCTCCAGCCCAAATGGCAAAATCCATTTTTGGTCTGATCTGACTCATGTAAAGATGAAGCATGGTAAAAGGATTATCAAAGGCTGGAATGTGAGAATTGAACAGCTCCAGCCCAAATATGGCAGCAATACTCCATTTTTGGTCTGATCTGACTCATGTAAAGATGTAAAGATGAAGCATGGTAAAAGGATTATCAAAGATGCTGGAATGTGAGAATTGAACAGCTCCAGCCCAAATATGGCAGCAATACTCCATTTTGGTCTGATCTGACTCATGTAAAGATGAAGCATGGTAAAAGGATTATCAAGGCTGGAATGTGAGAATTGAACAGCTCCAGCCCAAATATGGCAGCAATACTCCATTTTTGGTCTGATCTGACTCATGTAAAGATGAAGCATGGTAAAAGGATTATCAAGGCTGGAATGTGATGTGAGAATTGAACAGCTCCAGCCCAAATATGGCAACAATACTCCATTTTAGTCAGATCTGACTCATGTAAAGATGAAGCATGGTAAAAGGATTATCAAGGCTGGAATGTGAGAATTGAACAGCTCCAGCCCAAATATGGCAGCAATACTCCATTTTTGGTCTGATCTGACTCATGTAAAGATGAAGCATGGTAAAAAGGATTATCAAGGCTGGAATGTGAGAATTGAACAGCTCCAGCCCAAATATGGCAGCAATACTCCATTTTTGGTCTGATCTGACTCATGTAAAGATGAAGCATGGTAAAAGGATTATCAAAGGCTGGAATGAATTGAACAGCTCCAGCCCAAATATGGCAGCAATACTCCATTTTGGTCTGATCTGACTCATGTAAAGATGAAGCATGGTAAAAGGATTATCAAGGCTGGAATGTGAGAATTGAAACAGCTCCAGCTAAAATATGGCAGCAATACTCCATTTTGGTCAGATCTGACTCATGTAAAGATGAAGCATGGTAAAAAAGGATTATCAAGGCTGGAATGTGAGAATTGAACAGCTCCAGCCCAAATATGGCAGCAATACTCCATTTTGGTCTGATCTGACTCATGTAAGAAAGATGAAGCATGGTAAAAAAGGATTATCAAGGCTGGAATGTGAGAATTGAACAGCTCCAGCCCAAATATGGCAGCAATACTCCATTTTTGGTCAGATCTGACTCATGTAAAGATGAAGCATGGTAAAAGGATTATCAAGGCTGGAATGTGAGAATTGAACAGCTCCAGCCCAAATATGGCAGCAATACTCCATTTTTGGTCTGATCTGACTCATGTAAAGATGAAGCATGGTAAAAGGATTATCAAGGCTGGAATGTGAGAATTGAACAGCTCCAGCCCAAATATGGCAGCAATACTCCATTTTTAGTCAGATCTGACTCATGTAAAAGATGAAGCATGGTAAAAGGATTATCAAGGGCTGGAATGTGAGAATTGAAACAGCTCCAGCCCAAATATGGCAGCAATACTCCATTTTGGTCTGATCTGACTCATGTAAAGATGAAGCATGGTAAAAAAGGATTATCAAGGCTGGAATGTGAGAATTGAACAGCTCCAGCCCAAATATGGCAGCAATACTCCATTTTAGTCAGATCTGACTCATGTAAAAGATGAAGCATGGTAAAAAGGATTATCAAGGCTGGAATGTGAGAATTGAACAGCTCCAGCCAAATGGCAGCAAAATTCTCCATTTTGGTCTGATCTCACTCATGTAAAGATGAAGCATGGTAAAAAGGATTATCAAAGGCTGGAATGTGAGAATTGAACAGCTCCAGCCCAAATATGGCAGCAATAATCCATTTTTGGTCTGATCTGACTCATGTAAAGATGAAGCATGGTAAAAGGATTATCAAAGGCTGGAATGTGAGAATTGAACAGCTCCAGCCCAAATATGGCAGCAATACTCCATTTTTGGTCTGATCTGACTCATGTAAAGATGAAGCATGGTAAAAAAAAAGGATTATCAAGGCTGGAATGTGAGAATTGAACAGCTCCAGCCCAAATATGGCAGCAATACTCCATTTTTTTGGTCTGATCTGACTCATGTAAAGATGAAGCATGGTAAAAGGATTATCAAGGCTGGAATGTGAGAATTGAACAGCTCCAGCCCAAATATGGCAGCAATACTCATTTTTGGTCAGATCTGACTCATGTAAAGATGAAGCATGGTAAAAGGATTATCAAGGCTGAATGTGAGAATTGAACAGCTCCAGCCCAAATATAACAATACTCCATTTTTAGTCAGATCTGACTCATGTAAAAGATGAAGCATGGTAAATGGCAGAGGATTATCATGTAAAGGCTGGAATGAGAATTGAACAGCTCCAGCCCAAATATGGCAGCAATACTCCATTTTTGGTCAGATCTGACTCATGTAAAGATGAAGCATGGTAAAAAGGATTATCAAGGCTGGAATGTGAAAATTGAACAGCTCCAGCCCAAATATGGCAGCAATACTCCATTTTTTGGTCAGATCTGACTCATGTAAAAGATGAAGCATGGTAAAAGGATTATCAAAGGCTGGAATGTGAGAATTGAACAGCTCCAGCCCAAATATGGTCAGCAATACTCCATTTTTAGTCAGATCTGACTCATGTAAAGATGAAGCATGGTAAAAAGGATTATCAAGGCTGGAATGTGAGAATTGAACAGCTCCAGCCCAAATATGCAGCAATACTCCATTTTGGTCTGATCTGACTCATGTAAAGATGAAGCATGGTAAAAAGGATTATCAAGGCTGGAATGTGAGAATTGAACAGCTCCAGCCCAAATATGGCAGCAATACTCCATTTTTGGTCTGATCTGACTCATGTAAAGATGAAGCATGGTAAAAAGGATTATCAAGGCTGGAATGTGAGAATTGAACAGCTCCAGCCCAAATATGGCAGCAACAATACTCCATTTTTGGTCTAAAGGATCTGACTCATGTAAAAGATGAAGCATGGTAAAAAAGGATTATCAAAGCTGGAATGTGAGAATTGAACAGCTCCAGCCCAAATATGGCAGCAATACTCCATTTTTTGGTCAGATCTGACTCATGTAAAGATGAAGCATGGTAAAAGGATTATCAAAGGCTGGAATGTGAGAATTGAACAGCTCCAGCCCAAATATGGCAGCAATACTCATTTTTTTTTGGTCTGATCTGACTCATGTAAAAAGATGAAGCATGGTAAAAGGATTATCAAGGCTGGAATGTGAGAATTGAACAGCTCCAAGCCCAAATATGGCAGCAAAATTCCATTTTGGTCTGATCTGACTCATGTAAAAAAAAAGATGAAGCATGGTAAAATTTTTGGGATTATCAGAGGCTGGAATGTGAGAATTGAACAGCTCCAGCAAATGTGGCAACAATACTCCCATTTTAGTCAGATCGGCTCATGTAAAGATGAAGCATGGTAAAAAAGGATTATCAAAGGCTGAATGTGAGGAATTGAAGCTCCAGCCCAAATATGGCAGCAATACTCCATTTTTTGGTCTGATCTGACTCATGTAAAGATGAAGCATGGTAAAAAGGATTATCAAGGCTGGAATGTGAGAATTGAACAGCTCCAGCCCAAATATGGCAGCAATTTTCCATTTTTGGTCTGATCTGACTCATAAAAAGATGAAGCATGGTAAAAAGGATTATCAAAGGCTGGAATGCCCCAAAAATTGAACAGCTCCAGCAAAAGGAAAAATGAACAGCTCCAACAATACTCCATTTTTAGTCAGATCTGACTCATGTAAAGATGAAGCATGGTAAAAGGATTATCAAGCTGGAATGTGAGAATTGAAACAGCTCCAGCCCAAATATGGCAGCAATACTCCATTTTTAGTAAAGATCTGGCTCATGTAAAGATGAAGCATGGTAAAAAAGGATTATCAAAGGCTGGAATGTGAAATTGAACAGCTCCAGCCCAAATATGGCAACAAAATTCCATTTTTGGTCAGATCTGACTCATATAAAGATGAAGCATGGTAAAAGGATTATCAAGGCTGGAATGGAGAATTGAACAGGCCCAAATATGGCAACAATACTCCATTTTGGTCAGATCTGACTCATGTAAAGATGAAGCATGGTAAAGGATTATCAAGGCTGGAATGTGAGAATTGAACAGCTCCAGCCCAAATATGCAGCAATACTCCATTTTGGTCTGATCTGACTCATGTAAAGATGAAGCATGGTAAAAGGATTATCAAGGCTGGAATGTGAGAATTGAACAGCTCCAGCCCAAATATGGCAGCAATACTCCATTTTTGGTCTGATCTGACTCATGTAAAGATGAAGCATGGTAAAAGGATTATCAAGGCTGGAATGTGAGAATTGAACAGCTCCAGCCCAAATATGGCAGCAATACTCCATTTTTGGTCTGATCTGACTCATGTAAAGATGAAGCATGGTAAAAGGATTATCAAGGCTGGAATGTGAGAATTGAACAGCTCCAGCCCAAATACATAACAATACTCCATTTTTTGGTGATCTGACTCATGTAAAAAAGATGAAGCATGGTAAAAAAGGATTATCAAAGGCTGGAATGTGAGAATTGAACAGCTCCAGCCCAAATATGGCAGCAATACTCCATTTTTTTAGTCAGATCTGGCTCATGTAAAAGATGAAGCATGGTAAAAGGATTATCAAGGCTGGAATGTGAGAATTGAACAGCTCCAGCCCAAATATGGCAGCAATACTCCATTTTGGTCAGATCTGACTCATGTAAAAGATGAAGCATGGTAAAAAGGATTATCAAGGCTGGAATGTGAGAATTGAACAGCTCCAGCCCAAATATGGCAGCAATACTCCATTTTGGTCTGATCTGACTCATGTAAAAGATGAAGCATGGTAAAAAAGGATTATCAAGCTCCAGCTGGAATGTGAGAATTGAACAGCTCCAGCCCAAATATGGCAGCAATACTCCATTTTGGTCTGATCTGACTCATGTAAAGATGAAGCATGGTAAAAGGATTATCAAGGCTGGAATGTGAGAATTGAACAGCTCCAGCCCAAATATGGCAGCAATACTCCATTTTGGTCTGATCTGACTCATGTAAAGATGAAGCATGGTAAAAGGATTTATCAAGGCTGGAATGTGAGAATTAAAACAGCTCCTGCCCAAATATGGCAGCAATCCATTTTGGTCTGATCTGACTCATGTAAAGATGTGGTAAAAGAATGGTAGAAAAAGCCCAGTTATCAAGGCTGGAATGTGAGATGAATTAACAGCTCCAGCCCAAATATGGCAGCAATTTTTTTTTTTTGGTCAGATCTGACTCATGTAAAGATGAAGTATGGTAAAAGGATTATCAAGGCTGGAATGTGAGAGAACAGCTCCAGCCCAAATATAGCAACAATACTCCATTTTTGGTCAAGATCTGACTCATATTATAAAAGATGAAGCATGGTAAAAGGATTATCAAGGCTGGAATGTGAGAATTGAACAGCTCCAGCCCAAATATGGCAGCAATACTCCATTTTTTGGTCTGGATCTGACTCATGTAAAGATGAAGCATGGTAAAAAAGGATTATCAAGGCTGGAATGTGAGAATTGAACAGCTCCAGCCCAAATATGGCAGCAAAACTCCATTTTTGGTCTGATCTGACTCATGTAAAAGATGAAGCATGGTAAAAGGATTATCAAGGCTGGAATGTGAGAATTGAACAGCTCCAGCCCAAATATGGCAGCAATACTCCATTTTGGTCAGATCTGACTCATGTAAAGATGAAGCATGGTAAAAGGATTATCAAGGCTGGAATGAGAATTGAACAGCTCCAGCCCAAATATGGCAGCAATACTCCATTTTTGGTCTGATCTGACTCATGTAAAGATGAAGCATGGTAAAGGATTATCAAGGCTGGAATGTGAGAATTGAACAGCTCCAGCCCAAATATGGCAGCAATACTCCATTTTGGTCAGATCTGACTCATGTAAAAGATGAAGCATGGTAAAAGGATTATCAAGGCTGGAATGAGAATTGAATAGCCCAGCCCAAATATGGCAGCAATACTCCATTTTTGGTCTGATCTGACTCATGTAAAGATGAAGCATGGTAAAAGGATTATCAAAGCTGATTATCAAGGCTGAATGTGAGAATTGAACAGCTCGCCCAAATGAGACTGACTCAGCCCAGCCCAAATATGGTCTGATCAGCAGCTCCTGGAATTTTGGTCAGATCTGACTCATGTAAAAGATGAAGCATGGTAAAAGGATTATCAAGGCTGGAATGAGAATTGAACAGCTCCAGCCCAAATATGGCAACAATATTTTTTTGGTCTGATCTCATTTTTGGTCTGATCTGACTCATGTAAAAGATGAAGCATGGTAAAAAGGATTATCAAGGCTGAATGTGAGAATTGAACAGCCCAGCCAAATATCTAACAATACTCCATTTTGGTCTGATCTAAAAGATGAAGCATGGTAAAAGGATTATCAAGGCTGGAATGTGAGAATTGAACAGCTCCAGCCCAAATATAGCAACAATACTCCATTTTTGGTCAGATCTGACTCATGTAAAAGATGAAACATGGTAAAAAAGGATTATCAAGGCTGGAATGTGAGAATTGAACAGCTCAGCCCAAATATGGCAACAATACTCCATTTTTTTTTGGTCCGATCTGGACTCAGCAAAAGATGAAGCATGGTAAAAGGATTATCAAGGCTGGAATGTGAGAATTGGTAGCTCCAGCCCAAATATGGCAGCAATACTCCATTTTGGTCTGATCTGACTCATGTAAAGATGAAGCATGGTAAAAGGATTATCAAGGCTGGAATGTGAGAATTGAACAGCTCCAGCCCAAATATGGCAGCAATACCATTTTTGGTCAGATCTTGACTCATGTAAAGATGAAGCATGGTAAAAGGATTATCAAAGCTGGAATGAGAATTGAACAGCTCAGCCCAAAATATGGCAGCAATACTCCATTTTTAGTCAGATCTGACTCATGTAAAGATGAAGCATGGTAAAAAGGATTATCAAGGCTGGAATGTGAGAATTGAACAGCTCCAGCCCAAATATGGCAACAATACTCCATTTTTAGTCTGATCTGTAAAAGATCATGGTAAAGATTATCAAGCATGTGAGAATTAAAAGCTCCAACCCAAATTATTCCAAGTCAGATCTGACTCATGTAAAGATGAACATGGTAAAAAGGATTATCAAAATTGAACAACTCCAGCCCAAATATGGCAACAATATTCCATTTTAGTCAGATCTGACTCATGTAAAGATGAAGCATGGTAAAAGGATTATCAAGGCTGGAATGTGAGAATTGAACAGCTCCAGCCCAAATATGGCAACAATACTCCATTTTGGTCTGATCTGACTCATGTAAAGATGAAGCATGGTAAAAGGATTATCAAGGCTGGAATGTGAGAATTGAACAGCTCAGCCCAAATATGGCAGCAATACTCCATTTTTTGGTCTGATCTGACTCATGTAAAAGATGAACATGGTAAAGGATTATCAGGCAAGGCTGGAACAGCTCCTGCCCAAATTGAATAGCTCCAGTCAGATCTGACTCATGTAAAATATGGTAAAAGGATTATCAGGCTGGTCAGATAAACAGCTCCAGCCCAAATATGGCAAGCAATACTCCATTTTGGTCTGATCTGACTCATGTAAAGATGAAGCATGGTAAAAAGGATTATCAAGGCTGGAATGTGAGAATTGAACAGCTCCAGCCCAAATATGGCAACAATACTCCATTTTGGTCAGGATCTGACTCATGTAAAGATGAAGCATGGTTATCAAGGCTGGAATGTGAATTGAACAGCTCCAGCCCAAATATAACTTTTAACAATACTCCATTTTGGTGATCTGACTCATGTAAAAGATGCATGTAAAAGATTATCAAGGCTGGAATGTGAGAATTGAACAGCTCCAGCCCAAATATGGCAACAATACTCCATTTTGGTCTGATCTGACTCATGTAAAGATGAAGCATGGTAAAAGGATTATCAAGGCTGGAATGTGAGAATTGAACAGCTCCAGCCCAAATATGGCAGCAATACTCCATTTTTGGTCAGATCTGACTCATGTAAAAGATGAAGCATGGTAAAGGATTATCAAGGCTGGAATGTGAGAATTGAACAGCTCCAGCCCAAATATGGCAGCAATCCATTTTTTGGTCTGATCTGACTCATGTAAAGATGAGCATGGTAAAAGGATTATCAAGGCTGAATGTGAGAATTGAACAGCTCAGCCCAAATATGGCAGCAATACTCCATTTTTGGTCTGATCTGACTCATGTAAAAGATGAAGCATGGTAAAAAGGATTATCAAAGCTGGAATGTGAGAATTGAACAGCTCCAGCCAAATATGGCAGCAATATCTCCATTTTAGTCAGATCTGACTCATGTAAAGATGAAGCATGGTAAAAGGATTATCAAAGGCTGGAATGTGAGAATTGAACAGCTCCAGCCCAAATATGGCAGCAATACTCCATTTTGGTCTGATCTGACTCATGTAAAGATGAAGCATGGTAAAAGGATTATCAAAGGCTGGAATGTGAGAATTGAACAGCTCCAGCCCAAATATGGCAACAATACTCCATTTTTGGTCTGATCTGACTCATGTAAAGATGAAGCATGGTAAAAGGATTATCAAAGCTGGAATGTGAGAATTGAACAGCTCCAGCCCAAATATAAGGCTTACTCCATTTTTTGGTCTGATCTGACTCATGTAAAGATGAAGCATGGTAAAAAAAGGATTATCAAAGGCTGGAATGTGAGAATTGAACAGCTCCAGCCCAAATATGGCAGCAATACTCCATTTTTTAGTCAGATCTGACTCATGTAAAGATGAAGCATGGTAAAAGGATTATCAAGGCTGGAATGTGAGAATTGAACAGCTCCAGCCCAAATATGGCAACAATACCATTTTTGGTCTGATCTGACTCATGTAAAAGATGAAGCATGGTAAAAGGATTATCAAAGGCTGGAATGTGAGAATTGAACAGCTCAGCCCAAATATGGCAACAATACTCCATTTTTTGGTCAGATCTGACTCATGTAAAGATGAAGCATGGTAAAAAGGATTATCAAAGGCTGGAATGTGAGAATTGAAACAGCTCCAGCCCAAATATGGCAACAATACTCCATTTTTGGTCTGATCTGACTCATGTAAAGATGAAGCATGGTAAAAAAGGATTATCAAAGGCTGGAATGTGAGAATTGAACAGCTCCAGCCCAAATATACTTCAACAATACTCCATTTTTGGTCTGATCTGACATGGTAAAATGTAAAGATGAAGCATGGTAAAAGGATTATCAAGGCTGGAATGTAAAAGATGATGGTAAATTGAACAGCTCCAACCCAAATATGGCAACAAAATACTCCATTTTGGTCAGATCTGACTCATGTAAAGATGAAGCATGGTAAAAGATTATCAAAGCTGGAATGAGAATTGAACAGCTCGCCCAAATATATAACAACAATACTCCATTTTTAGTCAGATGCTCATGTAAAGATGAAGCATGGTAAAAGGATTATCAAGGCTGGAATGTGAGAATTGAACGGCTCCAGCCCAAATATGGCAACAATACTCATTTTTTTGGTAAGATCTGACTCATGTAAAGATGAAGCATGGTAAAAAAGGATTATCAAGGCTGGAATGTGAGAATTGAACAGCTCCAGCCCAAATATGGCAGCAAACTCATTTTGGTCAGATCTGACTCATGTAAAGATGAAAGCATGGTAAAAAGGATTATCAAGGCTGGAATGTGAGAATTGAACAGCTCAGCCCAAATATGGCAACAATACTCCATTTTGGTCAGATCTGACTCATGTAAAGATGAAGCATGGTAAAAAGGATTATCAAGGCTGGAATGTGAGAATTGAACAGCTCCAGCCCAAATATGGCAACAATACTCCATTTTGGTCTGATCTGACTCATGTAAAAGAAAGATGGTAAAAGGATTATCATGGCTAATGTGAGGCAACAATTATCCAAGGCTGGAATGTGATTATCAAACATTGAACTTGTCCAGCCCAAATATGGCAACAACACTCCATTTTGGTCAGATCTGACCTGGATCTGATTATCAACAGCTGGAATGTGAGAATTAAAAGACATAACAATACTCCATTTTGGTCTGATCAGCTCATGCAGATGAAGCATGGTAAAAAGGATTATCAAGGGCTGGAATGTGATTGAAAAGATGCAACAATACTCCACAGTCCCATGGATGAAATATGATTATCAAAGGCTGGAATGTGAAATTGTCTCCGGCTTAAAATGGTAACAATACTCCATTTTGGTCAGATCTGACTCAAAGATGAAGCATGGTAAAAGGATTATCAAGGCTGGAATGTGAAATTGAACAGCTCCAGCCCAAATATGGCAACAATACTCCATTTTGGTCTGATCTGACTCATGTAAAAGATGAAGCATGGTAAAAAGGATTATCAAGAAGCTGGAATGGAATGAGAATTGAACAGCTCCAGCCCAAATATGGCAGCAAACTCATTTTTGGTCAGATCTGACTCATGTAAAGATGAAGCATGGTAAAAAGGATTATCAAGGCTGGGAATGTGAAATTGAACAGCTCCAGCCCAAATATGGCAGCAATACTCCATTTTTGGTCAGATCTGACTGTGTAAAGATGAAGCATGGTAAAAAGGATTATCAAGGCTGGAATGTGAGAATTGAACAGCTCCAGCCCAAATATGGCAGCAAACTCCATTTTTGGTCTGATCTGACTCATGTAAAGATGAAGCATGGTAAAAAGGATTATCAAGGCTGGAATGTGAGAATTGAACAGCTCCAGCCCAAATATATGCAGCAATACTCATTTTTGGTCTGATCTGACTCATGTAAAGATGAAGCATGGTAAAAGGATTATCAAGGCTGGAATGTGAGAATTGAACAGCTCCAGCCCAAATATGGCAACAATACTCCATTTTGGTCTGATCTGACTCATGTAAAGATGAAGCATGGTAAAAGGATTATCAAGGCTGGAATGTGAGAATTGAACAGCTCCTGCCCAAATATGGCAACAATACTCCATTTTAGTCAGATCTGACTCATGTAAAGATGAAGCATGGTAAAAGGATTATCAAGGCTGGAATGTGAGAATTGAACAGCTCCAGCCCAAATATGGCAAAATACTCCATTTTGGTCTGATCTGACTCATGTAAAGATGAAGCATGGTAAAAAAGGATTATCAAGGCTGGAATGTGAGAATTGAACAGCTCCAGCCCAAATATGGCAGCAAAACTCATTTTTGGTCAGATCTGACTCATGTAAAGATGAAGCATGGTAAAAGGATTATCAAGGCTGGAATGAGAATTGAACAGCTCCAGCCCAAATGTAACAACAAATACTCCATTTTGGTCAGATCTGACTCATGTAAAGATGAAGCATGGTAAAAGGATTATCAAGGCTGGAATGTGAGAATTGAAACAGCTCCAGCCCAAATATGGCAACAAAATTCCATTTTTGGTCAGATCTGACTCATGTAAAGATGAAGCATGGTAAAAGGATTATCAAGGCTGGAATGTGAGAATTGAACAGCTCCAGCCCAAATATGGCAACAAAACTCCATTTTTGGTCAGATCTGACTCATGTAAAAGATGAAGCATGGTAAAAAGGATTATCAAGGCTGGAATGTGAGAATTGAACAGCTCCAGCCCAAATATGGCAGCAAAACTCCATTTTGGTCAGATCTCACTCATGTAAAAAAGATGAAGCATGGTAAAAGGATTATCAAAGGCTGGAATGTGAGAATTGAACAGCTCCAGCCCAAATATAACAACAATACTCCATTTTGGTCTGATCTGACTCATGTAAAAGATGAAGCATGGTAAAAGGATTATCAAGGCTGGAATGTGAGAATTGAACAGCTCCAGCCCAAATATGGCAACAATACTCCATTTTGGTCAGATCTGACTCATGTAAAGATGAAGCATGGTAAAAAGGATTATCAAGGCTGGAAATGAGAATTGAACAGCTCCAGCCCAAATATGGCAACAATACTCCATTTTGGTCTGATCTGACTCATGTAAAGATGAAGCATGGTAAAAAGGATTATCAAGGCTGGAATGTGAGAATTGAACAGCTCCAGCCCAAATATGGCAGCAAAATTCCATTTTTTGGTCAGATCTGACTCATATAAAGATGAAGCATGGTAAAAGGATTATCAAGGCTGGAATGTGAGAATTGAACAGCTCCAGCCCAAATATAACAACAATCTCCATTTTTGGTCTGATCTGACTCATGTAAAGATGAAGCATGGTAAAAGGATTATCAAAGGCTGGAATGTGAGAATTGAACAGCTCAGCCCAAATATGGCAGCAATACTCCATTTTGGTCAGATCTGACTCATGTATAAAAAGATGAAGCATGGTAAAAAGGATTATCAAGGCTGGAATGTGAAATTGAACAGCTCCAGCCCAAATATGGCAACAATACTCCATTTTGGTCAGATCTGCTCATGTAAAGATGAGCATGGTAAAAAAGGATTATCAAGGCTGGAATGTGAATTGAACAGCTCCAGCCCAAATATGGCAACAATACTCCATTTTGGTCTGATCTGACTCATGTAAAGATGAAGCATGGTAAAAAGGATTATCAAGGCTGGAATGTGAGAATTGAACAGCTCAGCCCAAATATGGCAGCAATACTCCATTTTGGTCTGATCTGACTCATGTAAAGATGAAGCATGGTAAAAAGGATTATCAAAGGCTGGAATGTGAGGAATTGAACAGCTCCAGCCCAAATATGGCAACAATACTCCATTTTTGGTCAGATCTGACTCATGTAAAAAGATGAAGCATGGTAAAAAGGATTATCAAGGCTGGAATGTGAGAATTGAACAGCTCCAGCCCAAATATAACAGCAATACTCCATTTTGGTCAGATCTGACTCATGTAAAGATGAAGCATGGTAAAAAAGGATTATCAAGGCTGGAATGTGAGAATTGAACAGCTCCAGCCCAAATATGGCAGCAATACTCCATTTAGTCAGATCTGACTCATGTAAAAGATGAAGCATGGTAAAAGGATTATCAAAGGCTGGAATGTGAGAATTGAACAGCTCCAGCCCAAATATGGCAGCAAAACTCCATTTTGGTCAGATCTGACTCATATAAAAGATGAAGGCATGGTAAAAAAGATTATCAAGGCTGGAATGTGAGAATTGAACAGCCCAAATATGGCAGCAAAACTCCATTTTGGTCAGATCTGACTCATGTAAAAGATGAAGCATTAAAAAGGATTATCAAGGCTGGAATGTGAGAATTGAACAGCTCCAGCCCAAATATGGCAGCAATACTCCATTTTGGTCTGATCTGACTCATGTAAAGATGAAGCATGGTAAAAGGTTATCAAGGCTGAATGAGAATTGAACAGCTCCAGCCCAAATATGGCAACAATACTCCATTTTGGTCTGATCTGACTCATGCAAAAAGAACATGGTAAAAAAGGATTATCAAAGCTGGAATGTGAGAATTGAACAGCCCCCAAATTCCATTTTTGGTCAGATCTGACTCATGTAAAAGATGAAGCATGGTAAAAGGATTATCAAGGCTGGAATGTGACATTGAACAGCTCCAGCCCAAATTTTCAGTCAGATCTGACTCATGTAAAGATGAAGTATGGTAAAAAAGGATTATCAAAGGCTGAATGTGAGAAATTGAACAGCTCCAGCCCAAAAATAACAACAAAACTCCATTTTGGTCTGAATCTGACTAATGTAAAAGATGAAGCATGGTAAAAGGATTATCAAAGGCTGGAATGTGAGATTAACAGCTCAGCCCAAATATGGCAGCAATACTCCATTTTGGTCAGATCTGACTCATGTATAAAAAGATGAAGCATGGTAAAAAGATTATCAAGGCTGGAATGTGAGAATTGAACAGCTCAGCCCAAATATGGCAACAATACTCCATTTTGGTCAGATCTGACTCATGTAAGATGACATGTAAAAGATGAAGCATGAACAGCTCCAGCCCAAATATGGCCAACAAAATTCCATTTTTACTCATATGTAAAGATGAGCATGGAAAAAAATTATCAAAGCTGGAATGAAAAGCTCAAAAATACAACAAAACTCCATTTTTTGGTCAGATCTGACTCATAAAGATGAAGCATGGTAAAAAATTATCAAAGGCTGGAATGTGAGAATTGAAACAGCTCAGCCCAAATGGCAGCAATACTCCATTTTGGTCGATCGACCTATGTAAAAGATGAAGCATGGTAAAAAGGATTATCAAGGCTGGAATGTGAGAATTGAACAGCTCCAGCCCAAATATGCAGCAATACTCATTTGGTCAGATCTGACTCATGTAAAGATGAAGCATGGTAAAAGGATTATCAAGGCTGGAATGTGAGAATGAAGCAGCTCCAGCCCAAATATAACAACAAAATTCCATTTTGGTCCTGATCTGACTCTATGTAAAAGATGAAGCATGGTAAAAAGGATTATCAAAGGCTGAATGTGAGAATTGAACAGCTCCAGCCCAAATATGGCAACAAGAATTCCCATTTTGGTCTGATCTGACTCATAAAGATGAAGCATGGTAAAAGGATTATCAAAGCTGAATGTGAGAATTGAACAGCTCAGCCCAAATGGCAGAATTCCATTTAGTCAGATTGACTCATGTAAAGATGAAAAGGATTATCAGGCTGGAATGTGAGATTGAACAGCTCCAGCCAAATATGGCAACAAGAATCCATTTTTGGTCTGATCTGACTCATGTAAAGATGAAGCATGGTAAAAGGATTATCAAAATGGAATGTGAGAATTGGAACAGCTCCAGCCCAAAATATATAATACTCCATTTTTAGTCAGATCTGACTCATGTAAAGATGAAGCATGGTAAAAAGGATTATCAAGGCTGGAATGAGAATTGAACAGCTCCAGCAAATATGGCAGCAATACTCCATTTTTTGGTCTGATCTGACTCATGTAAAGATGAATGGTAAAAGGATTATCAAGGCTGGAATGTGAGAATTTGAAACAGCTCCAGCCCAAAATGGCAGCAATACTCCATTTTTAGTCAGATCTGACCTCATGTGTATGAAGCATGGTAAAAGGATTATCAAGGCTGGAATCTGAGAATTGAATGTTCCAGCATAAATATGGCAGCAATACTCCATTTTGGTCTGATCTGACTCATGTAAAAGATGAAGCATGGTAAAAGGATTATCAAGGCTGAATGTGAGGGTGAACAGCTCCAGCCCAAATATGGCAGCAAACTCATTTTGGTCAGATCTGACTCATGTAAAGATGAAGCATGGTAAAAGGTTATCAAGGCTGGAATGTGAAATTAATTGACTCCATTTTAGTCAGATCTGACCTCGTAAGTGAAGCATGGTAAAAAAGGATTATCAAATGGAATGTGGCAGCCCCAATACAAATCCATTTTTGGTCTGATCTGACCTGTAAAAGATGAAGCATGGTAAAAAAGGATTATCAAAGGCTGAATGAAATTGAATTGAATGCTCCAGCTCAACATAAAGGATTATCAAGCTGTGAAATCAACCCAAATATAACAACAATTTTTTGGTCAGACTCATGTAAAAGATGAAAGCATGGTTATATGTAAAGATGAAGCATGGAAAAAAAAAAAAAAAAAAAAAAGGATTATCAAGGCTGAATGTGAGAATTGAACAGCCCAGCCCAAATATGTGCAATATGTCCATTTTTTAGTCAGATCTGACTCATGTAAAGATGAAGCATGGTAAAAAAAGGATTATCAAGGCTGGAATGTGAGAATTAGCTCAGCCCAAATAAAATACTCCATTTTGGTCTGATCTGACTCATGTAAAGATGAAGCATGTGGTAAAAAGGATTATCAAAAGGTTGAATGTGAGAATTGAAACTCCAGCCCAAAATGGCAGCAATACATTAATTTAGTCAGATCTGACTCATGTATAAAAGATGAAGCATGGTAAAAAAGGATTATCAAAATGGAATGAGAATTGAACGCCCAGCCCAAATATGGCAGCAAAACTCCATTTTTGGTCAGATCTGACTCATGTAAAAGATGAAGTATGGTAAAAGGGATTATCAAGGCTGGAATGTGAGAATTGAACATCCCAGCCCAAATATGGCAGCAATACTCCATTTGGGTCTGATCTGACCATGTAAAGATGAAGCATGGTAAAGGATTATCAAAGGCTGGAATGTGAGAATTGAACAGCTCCAGCCCAAATATGGCAACAATATCCATTTTAGTCAGATCTGACTCATGTAAAGATGAAGCAATGGAAAAAGGATTATCAAGGCTGGAATGAGAATTGAACAGCTCCAGCCCAAATATGCGCAGCAATACTCATTTTGGTCTGATCTGACTCACGTAAAGATGAAGCATGGTAAAAGTTGATTATCAAGGCTGGAATGTGAGAATTGAACAGCTCCAGCCCAAATATGCAGCATACTCCATTTTTTGATCTGTCTAAAGATCTGACTCAATGTAATGTGAGAATGAGCTCCAGCCCATGGCAATAAAAGTCAGATTATCATAAAATGAAGCATGGTGGAATGTGAATGTGAAATTGAACAGCTCAGCCCAAATATGGCAGCACATTCCATTTTTATCAGATCTGACTCAGCGTAAAGATGAAGCATTGCAAAAGGATTATCAAGGCTGAATGAGAATTGAACAGCTCCAGCCCAAACATGGCAGCAAAATTCATTTTGGTAAAGATGAAGCATGGTAAAAGGATTATCAAGGCTGGAATGTGAGAATTGAACAGCTCCAGCCCAAATATGGCAGCAATACTCCATTTTTGGTCTGATCTGACTCATGTAAAGATGAAGCATGGCAAAAAGGATTATCAAGGCTGGAATGTGAGAATTGAACAGCTCCAGCCCAAATATGGCAGCAATACTCCATTTTTGGTCTGATCTGTGTAAAGATCTGACTCATGAGAATTGAAAAGATGAAGTCAGATCTGGTAAAGATGAAGATTATCAAAGGCTGGAATGTGAGAATTGAACAGCTCCAGCCCAAATATGGCAGCAATACTCCATTTTTGGTCTGATCTGACTCATGTAAAGATGAAGCATGGTAAAAGGATTATCAAAGGCTGGAATGTGAGAATTGAACAGCTCCAGCCCAAATATGGCAGCAATATCCATTTTTGGTCTGATCTGACTCATGTAAAGATGAAGCATGGTAAAAGGATTATCAAGGCTGGAATGTGAGAATTGAACAGCTCCAGCCCAAATATGGCAGCAATACTCCATTTTTGGTCTGATCTGACTCATGTAAAGATGAAGCATGGTAAAAGGATTATCAAAGGCTGGAATGTGAGAATTGAACAGCTCCAGCCCAAATATGGGCAATACTCCATTTTTGGTCTGATTGACTCATGTAAAGATGAAGCATGGTAAAAAGGATTATCAAAGGCTGAATGTGAGAATTGAACAGCTCCAGCCCAAATATGGCAGCAATATTTCCATTTTTGGTCAGATCTGACTCATGTAAAGATGAAGCATGGTAAAAGGATTATCCAGCCCAAATATGGCAGCAAAACTCCATTTTTGGAATGAGAAATGGTAAAAGGATTATCAAAGCTGGAATGAGAATTCCAGCCCAAATATGGCAGCAATACTCCATTTTTTGGTCTGATCTGACTCATGTAAAGATGAAGCATGGTAAAAGGATTATCAAGGCTGGAATGTGAGAATTGAACAGCTCCATTTTTAGTCAGATCTGACTCATGTAAAGATGAAGCATGGTAAAAGGATTATCAAGGCTGAATGTGAGAATTGAATATTCAGCCCAAATAATATGGCAGCACATCCATTTTTGGTCTGATCTGGACTCATGTAAAGATGAAGTATGGTAAAAGGATTATCAAGGCTGGAATGTGAGAATTGAACAGCTCCAGCCCAAATATGGCAGCAATACTCCATTTTTGGTCTGATTCACCATGTAAAGATGAAGCATGGTAAAGGATTATCAAAGCTGGAATGTGAGAATTGAACAGCTCCAGCCTGGGGATTATGGCAGCAATATCTACTTTTTAGTCAGATCTGACTCCATGTAAAGATGAAGCATGGTAAAAGGATTATCAAGGCTGGACTGTGAGAATTGAATAGCTCCAGCTCCAAATATGGCAAGGTAATACTCCATTTCTCTTGGTCTGATCTGACTCATGTAAAGATGAAGCATGGTAAAAGGATTATCAAGGCTGGAATGTGAGAATTGGAACAGCTCCAGCCCAAATATGGCAGCAATACTCCATTTTTTGGTCGATCTTGACTCATGTAAAGATGAAGCATGGTAAAAGGATTATGAACAAGGCCCAAATATAACAACAAATTCCATTTTTGGAATCGTGAATTGTTGAGGCTGGAATGTGAAATTCCAGCCCAAAAATATGGCAACAATACTCCATTTTGGTCTGACTCATATAAAGGGCGTGGTAAAGGTTATCAAAGGCTGGAATGTGAGGATGAAGCCCATAACAACAATACTCCATTTTTGGTATCAAGGCTGAATGGTAAAGAATTCAAAGCTGGAATGCCCAGGCCCAAATATGGCAGCAATATTCATTTTGGTCTGATTCTGACTCATAAAGATGGCTACGGTAAAAGGATTATGAAAGACATCCTGGAATGTGAGTAAAAGATGAACAGCGTTAAAGATTCCAGCCCAACATGGCAGCTAAAATCAGCAATTTTTTAGTCAGATCTGACTCATGTAAAGATGAAGCATGGTAAAGGATTATCAAGGCTGGAATGTGAGAATTGAACAGCTCCAGCCCAAATATGGCAGCAATACTCATTTTGGTCTGATAAAACTCATGTAAAGATGAAGCATGGTAAAAAGGATTATCAAGGCTGGAATGTGAGAATTGAACAGCTCCAGCCCAAATATGGCAGCAATACTCATTTTTGGTCTGATCTGACTCATGTAAAGATGAAGCATGGTAAAAGGATTATCAAGGCTGAATTGAACAGCTCAGATGCTCCATTTTGAAGGTCAGATCTGACTCTATTAAAGATGAAGCATGGTAAAGGATTATCCAAGGCTGGAATGAGAATTGAACAGCTCAATACCCAAATCATTTTTTGGTCTGATCTGACTCATGTAAAAGATGAAGCATTAAAAAAGGATTATAGAGCTGGAATGTGAGAATTGAACAGCTCCCAGCCCAAATATGAAGCAGTAAAATATCAAGGCCATTTTTAGCTCAGATCTGACAGTCAGCTGTAAAGATGAAGCATGGTAAAAGGGATTATCAAGTATGGAATGTGAGAATTGAACAGCTCCAGCCCAAATATGGCAGCAATACTCCATTTTTGGTCAGATCTGACTCCATGTAAAGATGAAGCATGGTAAAAAGGATTATCAAAGGCTGGAATGTGAGAATTGAACAGCTCCAGCCCAAAATATGGCAGCAACAATCCATTTTAGTCAGATCTCTCGACTGACATGGTAAAAGATGAAGCATGGTAAAACAGGCCCAAATATAACAATCAAGGATCTGACTCATGTAAAAATGTGAGAATCAAGGCTGGAAACAGCTCCAGCCCAAATATGGCAACAATATCTCCATTTTAGTCAGATCTGACTCATGTAAAAGATGAAGCATGGTAAAAGGATTATCAAGGCTGGAATGTGAGAATTGAACAGCTCCAGCCCAAATATAACATAATACTCCATTTTTGGTCAGATCTGACTCATGTAAAAGATGAAGCATGGTAAAAAGGATTATCAAGGCTGAATGAGAATTGTAACAGGCTCCAGCCCAAATATGGCAATACTCCATTTTGGTCTGAATACTCCATTTTTGGAATCTGATCTCCAGCCCAAATAACAACAATACTCCATTTTTAGTCAGTAAAGATGAAGCATGGTAAAAGGATTATCAAGGCTGAAAGAATTGAACAGCTCAGCCCAAATATGGCAACAACACTTTTTTGGTCTGATCTGACTCATGTAAAAGATGAAGCATGGTAAAAGGATTATCAAAGCTGGAATGTGAGAATTGAACAGCTCCAGCCCAAATATGGCAGACTCATGTAATACTCAAGGCTGGAATTTTGAACAGCTTGATATAGCAGTCAGATCTGACTCATGTAAAGATGAAGCATGGTAAAAAGGATTATCAAGGGCTGGAATGTGAGAATTGTGTAGCTCCAGCCCAAATATGGCAGCAATACTCCATTTTTGGTCTGATCATGTAAGATGACTCATGTAAAAGTTAAAAGATGAAGCATGGTAAAAGGATTATCAAGGCTGGAATTGTGAGAATTGAACAGCTCCAGCCCAAATATGGCAGCAATACTCCATTTTTGGTCAGATCTGACTCATGTAAAAGATGAAGCATGGTAAAAGGATTATCAAGGCTGAATGTGGAGAATTGAACAATGCTCCAGCCCATGTAAAAATATGGCAAAGCAATGAACAGCTCCATTTCCATTTTTGGTCTGATCTGACTCATGTAAAGATGAAGCATGGTAAAAGGATTATCAAGGCTGAATGAGAATTGAACAGCTCCAGCCCAAATATGGCAGCAATACTCCATTTTGGTCAGATCTGACTCATGTAAAGATGAAGCATGGTAAAAGTGATTATCAAGGCTGGAATGTGAGAATTGAACAGCTCCAGCCCAAATATGGCAGCACTCCATTTTTGGTCTGATCTGACTCATGTAAAGATGAAGCATGGTAAAAGGATTATCAAGGCTGGAATGTGAGAATTGAAACAGCTCCAGCCCAAATATGGCAGCAATACTCCATTTTTTGGTCAGATCTGACTCATGTAAAGATGAAGCATGGTAAAAAAAGGATTATCAAAGGCTGGAATGAGAATTGAACAGCTCCAGCCCAAATATGGCAGCAATACTCCATTTTTGGTCTCGATCTGACTCATGTAAAGATGAAGCATGGTAAAAGGATTATCAAGGTTGAATGTGAGAATTGAACAGCTCCAGCCCAAATATGGCAACAATACTCCATTTTTGGTCTGATCTGACTCATGTAAAGATGAAGCATGGTAAAAAAAGGATTATCAAAGGCTGGAATGTGAGAATTGAACAGCTCCAGCCCAAATATATGGCAGCAATTCCATTTTTGGTCAGATCTGACTCATGTAAAGATGAAGCATGGTAAAAAGGATTATCAAAGGCTGGAATGTGAGAATTGTGCAGCTCCAGCCCAAAATATAACAGCTCCAGCCCAAATAATACTCCATTTTGGTCAGATCTGACTCATGTAAAGATGAAGCATGGTAAAAGGATTATCAAGGCTGGAATGAGAATTGAACAGCTCCAGCCCAAATATAACAGCAATACTCCATTTTTAGTCAGATCTGTCTCATGAAGCATGAAGCAAGGATGAATGGTAAAAGGATTATCAAGGCTGGAATGTGAGAATTGAACAGCTCCAGCCCAGCTGGATCTTGACTCAAAAATGAAGCATGGCAGCAATGGCAGCAATACATGGTAAAAGGATTTTGGAATGTGAAATTGAGCCCAAATTTTTAGTCAGATCTGATCTGACTCATGTAAAGATGAAGCATGGTAAAAGGATTATCAAGGCTGGAATGTGAGAATTGAACAGCTCCAGCCAAATATGGCAGCAATACTCCATTTTTGGTCTGATCTGACTCATGTAAAGATGAAGCATGGTAAAAGGATTATCAAGGCTGGAATGTGAGAATTGAACAGCTCCTTCAAATATGGCAGCAATACTCCATTTTGGTCTGATCTGACTCATGTAAAAAGATGAAGCATGGTAAAAGGATTATCAAGGCTGGAATGTGAGAATTGGAACAGCCCAGCCCAAATATGGCAGCAATACTCCATTTTTTGGTCTGATCTGACTCATATGTAAAGATGAAGCATGGTAAAAGGATTATCAAAGGCTGGAATGTGAGAATTGAACAGCTCCAGCCCAAATATGGCAGCAATACTCCATTTTTGGTCTGATCTGACTCATGTAAAGATGAAGCATGGTAAAAGGATTATCAAGGCTGGAATGTGAGAATTGAACAGCTCCAGCCCAAATATGGCAGCAATACTCCATTTTTTGGTCTGATCTGACTCATGTAAAGATGAAGCATGGTAAAAAAAGGATTATCAAGGCTGGAATGTGAGAATTGAACAGCTCCAGCCCAATATGGCAGCAATATCCATTTTTGGTCTGATCTGACTCATGTAAAGATGAAGCATGGTAAAAAGGATTATCAAGGCTGGAATGTGAGAATTGAACAGCTCCAGCCCAAATATGGCAGCAATACTCCATTTTTAGTCAGATCTGACTCATGTAAAGATGAAGCATGGTAAAAAAGGATTATCAAGGCTGAATGTGAGAATTGAACAGCTCCAGCCCAAATATGGCAGCAATACTCCATTTTTGGTCTGATCTGACTCATGTAAAGATGAAGCATGGTAAAAGGATTATCAAGGCTGGAATGAGAATTGAACAGCTCCAGCCCAAATATGGCAGCAATACATTTTGGTCAGATCTGACCATGTAAAGATGAAGCATGGTAAAAAGGATTATCAAAGCTGGAATGTGGAGAATTGAACAGCTCCAGCCCAAATAGCAATACTCCATTTTTTTGGTCAGATCTGACTCATGTAAAGATGAAGCATGGTAAAAGGATTATCAAGGCTGGAATGTGAGAATTGAACAGCTCCAGCCCAAATATGGCAGCAATACTCATTTTTGGTCAGATCTGACTCATGTAAAGATGAAGCATGGTAAAAAGGATTATCAAGCTTGAATGTGAGAATTGAACAGCTCCAGCCCAAATATGGCAGCAATACTCATTTTGGTCTGATCTTTCATGTAAAGATGAAGCAGATTATCTGACTCATGTGATCTGAATATAAAGATGAAGCATGGTAAAAGGATTATCAAGGCTGGAATGTGAGAATTGAACAGCTCCAGCCCAAATATGGCAGCAATACTCCATTTTTGGTCTGATCTGACTCATGTAAAGATGAAGCATGGTAAAAGGATTATCAAGGCTGGAATGTGAGAATTGAACAGCTCCAGCCCAAATATGGCAGCAATACTCCATTTTTTGGTCAGATCTGACTCATGTAAAGATGAAGCATGTAAAAAAAGGATTATCAAGGCTGAATGTGAGAATTGAACAGCTCCAGCCCAAATATGGCAGCAAAACTCCATTTTTGGTCTGATCTGACTCATGTAAAGATGAAGCATGGTAAAAGGATTATCAAGGCTGGAATGTGAGAATTGAACAGCTCCAGCCCAAATATGGCTCCATTTTGGGTCAGATCTGACTCATGTAAAGATGAAGCATGGTAAAAGGATTATCAAGGCTGGAATGTGAATTGAACAGCTCCAGCCCAAATATGGCAGCAATACTCCATTTTTGGTAAGATCTGACTCATGTAAAGATGAAGCATGGTAAAAAGGATTATCAAGGCTGGAGGTGTGAGAATTGAACAGCTCCAGCCCAAATATGGCAGCAAAATCCATTTTTGGTCTGATCTGACTCATGTAAAGATGAAGCATGGTAAAAGGATTATCAAGGCTGGAATGTGAGAATTGAACAGCTCCAGCCCAAATATGGCAGCAATACTCCATTTTGGTCTGATCTGACTCATATGGAGGAAAAGCATGAGTAAAAAGGATTATCAAGGCTAGATGTGAGAATTGAACAGCTCCAGCCCAAATATAACAACAATACTCCATTTTGGTCAGATCTGACTCATGTAAAAAGATGAAGCATGGTAAAAGTTATCAAAGGCTGGAATGTGAGGAATTGAACAACTCCAGCCCAAATATGGCAACAATACTCATTTTGGTCAGATCTGTCATGTAAGATGAAGCATGGTAAAAGGATTATCAAAGGCTGAATGTGAGAATTGAACAGCTCCAGCCCAAAATGTAACGCAACACTCCATTTTTGGTCAGATCTGACTCATGTAAAAAGTTATCAAAGCTGGAATGGTAAAAGGCAATACTCCATTATCATGTAAGGCTGAATGTGAGAATTGTGTGTAGCTCCAGCCCAATATGGCAGCAATACTCCATTTTTGGTCTGATCTGGACTCATGTAAAGATGAAGTATGGTAGAGGATTAAAGCTGGAATGTGAGAATTGAACAGCTCCAGCTCAATATGGCAGCAATACTCCATTTTTTAGTCAGATCTGACTCATGTAAAGATGAAGCATGTAAAGGATTATCAAGGCTGGAATGTGAGAATTGAACAGCTCCTTCAAATAATATGGCAGCAAATGCTCCTTTTTGGTCAGATCTTGACTCATGTAAAGATGGGCTTATAAAAGGATTATCAAAGGTTGAATGTGAGAATTGAACAGCTCAGCCCAAATATGCACACATTTTTTGGTCTGAATACTCCATTAAAGGATTATCAAGGTCAGAGAATTCTGCTCCACTCATATTTTGGTCTGTAAAAGATGAAGCATGGTAAAAAATGTGAGATTATCAAAATGGCAGAACAGATCTGATGTAAAGATGAAGCATGGTAAAAGGAACAGCTCCAGGCCCAAATAAATACAGCAGCAATACTCCATTTTGGTCTGATCTGACTCATGTAAAGATGAAGTATGGTAAAAAGGATTATCAAGGGCTGGAATGTGAGAATTGAACAGCTCAGCCCAAATATGGCAGCAATACTCCATTTTTGGTCTGATCTGACTCATGTAAAAAGATGAAGCATGGTAAAAGGATTATCAAAGGCTGGAATGTGAGAATTGAAACAACTCCAGCCCAAATATGGCAGCAATACTCCATTTTTGGTCTGATCTGACTCATGTAAAGATGAAGCATGGTAAAGGATTATCAAAGCTGCGGAATGTGAGAATTGAACAGCCCAGCCCAAATATGGCAGCAATACTCCATTTTAGTCAGATCTGACTCATGTAAAGATGAAGCATGGTAAAAGGATTATCAAGGCTGGAATGTGAGAATTGAACAGCTCCAGCCCAAATATGGCAGCAATACTCCATTTTTGGTCAGATCTGACTCATGTAAAGATGAAGCATGGTAAAAGGATTATCAAAGGCTGAATGTGAGAATTGAACAGCTCCAGCCCAAATATGGCAGCAATACTCCATTTTTGGTCAGATCTGACTCATGTAAAGATGAAGCATGGTAAAAGGATTATCAAGGCTGGAATGTGAGAATTGTGTAGCTCCAGCCCAAATATGGCAGCAATACTCCATTTTGGTCTGATCTGACCACATGTAAAGATGATCATGGTAAAAGGATTATGAGCTGGAATGTGAGAATTGAACAGCTCCAGCCCAAATATGGCAGCACATCCATTTTTGGTCTGATCTGACCCATGTAAAGATGAAGCATGGTAAAAGATTATCAAGGCTGAATGTGAGAATTGAACAGCTCCAGCCCAAATATGGCAGCAATACTCCATTTTTGGTCAGATCTGACTCATGTAAAGATGAAGCATGGTAAAAGGATTATCAAGGCTGAATGTGAGAATTGAACAGCTCCAGCCCAAATATGGCAGCAATACTCCATTTTTGGTCAGATCTGACTCATGTAAAGATGAAGCATGGTAAAAGGATTATCAAGGCTGGAATGTGAGAATTGAACAGCTCCAGCCCAAATATGGCAGCAATACTCCATTTTTGGTCTGATCTGACTCATGTAAAGATGAAGCATGGTAAAAGGATTATCAAGGCTGGAATGTGAGAATTGAACAGCTCCAGCCCAAATATGGCAGCACTCCATTTTTTGGTCTGATCTGACTCATGTAAAGATGAAGCATGGTAAAAGGATTATCAAGGCTGAATGTGAGAATTGAACAGCCCAGCCCAAATATGGCAGCAATACTCCATTTTTGGTCAGATCTGACTCATGTAAAGATGAAGCATGGTAAAAGGATTATCAAGGCTGGAATGTGAGAATTGAACAGCTCCAGCCCAAATATGGCAGCAATACTCCATTTTTGGTCAGATCTGACTCATGTAAAGATGAAGCATGGTAAAAGGATTATCAAAGGCTGAATGTGAGAATTGAACAGCTCCAGCCCAAATATGGCAGCAATACTCCATTTTTGGTCTGATCTGACTCATGTAAAGATGAAGCATGGTAAAAGGATTATCAAGGCTGGAATGTGAGAATTGAACAGCTCCAGCCCAAATATGGCAGCAATACTCCATTTTTGGTCTGATCTGACTCATGTAAAGATGAAGCATGGTAAAAGGATTATCAAAGCTGGAATGTGAGAATTGAACAGCTCCAGCCCAAATATGGCAGCAATACTCCATTTTTAGTCAGATCTGACTCATGTAAAGATGAAGCATGGTAAAAGGATTATCAAGGCTGGAATGTGAGACTGAACAGCTCCAGCCCAAATATGGCAGCAATATTCCATTTTTGGTCTGATCTGAAAGATGAAGCATGTAAAGATGTAAAAGATTCCATTTTTGGGTCAGAAATGTAAAGATAAGCGCATGGTAAAAGGATTATCCAAGGCTGAATGAAGCATGGTAAAAGGGTGAGAATTGGCTCCAGCCCAAATATGGCAGCAATACTCCAGCTGACCATGTAAAGATGAAGCCCAAATATGGCTCCAGCAAATATGGCACAATCTATTTTTTGGTCTGATCTGACTCATGTAAAGATGAAGCATGGTAAAAGGATTATCAAAGCTGAATGTGAGAATTGAACAGCTCCAGCCCAAATATGGCAGCAAATTCCATTTTTGGTCAGATCTGACTCATGTAAAGATGAAGCATGGTAAAAAGGATTATCAAGGCTGAATGTGAGAATTGAACAGCTCCAGCCCAAATATGGCAGCAATACTCCATTTTTGGTCTGATCTGACTCATGTAAAGATGAAGCATGGTAAAAGGATTATCAAGGCTGGAATGTGAGAATTGCCCAAAATGGCAGCTCCAGCCTCATGTAAAATATGGCAGGCTGGAATGTGAGAATTAGACAGCTCCAGCCCAAATATTTTGGTCTGATCTGACTCATGTAAAGATGAAGCATGGTAAAAGGATTATCAAAGCTGAATGTGAGAATTGAACAGCTCCAGCCCAAATATGGCAGCAATATCCATTTTTAGTCAGATCTGACTCATGTAAAGATGAAGCATGGTAAAAGGATTATCAAGGCTGGAATGTGAGAATTGAACAGCTCCAGCCCAAATATGGCAGCAATACTCCATTTTTGGTCTGACTCATGTAAAGATGAAGCATGGTAAAAAGGATTATCAAGGCTGGAATGTGAATAGTCCAGCCCAAAAGATGAAGCATGTAAAGATGAAAAAGGATTATCAAAGGCTGGAATGTGAGAATTGAACAGCTCCAGCCCAAATATGGCAGCAATACTCCATTTTTGGTCAGATCTGACTCATGTAAAGATGAAGCATGGTAAAAAGGATTATCAAGGCTGAATGTGAGAATTGAACAGCTCCAGCCCAAATATGGCAGCAAATTCCATTTTTTGGTCAGATCTGAATGTAAAGATGAAATGGTAAAAGGATTATCAAGGCTGGAATGTGAGAATTGAACAGCCCAGCCCAAATATGGCAGCAATACTCCATTTTTTGGTCTGATCTGACTCATGTAAAGATGAAGCATGGTAAAAGGATTATCAAGGCTGGAATGTGAGAATTGAACAGCTCCAGCCCAAATATGGCAGCAAAATACTCCATTTTTGGTCTGATCTGACTCATGTAAAGATGAAGCATGGTAAAAGGATTATCAAGGCTGGAATGTGAGAATTGAACAGCTCCAGCCCAAATATGGCAGCAATACTCCATTTTTTGGTCTGATCTGACTCATGTAAAGATGAAGCATGGTAAAAGGATTATCAAGGCTGGAATGTGAGAATTGAACAGCTCCAGCCCAAATATGGCAGCAACTCCATTTTTGGTCTGATCTGACTCATGTAAAGATGAAGCATGGTAAAAGGATTATCAAGGCTGGAATGTGAGAATTGAATAGCTCCAGCCCAAAATATGGCAGCAAAATTTCATTTTTGGTCTGATCTGACTCATGTAAAGATGAAGCATGGTAAAAGGATTATCAAGGCTGGAATGTGAGAATTGAACAGCTCCAGCCCAAATATGGCAGCAATACTCCATTTTTGGTCTGATCTGACTCATGTAAAGATGAAGCATGGTAAAAGGATTATCAAGGCTGGAATGTGAGAATTGAACAGCTCCAGCCCAAATATGGCAGCAATACTCCATTTTTGGTTTTGACTCATGTAAAGATGAAGCATGGTAAAAGGATTATCAAGGCTGGAATGTGAGATGAGCTCCAGCAAATATGGCAGCAATAAGGATTACTCATGTAAAGATGAAGCATGGTAAAAGGATTATCAAGGGAATGTGAGAATTGAACAGCTCCAGCCCAAATATGGCAGCAATACTCCATTTTTGGTCTGATCTGACTCATAAAGATGAAGCATGGTAAAAGGATTATCAAGGCTGAATGAGAATTGAACAGCTCCAGCCCAAATATGGCAGCAATACTCCATTTTTAGTCTGATCTGACTCATGTAAAGATGAAGCATGGTAAAAGGATTATCAAGGCTGAATGTGAGAATTGAACAGCTCCAGCCCAAATATGGCAGCAATATTCCATTTTTAGGCAGCAATACTCCATTTTTGGTCTGATCTGACTCATGTAAAGATGAAGCATGGTAAAAGGATTATCAAGGCTGAATGTGAGAATTGAACAGCTCCAGCCCAAATATGGCAGCAATACTCCATTTTTGGTCTGATCTGACTCATGTAAAGATGAAGCATGGTAAAAGGATTATCAAGGCTGGAATGTGAGAATTGAACAGCCCAGCCCAAATATGGCAGCAATACTCATTTTTGGTCTGATCTGACTCATGTAAAGATGAAGCATGGTAAAAGGATTATCAAAGCTGGAATGTGAGAATTGAACAGCTCCAGCCCAAATATGGCAGCAATTTCATTTTTAGTCAGATCTGACTCATGTAAAGATGAAGCTGGAATGTGAGAATGGTATGGCAAAAGGATTATCAAGGCTGAATGAATGAGAATTGAACAGCTCCAGCCCAAATATGGCAGCAAAATTCCATTTTTGGTCTGATCTGACTCATGTAAAGATGAAGCATGGTAAAAGGATTATCAAGGCTGAATGTGAGAATTGAACAGCCCAGCCCAAATATGGCAGCAATACTCCATTTTTGGTCTGATCTGACTCATGTAAAGATGAAGCATGGTAAAAGGATTATGCCCAAATAAGCAATATTCAAGCCCAAATATGGCAGGAATGTGAGTAAAGATTGATTATCAAGGCTGGAATGTGAGAAGCTCCAGCCCAAATATGGCAGCAATACTCCATTTTTGGTCTGATCTGACTCATGTAAAGATGAAGCATGGTAAAAGGATTATCAAGGCTGAATGTGAGAATTGAACAGCTCCAGCCCAAATATGGCAGCAATACTCCATTTTGGTCAGATCTGACTCATGTAAAGATGAAGCATGGTAAAAGGATTATCAAGGCTGGAATGTGAGAATTGAACAGCTCCAGCCCAAATATGGCAGCAATACTCCATTTTTGGTCAGATCTGACTCATGTAAAGATGAAGCATGGTAAAAGGATTATCAAGGCTGAATGTGAGAATTGAACAGCTCCAGCCCAAAAATATGGCAGCAATACTCCATTTTAGTCAGATCTGACTCATGTAAAGATGAAGCATGGTAAAAAGGATTATCAAGGCTGGAATGTGAGAAACAGCTCCAGAACAGCTCCATTTTGGTCTGAGCCCAAATATGGCAAGGCTGAATGTGAGAATTGAACAGCTCCAGCCCAAATATGGCAGCATTTTTGGTCAGATCTGACTCATGTAAAGATGAAGCATGGTAAAAGGATTATCAAGGCTGGAATGTGAGAATTGAACAGCTCCAGCCCAAATATGGCAGCAAACTCCATTTTTGGGATCTGATCATGTAAAGATGAAGCATGGTAAAGGATTATCAAGGCTGAATGTGAGAATTGAACAGCTCCAGCCCAAATATGGCAGCAATACTCCATTTTTGGTCTGATCTGACTCATGTAAAGATGAAGCATGGTAAAAGGATTATCAAGGCTGAATGTGAGAATTGAACAGCTCCAGCCCAAATATGGCAGCAATACTCCATTTTTGGTCTGATCTGACTCATGTAAAGATGAAGCATGGTAAAAGGATTATCAAGCTGGAATGTGAGAATTGAACAGCTCCAGCCCAAATATGGCAGCAATACTCCATTTTTGGTCAGATCTGACTCATGTAAAGATGAAGCATGGTAAAAGGATTATCAAGGCTGGAATGTGAGAATTGAACAGCTCCAGCCCAAACATGGCAGCAATATCCATTTTTGGTCAGATCTGACTCATGTAAAGATGAAGCATGGTAAAAGGATTATCAAGGCTGGAATGAGAATTGAACAGCTCCAGCCCAAATATGGCAGCAAATTCCATTTTTGGTCAGATCTGACTCATGTAAAGATGAAGCATGGTAAAAAGGATTATCAAGGCTGGAATGTGAGAATTGAATGAAGCTCCAGCCCAAATATGGCAGCAATACTCCATTTTTGGTCTGATCTGACTCATGTAAAGATGAAGCATGGTAAAAGGATTATCAAGGCTGGAATGTGAGAATTGAACAGCTCCAGCCCAAATATGGCAGCAATACTCCATTTTGGTCTGATCTGACTCATAAAAAAGATGAAGCATGGTAAAAGGATTATCAAGGCTGAATGTGAGAATTGAACAGCTCCAGCAAATATGGCAGCAATACTCCATTTTTAGTCAGATCTGACTCATGTAAAGATGAAGCATGGTAAAAGGATTATCAAGGCTGGAATGTGAGAATTGAACAGCTCCAGCCCAAATATGGCAGCAATACTCCATTTTTGGTCTGATCTGACTCATGTAAAGATGAAGCATGGTAAAAGGATTATCAAGGCTTGAATGTGAGAATTGAACAGCTCCAGCCCAAATATGGCAGCAATACTCATTTTTGGTCAGATCTGACTCATGTAAAGATGAAGCATGGTAAAAGGATTATCAAGGCTGGAATGTGAGAATTGAACAGCTCCAGCCCAAATATGGCAGCACTCCATTTTTGGTCAGATCTGACTCATGTAAAGATGAAGCATGGTAAAAAAGGATTATCAAGGCTGAATGTGAGAATTGAACAGCTCCAGCCCAAATATGGCAGCAAAATTCCATTTTTTGGTCAGATCTGACTCATGTAAAGATGAAGCATGGTAAAAGGATTATCAAGGCTGAATGTGAGAATTGAACAGCTCCAGCCCAAATATGGCAGCAATACTCCATTTTTGGTCTGATCTGACTCATGTAAAGATGAAGCATGGTAAAAGGATTATCAAGGCTGAATGAGAATTGAACAGCTCCAGCCCAAATATGGCAGCAATACTCCATTTTTGGTCTGATCTGACTCATGTAAAGATGAAGCATGGTAAAAAAAAGGATTATCAAGGCTGGAAATGAGAATTGAACACCCATTTTTGGTCTGAATCATAAAAGATGAACAGAATTGAGATCCAGCCCAAATATGGCAGCAATACTCCATTTTAGTCAGATCTGACTCATGTAAAGATGAAGCATGGTAAAAGGATTATCAAGGCTGGAATGAGAATTGAACAGCTCCAGCCCAAATATGGCAGCAATACTCCATTTTTTGGTCTGATCTGACTCATGTAAAGATGAAGCATGGTAAAAGGATTATCAAGGCTGAATGTGAGAATTGAACAGCTCCAGCCCAAATATGGCAGCAATACTCCATTTTTGGTCAGATCTGACTCATGTAAAGATGAAGCATGGTAAAAGGATTATCAAGGCTGAATGTGAGAATTGAACAGCTCCAGCCCAAATATGGCAGCAATACTCCATTTTTGGTCTGATCTGACTCATGTAAAGATGAAGCATGGTAAAAAAGGATTATCAAGGCTGAATGGAATGTGAGAATATGCAAACTCCATTTTTGGTCTGATCTGACCCAGCCCTGGAATATCAAAGTTGAATGAGAATTGAAAAGCTCCTGCCCAAATATGGCAGCAATATCCATTTTTGGTCAGATCTGACTCATGTAAAGATGAAGCATGGTAAAAAAGGATTATCAAGGCTGAATGTGAGAATTGAACAGCTCCAGCCCAAATATGGCAGCAATACTCCATTTTTGGTCTGATCTGACTCATGTAAAGATGAAGCATGGTAAAAGGATTATCAAGGCTGGAATGTGAGAATTGAACAGCTCCAGCCCAAATATGGCAGCAATACTCCATTTTTGGTCAGATCTGACTCATGTAAAGATGAAGCATGGTAAAAGGATTATGAATGTGAGAATTGAACAGCTCCAGCCCAAATATGGCAGCAATACTCCATTTTTGGTCAGATCTGACTCATGTAAAGATGAAGCATAAAAAGGATTATCAAGGCTGAATGTGAGAATTGAACAGCTCCATTTTGGGTCATTTTTGGTCTGATCTGACTCATGTAAAGATGAAGCATGGTAAAAGGATTATCAAGGCTGAATGTGAGAATTGAACAGCTCCAGCCCAAATATGGCAGCAATACTCCATTTTTGGTCAGATCTGACTCATGTAAAGATGAAGATTATCAATGGTAAAAGGATTATCAAGGATCTGACTCATGAATGATGAGAATTAAAAGGAACAAAAGCTCCAGCCCAAATATGGCAGCAATACTCCATTTTTGGTCAGATCTGACTCATGTAAAGATGAAGCATGGTAAAAGGATTATCAAGGCTGAATGTGAGAATTGAACAGCCCAGCCCAAATATGGCAGCAAATACTCCATTTTTGGTCAGATCTGACTCATGTAAAGATGAAGCATGGTAAAAGGATTATCAAGGCTGAATGAGAATTGAACAGCTCCAGCCCAAATATGGCAGCAATACTCCATTTTTAGTCAGATCTGACTCATGTAAAGATGAAGCATGGTAAAAGGATTATCAAGGCTGGAATGTGAGAATTGAACAGCCCAGCCCAAATATGGCAGCAATACTCCATTTTTGGTCTGATCTGACTCATGTAAAGATGAAGCATGGTAAAAGGATTATCAAAGCTGGAATGTGAGAATTGAACAGCTCCAGCCCAAATATGGCAGCAATACTCCATTTTTGGTCTGATCTGACTCATGTAAAGATGAAGCATGGTAAAAGGATTATCAAGGCTGGAATGTGAGAATTGGCCCAGCCAAATATGGCAGCAATACTCATTTTTTTGGTCTGATCTGACTCATGTAAAGATGAAGCATGGTAAAAGGATTATCAAGGCTGGAATGTGAGAATTGAACAGCTCCAGCCCAAATATGGCAGCAAAATTTTGGTCCACTTTTTGGTCTGGAATGTGAGAAGATCAAATATGACAGATCACCCATGTAAAGATGAAGCATGGTAAAAGGATTATCAAGGCTGGAATGTGAGAATTGAACAGCTCCAGCCCAAATATGGCAGCAATACTCCATTTTTGGTCAGATCTGACTCATGTAAAGATGAAGCATGGTAAAAGGATTATCAAGGCTGGAATGTGAGAATTGAACAGCTCCAGCCCAAATATGGCAGCAATACTCCATTTTTGGTCTGATCTGACTCATGTAAAGATGAAGCATGGTAAAAGGATTATCAAGGCTGGAATGTGAGAATTGCCCAAATATGGCACAGCTCCAGCCCATGTAAAATATGGCAGCAAAATTCCATTTTTGGTCAGATCTGACTCATGTAAAGATGAAGCATGGTAAAAGGATTATCAAGGCTGGAATGTGAGAATTGAACAGCTCCAGCCCAAATATGGCAGCAATACTCCATTTTGGTCTGATCTGACCATGTAAAGATGAAGCATGGTAAAAGGATTATCAAGGCTGAATGAGAATTGAACAGCTCCAGCCCAAATATGGCAGCAAATACTCCATTTTTGGTCAGATCTGACTCATGTAAAGATGAAGCATGGTAAAAGGATTATCAAGGCTGGAATGTGAGAATTGAACAGCTCCAGCCCAAATATGGCAGCAAAACTCCATTTTTGGTCAGAATCCATGTAAAGATGAAGCATGGTAAAAGGATTATCAAGGCTGGAATGTGAGAATTGAACAGCTCCAGCCCAAATATGGCAGCAATACTCCATTTTTAGTCAGATCTGACTCATGTAAAGATGAAGCATGGTAAAAGGATTATCAAGGCTGGAATGTGAGAATTGAACAGCTCCAGCCCAAATATGGCAGCAAAATTCCATTTTTGGTCAGATCTGACTCATGTAAAGATGAAGCATGGTAAAAGGATTATCAAGGCTGGAATGTGAGAATTGAACAGCTCCAGCCCAAATATGGCAGCAAAACTCCATTTTTGGTCAGATCTGACTCATGTAAAGATGAAGCATGGTAAAAAGGATTATCAAGGCTGGAATGTGAGAATTGAACAGCTCCAGCCCAAATATGGCAGCAAAATTCCATTTTTGGTCAGATCTGACTCATGTAAAGATGAAGCATGGTAAAAGGATTAAAAGGATTATCAAGGCTGGAATGTGAGAATGGTAAAAAGGAACAGGCCCAGCCCAAATATGGCAGCAAAACTCCATTTTTGGTCAGATCTGACTCATGTAAAGATGAAGCATGGTAAAAGGATTATCAAGGCTGGAATGTGAGAATTGAACAGCTCCAGCCCAAATATGGCAGCAAAATTCCATTTTTGGTCAGATCTGACTCATGTAAAGATGAAGCATGGTAAAAGGATTATCAAGGCTGGAATGTGAGAATTGAACAGCTCCAGCCCAAATATGGCAGCAAAATTCATTTTTGGTCAGATCTGACTCATGTAAAGATGAAGCATGGTAAAAGGATTATCAAGGCTGGAATGTGAGAATTGAACAGCTCCAGCCCAAATATGGCAGCAAAATTCCATTTTGGTCAGATCTGACTCATGTAAAGATGAAGCATGGTAAAAGGATTATCAAGGCTGAATGTGAGAATGAACAGCTCCAGCCCAAATATGGCAGCAAACTCCATTTTGGTCAGATCTGACTCATGTAAAGATGAAGCATGGTAAAAGGATTATCAAGGCTGGAATGTGAGAATTGAACAGCTCCAGCCCAAATATGGCAGCAATACTCCATTTTTAGTCAGATCTGACTCATGTAAAGATGAAGCATGGTAAAAGGATTATCAAGGGCTGGAATGTGAGAATTGAACAGCTCCAGCCCAAATATGGCAGATTTTTGGTCAGATCTGACTCATGTAAAGATGAAGCATGGTAAAAGGATTAGGCTGAATGTGAGAATTGAACAGCTCCAGCCCAAATATGGCAGCAAAACTCCATTTTTGGGTCAGATCTGACTCATGTAAAGATGAAGCATGGTAAAAGGATTATCAAGGCTGAATGTGAGAATTGAACAGCTCCAGCCCAAATATGGCAGCAAAACTCCATTTTTGGTCAGATCTGACTCATGTAAAGATGAAGCATGGTAAAAGGATTATCAAGGCTGGAATGTGAGAATTGAACAGCTCCAGCCCAAATATGGCAGCAAAATTCATTTTTTGGTCAGATCTGACTCATGTAAAGATGAAGCATGGTAAAAGGATTATCAAGGCTGAATGTGAGAATTGAACAGCTCCAGCCCAAATATGGCAGCAAAACTCCATTTTTGGTCAGATCTGACTCATGTAAAGATGAAGATGAAGCATGGTAAAAGGATTATCAGATGGCATGGTAAAAGGATTATCAAGGCTGAATGTGAGAATTGAACAGCTCCAGCCCAAATATGGCAGCAAAACTCCATTTTTGGTCAGATCTGACTCATGTAAAGATGAAGCATGGTAAAAAGGATTATCAAGGCTGGAATGTGAGAATTGAACAGCTCCAGCCCATAAATATGGCAGCAAAACTCATTTTTGGTCTGATCTGGTCATGTAAAGATGAAGCATGGTAAAAGGATTATCAAGGCTGAATGTGAGAATTGAAAGCTCCAGCCCAAATATGGCAGACTCCATTTTAGTCAGATGACCATGTAAAGATGAAGCATGGTAAAAGGATTATCAAGGCTGAATGTGAGAATTGAACAGCTCCAGCATAAATATGGCAGCAATACTCCATTTTTGGTCTGATCTGACTCATGTAAAGATGAAGCATGGTAAAAGGATTATCAAGGCTGGAATGTGAGAATTGAACAGCTCCAGCCCAAATATGGCAGCAAAATACTCCATTTTTAGTCAGATCTGACTCATGTAAAGATGAAGCATGGTAAAAAGGATTATCAAGGCTGGAATGTGAGAATTGAACAGCTCCAGCCCAAATATGGCAGCAATACTCCATTTTTGGTCAGATCTGACTCATGTAAAGATGAAGCATGGTAAAAAGGATTATCAAGGCTGGAATGTGAGAATTGAACAGCTCCAGCCCAAATATGGCAGCAATACTCCATTTTTAGTCAGATCTGACTCATGTAAAGATGAATGTAAAAGCATGGAAAAAGGCCCAGCATAAATTATCAAGGCTGGAATGTAAAGAGAATTGAACAAGGCTGGAATGTGAGAAGCTCCAGCCCAAATATGGCAGCAAAACTCCATTTTTTGGTCAGATCTGACTCATGTAAAGATGAAGCATGGTAAAAGGATTATCAAGGCTGGAATGAGAATTGAACAGCTCCAGCCCAAATATGGCAGCAATACTCCATTTTTGGTCAGATCTGACTCATGTAAAGATGAAGCATGGTAAAAGGATTATCAAGGCTGGAATGTGAGAATTGAACAGCTCCAGCCCAAATATGGCAGCAATACTCCATTTTTGGTCAGATCTGACTCATGTAAAGATGAAGTAAAGATGGTAAAAGGATTATCAAGGCTGAATGTGAGAATTGAACAGCTCCAGCCCAAATATGGCAGCAATACTCCATTTTTGGTCAGATCTGACTCATTTAAAAGGCAATCATGGCAGGAGTTAGACTTCTGGATTAAAATTTTTTTTTTTCATTCTTTCACATTCACTGCCAAATAAGAGGGTCAAAAGTCCATCCTCTTCATTCAGATTATAAAGATGCTCTTTCTTTAAAAAGGGGAAATAGAGCCTTGCTTACTGTGATGTTCCTTGTAGGAAATCATGCCAGATCAAGCAATCTTCCCCTACAAAATGGGGACACAGGTTTGATCTCTGTGGAAGAACACATTTTCTTTTCTAAGATTTCTTGAATGTGCAGGCCGAGAGATGTAATCCACACAATTTAATAAATAAAAAAGGGACATCTAAAATTTAAATGCAATGTCATTTGTTATCTTGTCTTCTTAATTCTTGTTGTTTTATTGTATTTCTCCTTAACAGGAAATTTTTCTCATGTTTTCTAACACTCAGCAACACCGTGCACCTTGGTGGCTTTATTGCCTTGCTTAAGGTGAATGTTTAAAAAAAAAACTATTTCAAATACAAAATGTCCACTCTAATGTTTGAAGTAATATAAAGGTCAGATATAAAATAAAATGTGTGTGTATATATATATATATATATATATATATATATATATATATATGTGTGTGTGTGTATATATATATATATATATATATATATATATATATATATATATATATGTGTGTGAAATGTGTGTGTATATATATATATATATATATATATATATATATATATATATGTGTGTGTATATATATATATATATATATATATGTGTGTGAAAATATATATATATATATATATATATATATATATATATATGTGTGGAATGTGTATATATATATATATATATATATGTATGTGGAATGTGTGTATATATATATATATATATATGGGAATGTGTGTATATATATATGTGTGTGTGTGTGGAATGTATATATATATATATATATATATATATATATATATGTGGAATGTGTATATATATATATATATATATATATATATATATATGTGTGAAATGTGTGTATTTATTTATTTTAAGTAAGTTCTTTTCATATTGTCTGATAAGCTTAATAACATTATCATTGAAATTTTTCATGCAACAAAAGCAGACTATCATTATTGTTTCGTCCGTGTATTGTTTGATATATTGAAATGTAAATGCCATCTTTGATAATGCCTTATGTAAGCCGAAAGCTTAGGTTGGATTTAAACTGGTATCAATATGGTGATTTCGTTTTTCAATGATAATGTTATTAAGCTTCTCAGACAATATGAAAGGAACTTACTTAAAATAAATAGACAAAACTTGTCTACATTATTTAATGAAACATGCATTAATTATATATATATATATATATATATATATATATATATATATATATATTATACACACACACCAAATATTGATTGGAATCCAACAGAGTAATAAGAACAAATAGAAAACATTTATCAATCTGACATTTTTCACTTTCATTAATTTTTTTTTTAATTACCTTATGATGAAGCTTTAATAAAAGTGAAACATGTTAAATTGATAAACATTTCCTATTTGTTCTTTATCTTATATATATATATAAAATTATTTTTTAAATATATGATTCCTTCGCTACATAAGAGTTCTCATGTTTCAAAAACAAGAGCCAAAAACTTCAAAATAATTATTAAAATTCAATTGAATTAAAGTATCAAGCTCTGTTTCATCTTCATGCAAAATTTTTGGAATAACTAATCTTGAAATTTCTGTGTCTTTATAAGCATATTCAATCGTAAAATTAATTACTACAGAAATGGCTAGAGCAATTGTTTAAATAAGGGGTGTAAGGGTTAACAATGTGTATCAACATACCAGTTACTTTCGGAAAGAGGTCAAGTCAAGGTAGGGTCTGGAGTGTCTAATTTAAAGTGAATGATGGCATTCATATGCAAACCGTCTAATCTGCTTTAGCTACAGAATAAGTGGCGTTATTCTTTTACCATTAAGTGTCTATGGGGATTTTTTTTTTTTTTTAAAGAGTTGTTTGTATGTAAAAGCATTGTATTGAACTAAAATTTGTTTTTTTTGACGACTTCATAAAGGGAATTTTTTATGATTGGGCTAACCTATTAAATCTTACTTAGACTATGGAATTTTTGATTTTTATTTATTTATTTATTGATTTTTTTTAAGCTAATTATTTAATGCAAAAATTTGTTGATGTTGGCACTGTTTTTTAAAAATAAAAAAAAAATACTAAGGAACTTCAGATTATTTACCTAATGAGTTCTTTCCTATTTTTTTATATATATATATATATATATAAGAAAAATATACAGAAAAAACAAACAAAAATCTTAATATGCAATTATGCTGTATTAATGTTAATATAAAGTCAACGTTGGACGTTTCGATCTATTTTAGACCATCTTCAGGACATGTTCATTAAACATAATTAACATTAGAACATATAAAAATTCAACATGAAAAGACGATGGGCATAAGAGCACAATTAATCCAAACAGATAACAGAGATTTTTATATAAAATCAGTGTTCCATTTAAATATGATCACGTTGTCGTCACGTGGGCGATGTTGTGAAAACGTATTCGAAGATGATTTCCAAATATTAAAATATGAAAAGTCGATTGAACTATTTTATATAAAAAGTTCAAGAAATCCCTTCCTTTTATATGTTCTAATGTTAATTCTACGTGCCACAAGGTCCCCAAACGACCCTCCGCAGGTTTTGAATTCAGTGTTGTCCTTCTCCTAGACCAATTGCCATCCAAGGCTATAGAACCCAGTCTCTCCTGCTATTTTACCCATAGCTGGAGGGAGAAGAAGAGAATTTACACCTTTCCCAAGGGTATTAGCACGTAAGTGAATGTAATGGATTCAACTGGAATTCGAACTAGGCTCTCCGATTCCTCAATCCAACCCGATATCCATTACTCCACCGTGCCTCCTCTACACCACTCACACATATATCTATATATATATATATTTTATAAAAAAAAAAAAAATAACAACATAAGTATGTTATAAAATCACTACAAAAATAGCCATTTTGTTTCAACACACTCTGTGTCTTATCTATCAAGTGATGATGTTGAAAATAAAATAATATATATATATGTGTGTGTGTGTGTGTGTGTTATAATACAATATGCTAATCTGTATGGAATTTCCAGGAGGATATAGATCCAGAGAGAGCTCTATGTCAAAAGACAGAGCAAAATTATTATTAATTAAAGAATATCAAACACTTAAAATCCCGTAGGTAATAATTTTTATTTCATGAGAGTCCTAAGAGAGCAGCTCTCAATCTTCAAGACCTAAAAACAAACCATTGTTTGTTCCACTTGAGGGTCAGGTATGAGTTTGAGGCCCCATAGTCTCTCAAGGGGACATTCGTTCATCATGAATAGTGGTAATTTGATCAGTGGTCATTTTATATGAATAACGAAAATTGGGCACAAACTTTTGCATTCAGATCTGTTAATTTGTAACTATTTCGATTTTGAGGAACGGAAGTGTGGTATAAGAAAAAACAAAGTAGCAAGTTCTGAGAGAGCTAATTTCATCATGCAAAGGGTTTGGTTTTTGTTTTACGGTATATCAACATCTCAATGGGGCATTTAATGCCGACAACTTTTTTCCTGATAATATTTTTGTTTGGTCAAAAATCTATTTCTGGTAATATTTTTTTTCTCCTCCAAACATAATATTATATATAGCTGGTAATATTATTTTAAAACATGTATTGCTGGTAATATTATTTTAAAACGTATTGCTGGTAATATTTTTTTCAAAAACGTATTGCTGGTAATATTTTTTTCAAAAACGTATTGCTGGTAATATTTTTTTCAAAAACGTATTGCTGGTAATATTTTTTTCAAAAACGTATTGCTGGTAATAGTTTTTTTTTTTTTTCTTAAAAAATTTATTTCTGGTAATAATTTCTTTTACAAAGTATTTCTGGTATTAAAATCTATTTTTACACTTTCATAATGCTTTTTACCTTAGTTTCGAGGTTAACTATTTGCCCATAGCTGGGACCCTAACAGGTGCTACCACCCCAGAACCAGCAATTAAGAGGTGGTTTCACACTCCTCAAAGCCTCCTAATCAGAGGCCTTGCTGTTGGACGTGGTTTATTGTCTTACCCTGGATGCGGATGTAGTTTATCGTCATACCCAGGACGTCATGCAAAGGGGACATAACACAGCCATTATATCAAAGAAAGGAAAAAAGCCTATTAGCCGATTCTGACCATTTTAAAACCAGAATCAAAGAGGAAGTTGTCGTGACAGAAGAAAACCTTGACAGAGAAGAAAGGATGAGTTCTTCAGATCAGGATAATGCAATAGAAGATGGGCCTATGGATGATAGCAAGAGTGACTCAGACATGGAAGATAAGTTGTAGCAAACCCACCCATATTCCCTCCATTATAAAAGAACAGGACACAAACCTCAAGGAGGAGAGGAGGAAAGAGGTTGTAGAAGAAGTCTGAGAACAACCAAAGGTATTACGCCTCTTCAGTTCAGGGAGGTGTAGTGGCTTGGTAAATAGGATTGTATCTATTTGCATATGTTAAGTAGAAGAGATATAAAGTGTATAGTAAACTAAGAGACAAGCAAGAAGTTGACTACTGATCACGTGTTGAAGAACAATGCTATACAAGAC
>CAHIKZ030001143.1:195000-420000 GCA_903632075.3 Acanthosepion pharaonis
TTCTTTGAATCTCATGAACTGACTTTACAGAATCCCAAAGAACTGATTCAAAGAACAGAAAGTGCAACACTTGAGGACTTTCAAAGCAGCAAGAACTAAAATGGATAAAACCTGTAACTTGAAGATATTGATGCTCCACATTGCTTCAAAGAAAAAGTTGGTAAAGAAAATCTCCATCAATGGCGGGAAGTGTAATTGCAGTTTATTTATGAACCCTATTCTCAAGGAAAGTAGGTTTTTTTAAGAGAAAAAAATTTATAAATTTCAACCGAAGATAGCAGTGGCTGTACAGCCAATGAATGCTGGATGTTTCCTCATAAGCAAACGGCTGATTGTAGGTGTAATTTGTGAGCCTAACTTGCAAAAAGCGTGTTCCATGGGGAGGCACTGATTCACCGAGTCTGACGTAATGTCATAAACTTGTTACCAAGTGGAGTGGGGGAGGCACGACAGAGAATCAATTGCGCATAACTTTGAAAAAATAAAAGCATGTGGACTAATTCAAATTGTAATGTTCACACCTTGATTTAAAGGCCCCACCCACCCACCCTACTCAAAAGCCCACAAGCCTTTTTACGGCATCTAGCAAATATTAAACTCACTACTAGAGTGGTTCGAAAGTCTTGTCACCCACTCACCAAAAAATAACGAGAACAATAGAACAACAAATAATACAGTAATATAAAGCACATGTATTGGATTCAGTTTATTCACTTTCATTGACGCTGTCACACATTGAGAAGGTCTGTATGAACACCATCGTTTTCGTGGTACAAAATGACGCAGTACCATGTCCTGTGCATATATTTTACGAAATTGTGGATTGTTGCAAAGGCTCTCCAAATGGTGTCCAAGTGATAGTATTGTTCATGTGAAACTCTCTCCTTGATAATACCCCACAGTGTTGTTATATTATGTAGGGGTGACAAGACTTTCGGACCACCATGTACATTAATAACGGTCTGCGAGATATGCTTGCACTCTATAGTGAGGCAGTCATCCAGTAGTAGGGGGCCCCGTTTTTAAAATAAAAAATATAAAATAATTTTAAGAAATTGAACAGACCTTAAAAAAAAAAAAAAAATAACTGTTCAATATTGGACAATAAGTATGGTATAAGGCAGAGTTTCTGCAGCACCAAGTGAGGATCGAACTTACTGTTTGTTAGTTAATAATAAGAAGACTAGCAGTGTCAAAAAATAAATAGTAAAGATCACGCACGACTTCCTATAAAAATAAAATCGATGACTCTAAACGTCTTTGTCTTTTGATGATGCAAGTGCCGACATTGGTGCTAATTTTTTTTTTTTATCGAAATGTCATTGAAAAGCTGTATGCGGAAATGTTACAGTAAATAAAAAGAATCAATAATCTCTATAAAAAAAATAAATAAATAAATAAAATTTTAAATAAAAACATACCAATTTATTTTTTTTTAACGAATGAAAAATTTATTTAAAATAAATAAAACTAAAAAGTTTAAAAAAAAATTAAATTTAAATTAAAACTTTATTAAAAATAATTTTTTAGTTTTAATTATGAAAAAATTTTCTTCGGATTTTAAAGACTTTTTTTTTCCGAATTTTCCACGTGGCAAAATTCAGCAGAAGAATTTTTAAGGTTGAAAAAGCTAAAACATTTTCTGCTGACTCAATAAAAACGCAAAGAAAGGCAGAAGATAATCTAAGACAACGATTCTGGGTGCATTATATTAAAACAGATATAAAAATTGAATAAAACTTATCAAATATTAACTATTCATTACAAAAATGCATTTTTTTATTTAATATTCTTGCTTAAAAATAGACTTAAATAAGTGTTTTTAAATTAAACAGGCGACATTTTGACACTGCTTGATTTCGCTGTCACAAATCAAAATATTCATTAAAAATTGAAAAAAAAAAAAAGATATTTGATTAAAATAATTTAAGTTGGTCTCTGATTTTATTTTTTTTACTTATTTCATACGGGTAAACTTTGTTAAAAAAATTAATTTTCCTTTTTGTTTTCATCAATGGCATCATCATTGGAAATATTTTTAATAAACCAAAACAAAAAAATAAAACAGACACTTAATTTAAAATTAATTTGAGTGAAATAATGAAAATAGAATTCATTGGATAAAGCAACTTCTTTTTTTTAAAGAATAAAACAAAAGTACATTTTTTTTTTCTCGATTTTGGTTGCTTTTTTTATTTTTTTCAACAAGGGTGTTGAAACAGCCGAGAGAAATGGAACTAAATTTTTTAGCTGATGCCAGTCAGACAAAACAAAATGTAACACGGGAAAAGACTTACCAACAGACAAAGAAATGACACATATCTGCAATATGAGTCCGACCCAACTTAAAAAATACATAAACCACATATTTTGAAGCTCCTGTCTCGTTGACGTCTGCAAATGAGGAAAAACAAACACTTTCTTGCCTTCTTCGTCAAGGATTTTAGTCAGGAATTACCTGCCCTTGGCCGTTGAGAGTTCTCTGCCCTTCATTTTAATTAACTCCAAGAGGAATTCGTGTCGGGCTAATAACGCAACAAGCATTAGCATCGCAAAGGTAGAAATTATCTTGGAGGAAGATAATGCGACAATATTCTAAGTGATTAAAAAAAAAAAAGCCTCATCGGGGATCGAACATCTGTCCTATCATCCTCGGGAACTACGCATCTTAAACTTACTTTGGTTAATTCGGAGATTAGGACCCGCTCTCAGTTTGCATTTGAAAATTTCCCGAATACAGTGTAACCCGGATATAAGAGAGTTGTCGGGACCGGAGACGAAGTCTCTTATATCCGGGTTTCTCTTATATCCGGGTTTGGTCTATTATACAGTGTAACCAGGATATAAGAGAAACCCGGATATAAGAGAGATTTTCTCTGGTCCCAAATTAGAGCCTGTGTTAATGTATATAAAATAGACCAAACCCGGATATAAGAGAAACCCGGATATAAGAGACTTCGTCTCCGGTCCCGACAACTCTCTTATGTCCGGGTTACACTGTATATACATCAACACAGGCTCTAATTTGGGACCAGAGAAAATGTCTCTTATATCCGTGTTTCTCTTATATCCGGGTTACACTGTACTTAAAGTTAAATTTACATGCTTCATTCAATCAAAAATGATTTGATAAATTTGATAAAATCTACCGTTTTGGAGTTGACATATCTTTTCAGGACGTAGACGTTTAATGTCCGCCACATCTTCCTCTTTAAGAATCTACAATATACATTGTTATAAATGGGGAATGTAGACAGAGAAATGCAATGCTGGATTTTTACAGGCTTAGCAGAATTTTTAGGAAAATTCGTTAACGGAAAATTCGGTAATTTTGATTAGGTAACGTCATAGGTACTTTCATGAGATCGCTAAAAACAGAGCATAGCATGATGAAAAAGACGCCAAAGTTGATGAAAACAAAATTTTAGCGTCTAAAAATGCTTATGTTATTATTGAGAGGAAAGATCAAAGTATTTTTTTAATTATTTTAAAAAAATTTTCCTTCTTTTTAGAACATTGTAAATTTTGATTAAAAAAACCTTGTTTCTCTTTGTATCAACCGAACCAATAAAATAACATAAAATTTTAGCGCGTTTTTTTCCTGTATGTCACACTTAGAATAAAAATTGATTGAAAGGGGAATTGGTGGCTAAGACCCCGTCTCCTATATTTTTAAATACCTGCCCAAAGCCCCACTACAATAATACCAGGCCCATGCTTGCAGAAGGCGGGTGATAAGCATCCTACTTCAATATTAACTAGTTAAAAAAAAGTCTCTAGATTAGTGGTTTTCAACCAGGGTTCTGCGGAACCCCAGCGTTCCGCCAGTAAAGCCCTAGGGGTTCCGCAAGTAAGAAGTTTCACAAGTACTATGATTGACAGTAATTTTTAATTCTACTGTGCAGATATGTGTGTTTAGGTACCTCCACTACTAAATCAATAACAAAACAGCATATGAATAAAAAAGGTCCCAAACTTAATAAAACAAATTTTTTCCATCAAAATGTCTATATTTTTATTAAGAGGAAAGATCAAAGTAATTTTTAATTATTTTTAAAAAATTTTTAATCCCTTCGAAAATTTTCGAAATTTTGTCAGAAAATTTTGTTTTGATTTCTCATTGAATTTTTAATGAAAATAAATGTAATCCATTTATTTTAAACTGAAGTTTTTTTTAAATACATGTATAATAACCGTTGAAGCAAGATTAAAATTGCATATGGACGTCTACAATATTTTTTTGACAGTTTGTCTTTGTATTTTTTTGGTAAATAAATCTGAAGATGAGTATTTTTATTTTATTTTAACAATTGAAAGCTTTTTTTTTTTTTTTTTTGCATAAGACAATTAATTTATTGCAGGGGTTCTTTGAGCCACTGGAATGTTTCCTTTTGGTTTTTTGGTTCCTCTCCAGCAAAAAGGTTGAAAACCACTGCTCTAGATAAACCCCACTACTACAAGGGCCGTAATTTGTGTGTGTGTGTGTGCTAATAAACCACTTCTTCTACATTTAAATATCCGGGTTTGGTCTATTTTATATACATTAACACAGGCTCTAATTTGAGACCAGAGAAAATCTCTCTTATATCCGTGTTTCTCTTATATCCGGGTCTCTTATATCCGGGTTGCACTGGTATTAAACCCCCATCCCCCGGCTACCGATTAAATAGAATTTTCTTGTAAATGGAATTGTCTTGTAAATGGAGTTTTTAAAGCATTCTGAATGTAAAAATAAAGAAAAAAGTGTGCAAGACAATAAGAAACACTAGCTGCCCCCCCAAAAGTGAAGTTTTGTTGAAATCGGTTGAAAAATGTAGGAAATCCGATCCCATATATAAACGAATACACACACACACACACACACACACACACACACACACACAACCTGGGTTTTATAAGTATAACTCGATATGAGTTGTCCCCCTTTCATTTTCGCGATGCCTCTTAATCGTGTTTTCAAATTGATTTCGTGCAATAACAATTGTGTTTTCCAATTTTGGGTGCTGTCAGAACCACCGCAAGGTAATTTTACGTAGTCCTGTGAAGTTTTGTTGAAGTCGGTTGAAAAATGTAGGAAATCCGATCCAATATATAAACGTACACACACACACACACACACACACACACACACACACACACACACACACAACCTGGGTTTTATAATAAGTATGATGTCGGAAATTCGGTCGTCCAGGGTTTTTATATATATATATATATATATATATATATATATATATATATATTAAAAATACGAATTTTCTACCCGGTAACAGATAATATTTACAAACATACCAAGAAGATTCCCCAATACAACACACACCAAACTTTAAACAAAAGTGTCTATTGCGAAATTGACCAATCAGAGAAAACTAAAACCCTATTTTTCTTGAGCCTACTTTCGGGGGCGGGGGGAACCCACAGATTTTGATTTCAAAGAGCAGAGGTGTGGCTGAATGCAAATCGGAGAGAAGACGCGGCAACATAGCTTTTCCCTTCCTCTCATTGAAATAAACATGTAGGAGACTTCAAACGAATCAGCTACAGCAACAACAGCAAAGACAGTCAGTGAATTTTCGCTTAAGATAAAAGTCTTTTCTCTCAACTATAGCTTTTTTTTTGTGGACCAACTACCCAAAGACTGTAACTTAACTAAAGACTTTTTTTTTTTTACTCCTTTTTATTTTAACTCTGTTGAATTCAGATACACGTTTTTAAATACAAATGATTTATTTAACAGGCATAACCGTGTTTTTGGTTTGGTTTGGTTTGTTTTATTTTACGGCATATCAGCCTCAATGGGTTATTTAATGCCGACAAGATTATTATTGCTAGTAATATTTTTTTTTTCCCCAAAATATATTGCTGGTAATATTTTTTACAAAAATGTATTGCTGGTAATATTTTTTTACAAAAATGTATTGCTGGTAATATTTTTTTACAAAAATATTTTGCTGGTAATATTTTGTTTTTTAAAAATGTATTGCTGGTAATATTTTTTTTTACAAAAATGTATTGCTGATAATTTTTTTTGACAAAAATGTATTGCTGATAATATTTTTTTTTAATGTATTGCTGGTAATATTTTTTTTCAAAAATGTATTTCTGGTAGTATTTTTTCCAAAAATTTATTACTGGTATAATATTTTTTTTCCAAAAATATATTGCTGGTAATATTTTGTTTTTCAAAAATGTATTGCTGGTAATATTTTGTTTTTTCAAAAATGTATTGCTGGTAATATTTTTTTTTTACAAAAATGTATTGCTGGTAATGTTTTTTACAAAAATGTATTGCTGGTAATTTTTTTTACAAAAATGTATAGCTGATAATATTTTTTTTAATGTATTGCTGGTAATTTTTTTTTTTTTTCAAAAATGTATTTCTGGTAGTATTTTTTCCCAAAATAAATTGCTGGTATAATATTTTTTTCCCCAAAAATGTACTGCTGGTAATATTTCTTTTTCCGCAGAAGTATTACTGGTAATAATTTTTTCTTCCAAAATTCATTGCTGGTAATATTTTTTTACAAAAATGTATTGCTGGTATTAAAACCAATTTTTACACTTTCATAGTATTTAGACACCAGTTTGGGGGCCCATAGCCTAGACCCTAACAGGTGCTACCACAACGGTTTAGTGTGGACCTAGGAACTCCAGCAAATCAGAGGTGGTTGTACGCTTCTCAAAAACTCCTGACGAGAGGCCTTGTTGTTGGATGTAGTCTGTCGTCTTACACAGGACTGACCATGTTTTCTTTATTTATCATTATTTGTTATTTGGACGTCCGGATTTTTACGTAATTATGTCCATGTAAACATATGTGCACAAAAGCTGAGTATCATCTACCATGTATTCAACTGTGAAAGCAGAATAAAATATTTTTATTACTTCAAAGCTCACAAGAAAATTACATTTCGGCATTAAATGACCCATAAGGAGTTGATGTGCCATTAAAAAAATAAAATTGAATCAAATGAAATCGAGTTAAAAAGAAAAATGTTCCCACACCGGGAATCGAACCCGGGCCGCCTGGGTGAAAGCCAGGAATCCTAACCACTAGACCATATGGGAATCCGGTGAAAACAGACTAATTATTACTTTAAACCATCAGCCTATCCTGGCACGCTTCACATCATCTATTTATTTGTTTTTTTGTTTGTTTTTTTTTTTTTTTTGTTTTTTTTTAAATATATATTCTTGAGCTCATAAAACGGAAACTAAGTTTTGATTTATATTCAATGTTATATAATTATATTATAATATTGGTTTCAGGGTAAAGAAGTATACCAAATCAGAAGAAAAGTTTTGTGCAATGGGTTTTCTTCTTTTCAGACTTCATCGGTCTGAGGAAGTCCTAAAGAATGAAACGTGTCACATGAAAACTTTTTTTCACTTTGTCAAACTTCTTTCCTTTAATTTTTTTAGACTAAAATTCTTTATATATATATATATATGGAAAATTATTGACAAGGCTAGAACATGTAAAGCTTGGGATGACCCATGCCCTTTGTGCCTCCATGAAAAATTGCACATTATTAAACTTCTAAATAATAATAATCTATTAAATAATAGACAAGAGTTAACGGTTTTTTGTAGACATCATCAGATTTTTGGTTTGAATTATTAGATAAAAAAAAAAAAATTATAATTACTTGTTTAACAAATAGCCCAATCATCAGATTCATAGTAGGAATAATTAACTACAAACATGCATACAACATAACACCCTTCATAATCCATAGCCCAAAGAAGTAGTTTAAATACCTTACATAAAAGATAACCCTTTATGAAGTCGTCAAAAAACAAACGTTACGAAAGTTTTTCTTTTTTTTATATGCACAATTCCCTTTCATAATAAAATAAAATAAATAAATAAATCTCCATAGACAAGCAAACTAGACGAAGGTTAATACATCTTCCGTTTCATTTTAGACACCCCCACCTTTCCCCGACTTGACATCTTGAAAGTATCTATATCGCTACTTATTATTAACACCCTACACTCGCCTACCCAATTTAAACAATTCGCCCTAGCTGTTACCATGGAGATTTTGATTTCAATTTTAAAACAAGTAAATTTCAGATATACGTTATTCCAACAAAATTTCGCTTGAAGATGGAACGGAGCCCATTTTAATTTAAACTCAATTTAATTTAAAGGATTATATTGAAGTTTTCGGCTCTTGTTTTGAAACATGAGACCTCTTATGTAGCGATTTGGAATCATATTTTTAAATAAATAATTATATATATATATATATATATATATATATATATATATATATACATATAATGTAACAAAAGCAAATATATGGATATAGATCCGACAGTATGAAGAAAAATGCAGAAAAAACAAACAAAAATCTTAATATGCAATTATGCTGTATTAATGTTAATATAAAGTCGACGTCGGACGTTTCGGTCTATTTTAGACCATCTTCATGGACATTTTCATTTAAACATAATTAACATTAGAACATATAAAAATTCAACACGAAAAGACGATGAACATAAGAGCACAACTAATCCAAACAGATAACTGAAATTTTTATATAAGATCAGCATTCCGTTTAAATATGATCACGTTGTCGTCACGTGGGCGATGTTGTGAAAACGTATTCGAAGATGATTTCCAAATATTAAAATAATGTGTATATGAATAAAAATGACAATAGGAAAACTAGTAATTGCTGATGCGTTTCGTCCAATGTGGAATTTATCAAAGCAAAATACGAAATGAACTTAACTGAACAAGGTAACTAATAAAAACAAAAACAGAATGTACCTAGCAACTGGAATGTACAGGAACGCTATTTTCATATTGTTAACTGAAAATAACGTCAGTATTTATCACGTGTGGAGAATATTGCCATTATAACTGTGTTGATGTTTTCAACCATTTTCTTTCGATTTTATGAAACTGTTGTGTACATTCGTTTGTGAGAGCAGTAATTTTGTTAAGAAAGGTGAAATGGGGAAAAAACCTGGGCGTAGATTAATATTTGGGTAATATTCTATGGCGGCACTCTCCAGAATTTTCCTTCTGTGTTATTTTCTTTTTTTATGAGTGTAGCATTTTTAAAATCAAAATTATGGTTGAATTTATTTCTATGTATAACTAGTGCATTAGCTAAGTTGTTTTTTTAGGTCTCTTTTGTGCTCATAAATGCGTTTTTTAAACTTCTACTTCTTTCTCCAATATATATATTATAATTAAGTAATTCATCGAGTCTAGAAGAAACCTCAGCGGAATGCAGAAAGCAATGGGTGGCCGTTTTGTCCTATATTTGGGACTCATCAGCAGTTACGATATCAGGCAAACGCCATACCAACTGTACCAACGGGCCTCGGTGGCGAAGAGGTAACGAATTAGACTCGATACAGCGCCGCTCGATCACATATTCCGTGGTGGAACCCATCCGAATTTCTCTTTTACCCATAGGACTGTGCCTCCACGAGCCACGACTACTATCCCCAAGCCGCTCCATCTAGAGCATTAGAAGCTGGTTCAAGCAAGGATATACAAGTGATAGAAATTATTAGGAGGATTTGAGATAATTATAATTAAGTAATTCATCGAGTCTAGAAGGAACCTCAACAGAATGCAGAAAACACTGGACGGCCGTTTCGTTCACATATTATTCGCAATATCGAGTCTAATTCACTGCTTCGTCACTGAGGCCCGTTGGTACAGTTGGTATGACGTTTGCCTCATATGGTGACTGTCCGGGTTTCAATTCTCGGTAGTGGATGCGCACTGCTGACGAGTCCCAAATATAGGACGAAACGGCCGTTCAGTGCTTTCTGCATTCTGTTGAGGTTTCTTTCAGTCTCGATGAATTACTTAATAATTATAATTACCCCAAACCCACCTTAATTTCTATCATTTGTATATCCTTGCTTGAAATGGCTTCGGTATAGTAGTCGTGGCTCTCCACCACGGAATATGTGAACGAGCGGCGCAATATCGAGTCTAATTCACTACCTCTTCGTCACCGAGGCCGCTGTTTGTCTCATATCGTAACTGTCAGGGTTTCAATTCTCGGTATATATATATATATATATATATATATAAAGAAAGAACAGTAAGATATATAATCCGGTGTTCTTATAGGTATTTTTATTTTTACAAAATAGTGCTCGATGTAAATTTACAGAGCATTAATATTATAAATTAATTGATTTAAAATACGTTTTTTTCCGCTACACAGTTCTAACCATGTTTCAAAAATGGAAGCTAAAAGCCACGAATTTAATTTTGCAATTAAATTAAAGACATTAGTTCCATTTCATCCTCAAGCGAATTTTGGAGTAACTTTTAAAATTACTGGGTTTTAAAGACACAGCTAAAATCACGTTTCCATGGTTACAGATAAATCTACTTCAACTGGACAAGGGGTGTCTGGGTTTTCCTTATGTCTGCATCATTGTATCGGTTATTAGCTACATTTTGGTAAGGGTAGGGATGTATTTTTTCAATGAAAACTGACATCCGTTGAATGCATGTCGTCTGGATTTTTTTAAAATTTATTGTTAACGGCAAAAAAATTCTTACGGCATTTTTTTCTATTTGTAAATTTAAAGATTATTGGGGGTGTTCAGATTAGAATACTTTTTATTTAACTACGATTTGAAATATTCTCATTTTTCATTTTTATTATACTATATTTTTTTATGAACAATTAAATGTATTAGAATCCCTTATAGTATGTAGAATTATTTTTACATCAAGTATAAGTATGTATATTAGGTTACATTTTTTTTTAATATTATTTAAGTAGAATTTATGACAATGACGTCAAAAATAGTTACTTAATTTCACTGATTAGTAGACTTTTATTTTTTTATATATATAAACCTAGTAATATATTGTTTCTCATGTCAGTACAAAGGACATGGGTCATTCAAAAGCTTACATCTTCTGGCATTTCATATTAATCTTATTATACTATAGGTTTTTTATTGGATTCTTTTAATATATATATATATATATATATATATATATATTATTCAGTGTTACATTAGAACATGCACATACCCACTACAAAACTGTACATCTTGTTTCAACGTTAAAAAAACGAAAACTATTTTTTTTAACGTTTCATCAGGTGGGGAATCACGATGTGATTGAAATATTTTATTTAGAAATGCAGTTATCAAAGGATGTTTCCACTTCCGCCATTAGGAAGTTCCTATAAAAGGTATACAAGAATTTACATTGTTTACATTATTCGGACTATTGTCCTCATCTTTGCCGCCATATTTATTACAACGTTTCGGCCGCTGTACGCTCCGGCCTTTTTCAGGTGATTGGAATGTCGAACTGAACCCTTTATTTCGCTCACTGGGGTAGACTGTTCTAGTTCCACGGGCCATGATTAACGAATGAGTAGAAATTGCTTTTTACGGCGCTAAATTGACGCTCTCATATTAAAACCTTGATAGATATGCCCCCACACAATGTCCTAGGATACTTCATCTCAGAAATATAGACAGATACTGAAGGGCCGAAACATTGTAATAAATATTGCAACAAAGATGAGGACAATAGTCCCAATAATGTAAATAGTGTACATAATACCTCATCTCACAAATATAGACAGATACTGACGGGCCAAAACATTGTAATAAATATGGCGACAAAGATGAGGACAATAGTCTGAATAATGTAAATAATGTACATAATACTTCATCTCAGAAATATAGACAGATACTGAAGGGCCAAAACATTGTAATAAATATGGCGACAAAGATGAGGACAATAGTCCGAATAATGTAAATAGTGTACATGATACCTCATCTCAGAAATATAGACAGATACTGAAGGGCCGAAACATTGTAATAAATATGGCGACAAAGATGAGGACAATAGTCCGAATAATGTAAATAGTGTACATGATACCTCATCTCAGAAATATAGACAGATACTGAAGGGCCGAAACATTGTAATAAATATGGCAACAAAGATGAGGACAATAGTCCGAATACTGTAAATAGTGTACATAATAATTCATCTCAGAAATATAGACAGATACTGACGGGCCAAAACATTGTAATAAATATGGCGACAAAGATGAGGACAATAGTCCGAATAATGTAAATAATGTACATAATACTTCATCTCAGAAATATAGACAGATACTGGAGGGCCAAAACATTGTAATAAATATGGCGACAAAGATGAGGACAATAGTCCGAATAATGTAAATAATGTACATAATACTTCATCTCAGAAATATAGACAGATACAGAAGGGCCGAAACATTGTAATAAATATGGCAACAAAGATGAGGACAATAGTCCGAATAATGTAAATAGTGTACATAATACCGTCCTAAATTTTCGCTTGATTATGAAACAGGGCTTGATACTTTAATTCAATTTAATTTCAATGATTATATTTAAGTTTTTGGCTCTTGTTTTTGAAACAGGAGAACTCTTATGTAGCGAAGGAATCATATTTTTTTAAAAATAATTCTAATTTAAGCTCTACTTCTGTATGGAGCACTGATTTTTAAAAATAAAAATACTAAAGAACTCCGGATTATTTACCTAATGTGTCCTTTCCTATTTTTCTACATACCTGCACATACATACACACACATATATATATATAGTTGTATATTTAGGCAGCAATCCTTCGTTTATGCATGTTTCATTAAAAACAACAGACAAGGTGCTACGGTTAAGCTTTTTATTTAACTTTTCTTATGTTCGAACAAGAGCTTTCTTTTCTTGACAAAGTGTGTGTAAAAACTATTCAAATGTTTTATAGTTCCGAGCGCTTTCGGCTATACCTTTAGCCATTATCAAGGATGATTCAATTTTTCATTATCTGTATGTTTTAGTGTGTTGTAGAGATGTTTTTAATTACCGAATACTGTTAGCACATTGTGGCCTTGTTCGTAGTTAATATTGGTAAGAGTTTATAATAATAAAAAAAGAAAAAGCCAACTTTTAACAATATTAACTACGAACAAGGCCACAATGTACTAACCATATTTGGTAATTGATTAAGTGGACTTTAAAAGGAACGAGGAACACAGTTGCAAACAGGAAACAAGGTATAAACATTTAATCTTATTCAAAAGACAGAGGAGGAGTTTGAACTGGACAATAAGCAGACCTATTAGTAAGCTTTAGAAGGAACCAGATAAGTTCGCCTATTGTCCGGTTCACACTCCTCTTCTGTCTTTTCAAAAGGATTAGAAGTTTATCCCTTGTTTTCTGTTTAGGATTTCCGGTTCCTTCTAAAGTCTAATTCAGTTTTATACATCTAACGTCTCTGCCTAAACTCTGAAATTTTATTTACTGTTTATTTATTTATTGTCTTCTATAGGAGTAGTCGGCACCTTCTAAAATCTACTTAACAGGATTAGATAGATCCAGTTCATGCTCATTCTCTGTTTTTTGAACAGGATTAGAGGGTTATCCCTTGTTTCGTGTTTAGAACTGTGTTGCCAGTTCCTTCTAATGTCTACTTAATAAGAGTAAATAGGTCTGCCTATTGTCCGGTTCACACTCCTCCTCTTTCTTTTGAAGAGGATTAGAAGTTTATCCCTTGTTTTCTGTTTAGGATAGTGTATCCAGTTCCTTCTAAAGTCTAATTCAGCTTTATACATCTAACGTCTCCGCTTAAACTTATATATTTAACAAGCTTAACTCTGGCTAATTGTTGTCTTTCCTACATATCCTCAAACTGTGACTCTTGATCTTTCCACTTACACAACAAACATTTTGCATTTCAAATTTGTTCGACTCTACACCCTGTCTGAAGTTATTAAGCAAATCATATAAACTTCAATAAATCAAATTTGGTTTGAAAAAAAAAATTGTCAACTTTTAAACAATCAATTTAGATGTCAAAACAAAGCCTGAGTTAAAATTTTAGGTAGTTGTAATGACAAAAGTATGCAGGTGTAGGCTTTAAGAAAGCTTTATTCAATTGTGAATACTAGGCCAACGTACAGTGTCCTTTTATAGTCCCAGTAAACAGAAATAGATCTCTCAAAGAGAAGAGTGACAAAACAAGGGGAGACCACTCTGGATTATTCATAACAGTAGTATCAATATGTTTTATTGAAATTATTGAAGTTATTTCATGTATTCTAAAAAAAATTGCCGTCTGAATTTATTAGGCAAAAACCAAATAATCACATTTTACTTCAATAAAAAGATAACAAAACCATCAAAAATTGATCAACACCTATAATAGAACAAATAACAAATATGTATGATAGGTCTTTGAATCTGTCTATATTTCTGAGATGAGGTATTATGTACACTATTTACATTATTCGGACTATTGTCCTCATCATAGTCGCCATATTTATTACGTTTTGGCCCTTCAGTATCTGTCTATATTTCTGAGATGATGTATTATGTACACTATTTACATTATTCGGACTATTGTCCTCATTTTTGTTACCATATTTATTACAACGTTTCGGCCCTTCAGTATCTGTCTATATTTCTGGGATGAGGTATTATGTACACTATTTACATTATTCGGACTATTGTCCTCATCTTTGTTACCATATTTATTACAATGTTTCGGCCCTTCAGTATCTGTCTATATTTCTGAGATGAGGTATTATGTACACTATTTACATTATTCGGACTATTGTCCTCATTTTTGTTGCCATATTTATTACAATGTTCCAGCCCTTCAGTATCTGTCTATATTTCTGAGATGAGGTATTATGTACACTATTTACATTATTTGGACTATTGTCCTCATTTTTGTTGCCATATTTATTACAATGTTTTGGCCCTTCAGTATCTGTCTATATTTCTGAGATGAGGTATTATGTACACTATTTACATTATTCGGACTATTGTCCTCATTTTTGTTGCCATATTTATTACAACGTTTTGGCCCTTCAGTATCTGTCTATATTTCTGAGATGATGTATTATGTACACTATTTACATTATTCGGTCTATTGTCCTCATCATAGTCGCCATATTTATTACAACGTTTCGGCCCTTCAGTATCTGTCTATATTTCTGAGATGATGTATTATGTAAACTATTTACATTATTCGGACTATTGTCCTCATCTTTGTCGCCATATATATCACAGCGTTTCAGCCGTTGTACGCTCCGGCCTTCTTCAGGTGGTTGGAATTTTGAACTGAACCCTTTATTTCGCTCAGTGGGGTAGACTGTTCTAGTTCCATGGGTAAGACGTTAAACTACATCCACGTCCTGGGTAAGACGATAAACTACGTCCAGCAGCAAGGCCTCTGATCAGGAGGTTTTGAGGAGCGTGGAACCACCTCTTAATTGCTGGTATTCCCAGGTCCACCCTGACCCGGGGTGGTAGCACCTGTTAGGGTCCTAGCTATGGGCAAATAGTTAACTATTACTAGCAATACTGTTTTGAAAAAATTATTACCAGCAATACAATTTTAAAGGGAAAATATTACTAGAAAAAGATTTTTGACAAAACAAAATATTAGCAGCAATAAAAAATTTTATCGGGATTAAATAACACATTGAGGTTGATGTGCCGTAAAATAAAATAAACCAAACCAATCTAAACCAAAGAATACATATTCTATTCATACGAATCTCTCCTAAAAATGTTGTCGGCATTAAATAACCCATTGAGGTTGATATGCCGTTAAACAAAATAAACCAAACTAATCTAAACCAAAGAATACATATTCTATTCATACGAATCTCTCCTAAAAATGTTGTCGGCATTAAATAACCCATTGAGGTTGATATGCCGTAAAACAAAATAAACCAAACCAATCTAAACCAAAGAATACATATTCATACGAATCTATCCTAAAAATGCTGTTGGCATTAAATAACCCATTGAGGTTGATATGCCGAAAACAAAATAAACCAAACCAATCTAAACCAAAGAGTACATATTCTATTCATACGAATCTATCCTAAAATGCTGTTGGCATTAAATAACCCATTGAGGTTGATATGCCAGAAACAAAATAAACCAAACCAATCTAAACCAAAGAATACATATTCATACGAATCTATCCTAAAAATGCTGTTGGCATTAAATAACCCATTGAGGTTGATATGCCAAAACAAAATAAACCAAACCAATCTAAACCAAAGAGTACATATTCTATTCATACGAATCTATCCTAAAAATGCTGTTGGCATTAAATAACCCATTGAGGTTGATATGCTATAAAACAAAATAAACCAAACCAATCTAAACCAAAGAATACATATTCATACGAATCTATTGTAAAAATGCTGTCGGCATTAAATAACCCATTGAGGTTGATATGCCGTAAAACAAAATAAACCAAACCAATCTAAACCAAAGAATACATATTCATACGAATCTATCCTAAAAATGCTGTTGGCATTAAATAACCCATTGAGGTTGATATGTAAAAAAAACAAAATAAACCAAACCAATCTAAACCAAAGAGTACATATTCTATTCATACGAATCTATCCTAAAAATGCTGTTGGCATTAAATAACCCATTGAGGTTGATATGCTATAAAACAAAATAAACCAAACCAATCTAAACCAAAGAATACATATTCATACGAATCTATTGTAAAAATGCTGTAGGCATTAAATAACCCATTGAGGTTGATATGCCGTAAAACAAAATAAACCAAACCAATCTAAACCAAAGAATACATATTCATACGAATCTATCCTAAAATGCTGTTGGCATTAAATAACCCATTGAGGTTGATATGCCAGAAACAAAATAAACCAAACCAATCTAAACCAAAGAGTACATATTCTATTCATACGAATCTATCCTAAAAATGCTGTTGGCATTAAATAACCCATTGAGGTTGATATGCTATAAAACAAAATAAACCAAACCAATCTAAACCAAAGAATACATATTCATACGAATCTATTGTAAAAATGCTGTCGGCATTAAATAACCCATTGAGGTTGATATGCTATAAAACAAAATAAACCAAACCAATCTAAACCAAAGAATACATATTCTATTCATACGAATCTATTGTAAAAATGTTGTCGGCATTAAATAACCAATTGAGGTTGATATGCCGTAAAACAAAATAAACCAAACCAATCTAAACCAAAGAATACATATTCATACGAATCTATCCTAAAAATGCTGTTGGCATTAAATAACCCATTGAGGTTGATATGCCGTAAAACAAAATAAACCAAACCAATCTAAACCAAAGAGTACATATTCTATTCATACGAATCTATCCTAAAAATGCTGTTGGCATTAAATAACTCATTGAGGTTGATATGCTATAAAACAAAATAAACCAAACCAATCTAAACCAAAGAATACATATTCATACGAATCTATTGTAAAATGCTGTCGGCATTAAATAACCCATTGAGGTTGATATGCAGAAACAAAATAAACCAAACCAATCTAAACCAAAGAATACATATTCATACGAATCTATCCTAAAAATGCTGTTGGCATTAAATAACCCATTGAGGTTGATATGCCGTAAAAACAAAATAAACCAAACCAATCTAAACCAAAGAGTACATATTCTATTCATACGAATCTATCCTAAAAAATGCTGTTGGCATTAAATAACCCATTGAGGTTGATATGCTATAAAACAAAATAAACCAAACCAATCTAAACCAAAGAATACATATTCATACGAATCTATTGTAAAAATGCTGTCGGCATTAAATAACCCATTGAGGTTGATATGCCGTAAAACAAAATAAACCAAACCAATCTAAACCAAAGAATACATATTCATACGAATCTATTGTAAAAATGCTGTCGGCATTAAATAACCCATTGAGGTTGATATGCTGTAAAACAAAATAAACCAAACCAATCTAAACCAAAGAATACATATTCATACGAATCTATTGTAAAAATGTTGTCGGCATTAAATAACCCATTGAGGTTGATATGCCAGAAAACAAAATAAACCAAACCAATCTAAAACCAAAGAATACATATTCATACGAATCTATTGTAAAAATGCTGTCGGCATTAAATAACCCATTGAGGTTGATATGCCGTAAAACAAAAATAAACCAAACCAATCTAAACCAAAGAATACATATTCATTCATACGAATCTATTGTAAAAATGCTGTCGGCATTAAATAACCCATTGAGGTTGATATGCTATAAAACAAAATAAACCAAACCAATCTAAACCAAAGAATACATATTCATACGAATCTATTGTAAAAATGCTGTCGGCATTAAATAACCCATTGAGGTTGATATGCCGTAGAAACAAAATAAACCAAACCAATTTAAACCAAAGAATACATATTCTATTCATACGAATCTATTGTAAAAAATGCTGTCGGCATTAAATAACCCATTGAGGTTGATATGCTATAAAACAAAATAAACCAAACCAATCTAAACCAAAGAATACATATTCATACGAATCTATCCTAAAAATGCTGTTGGCATTAAATAACCCATTGAGGTTGATATGCCGTAAAACAAAATAAACCAAACCAATCTAAACCAAAGAGTACATATTCTATTCATACGAATCTATCCTAAAAATGCTGTTGGCATTAAATAACCCATTGAGGTTGATATGCCGTAAAACAAAATAAACCAAACCAATCTAAACCAAAGAATACATATTCATACGAATCTATCCTAAAAATGCTGTTGGCATTAAATAACCCATTGAGGTTGATATGCCAAAAACAAAATAAACCAAACCAATCTAAACCAAAGAGTACATATTCTATTCATACGAATCTATCCTAAAAATGCTGTTGGCATTAAATAACCCATTGAGGTTGATATGCTATAAAACAAAATAAACCAAACCAATCTAAACCAAAGAATACATATTCATACGAATCTATTGTAAAAAATGCTGTCGGCATTAAATAACCCATTGAGGTTGATATGCCAGAAAAACAAAATAAACCAAACCAATCTAAACCAAAGAATACATATTCATACGAATCTATCCTAAAAATGTTGTTGGCATTAAATAACCCATTGAGGTTGATATGCCAAAAAACAAAATAAACCAAACCAATCTAAACCAAAGAGTACATATTCTATTCATACGAATCTATCCTAAAAAAATGCTGTTGGCATTAAATAACCCATTGTTGGCATTAAATAAACCCATTGAGGTTGATATGCTATTAAAACAAAATAAACCAAACCAATCTAAACCAAAGAATACATATTCATTACGAATCTATTGTAAAAATGCTGTAGGCATTAAATAACCCATTGAGGTTGATATGCTAGAAAACAAAATAAACCAAACCAATCTAAACCAAAGAATACATATTCATACGAATCTATCCTAAAAAAATGTTGATTGGCATTAAATAACCCATTGAGGTTGATATGAGGTTGATAAAAACAAAATAAACCAAACCAATCTAAACCAAAGAGTACATATTCTATTCATACGAATCTATCCTAAAAATGCTGTTGGCATTAAATAACCCATTGAGGTTGATATGCTATAAAACAAAATAAACCAAACCAATCTAAACCAAAGAATACATATTCATACGAATCTATTGTAAAAATGCTGTCGGCATTAAATAACCCATTGAGGTTGATATGCCGTAAAACAAAATAAACCAAACCAATCTAAACCAAAGAATACATATTCATACGAATCTATCCTAAAAATGCTGTTGGCATTAAATAACCCATTGAGGTTGATATGCCGTAAAACAAAATAAACCAAACCAATCTAAACCAAAGAGTACATATTCTATTCATACGAATCTATCCTAAAAATGCTGTTGGCATTAAATAACCCATTGAGGTTGATATGCTATAAAACAAAATAAACCAAACCAATCTAAACCAAAGAATACATATTCATACGAATCTATTGTAAAAATGCTGTCGGCATTAAATAACCCATTGAGGTTGATATGCCTAGAAACAAAATAAACCAAACCAATCTAAACCAAAGAATACATATTCATCATACGAATCTATTGTAAAAAATGTTGTCGGCATTAAATAACCCATTGAGGTTGATATGCTGTAAAACAAAATAAACCAAACCAATCTAAACCAAAGAATACATATTCATACGAATCTATTGTAAAAATGCTGTCGGCATTAAATAACCCATTGAGGTTGATATGCCGTAAAACAAAATAAACCAAACCAATCTAAACCAAAGAATACATATTCTATTCATACGAATCTATTGTAAAAATGCTGTCGGCATTAAATAACCCATTGAGGTTGATATGCCGTAAAACAAAATAAACCAAACCAATCTAAACCAAAGAGTACATATTCTATTCATACGAATCTATCCTAAAAATGCTGTTGGCATTAAATAACCCATTGAGGTTGATATGCTATAAAACAAAATAAACCAAACCAATCTAAACCAAAGAATACATATTCATACGAATCTATTGTAAAAATGCTGTCGGCATTAAATAACCCATTGAGGTTGATATGCCGTAAAACAAAATAAACCAAACCAATCTAAACCAAAGAATACATATTCTATTCATACGAATCTATTGTAAAAATGCTGTCGGCATTAAATAACCCATTGAGGTTGATATGCTATAAAACAAAATAAACCAAACCAATCTAAACCAAAGAATACATATTCATACGAATCTATTGTAAAAATGCTGTCGGCATTAAATAACCCATTGAGGTTGATATGCCGTAAAACAAAATAAACCAAACCAATCTAAACCAAAGAATACATATTCATACGAATCTATTTAAAATGTTGTCGGCATTAAATAACCCATTGAGGTTGATATGCCGTCAAAAACAAAATAAACCAAACCAATCTAAACCAAAGAATACATATTCATACGAATCTATTGTAAAAAATGCTGTCGGCATTAAATAACCCATTGAGGTTGATATGCCGTAAAAACAAAATAAACCAAACCAATCTAAACCAAAGAATACATATTCATACGAATCTATTGTAAAAATGCTGTCGGCATTAAATAACCCATTGAGGTTGATATGCCTAAAAACAAAATAAACCAAACCAATTTAAACCAAAAGAATACATATTCATACGAATCTATTGTAAAAATGCTGTCGGCATTAAATAACCCATTGAGGTTGATATGCCAGAAAAACAAAATAAACCAAACCAATCTAAACCAAAGAATACATATTCATACGAATCTATCGTAAAAAATGCTGTCGGCATTAAATAACCCATTGAGGTTGATATGCTATAAAACAAAATAAACCAAACCAATCTAAACCAAAGAATACATATTCATACGAATCTATTGTAAAAATGCTGTCGGCATTAAATAACCCATTGAGGTTGATATGCTATAAAACAAAATAAACCAAACCAATCTAAACCAAAGAATACATATTCATACGAATCTATTGTAAAAATGCTGTCGGCATTAAATAACCCATTGAGGTTGATATGCTATAAAACAAAATAAACCAAACCAATCTAAACCAAAGAATACATATTCATACGAATCTATTGTAAAAATGCTGTCGGCATTAAATAACCCATTGAGGTTGATATGCTATAAAACAAAATAAACCAAACCAATCTAAACCAAAGAATACATATTCATACGAATCTATTGTAAAAATGCTGTCGGCATTAAATAACCCATTGAGGATGATATGTAGAAACAAAATAAACCAAACCAATCTAAACCAAAGAATACATATTCATACGAATCTATTGTAAAAAATGCTGTCGGCATTAAATAACCCATTGAGGTTGATATGCTATAAAAACAAAAATAAACCAAACCAATCTAAACCAAAGAATACATATTCATACGAATCTATTGTAAAAAATGCTGTCGGCATTAAATAACCCATTGAGGTTGATATGCTATAAAACAAAATAAACCAAACCAATCTAAACCAAAGAATACATATTCATACGAATCTATTGTAAAAATGCTGTCGGCATTAAATAACCCATTGAGGTTGATATGCTATAAAACAAAATAAACCAAACCAATCTAAACCAAAGAATACATATTCATACGAATCTATTGTAAAAATGCTGTCGGCATTAAATAACCCATTGAGGTTGATATACCATAAAATCAGATAAACCAAACCAAACCTTGTTGCCTTCTTTTAAACATATGTACAGCAGAATTTGATAAAGTCCATACTTTGACGCATCCATCAGGTTTGTCAAATGTCACTTGAGATTTGTCCCTGAAAATTTCTTTAGAAAAATCAATTTTCATGTATTTCTTGACCCAATTTTGAATCTTTAAAATATTTGCCTCAGTGAGAAGAGTTTGCTGAGGAGATTTTTTTTACACATCCCAAATCACAAAAATATTCTATGACTTTTGTTCTTGATTCCTTCAATTCCAGCCTTTTCAAAGATCTGAGTGCTGGTCAAAAGTCGTTGTTTCGCAGTAACTTGCTCTAGTTTATTTTCATCTTTAGGAAAAAAATTCTTCAAGTCTTTTCCTTTGCTTCGAGTTCTCAACTTATATTTTCGACGGCCATCTTTATCGTTTGATGATCTCTGCAAAGGTCCTTTGATATCTCCAATGTGGACATTCCTTCACTCAATAATTTGGTTATCTTCTGTTTTTTGCCAGTTGTTAGATTCTTGACTTTACTGATGTTTCAACATATATTATGAACAAAAAGAAAAAAAAAAGTTTTATAAGATTTCAGAGGTCTTAAGCTAATATTATTTTAATCTGCATAATAACTTCAGTCAGTCCATTTTTGTAAATTCCAAATATCTCAAAAAAGTAACCATTAAAAATGGCAGAAAATTTAATTAAATATTTTACTAAGGGTGGAAATAGATGAGTTTAAATTTGACAAATAATGGGTCTCAATTTTTTGAGTTATTGATGTTTATTTGATTTGCATAAGTTCAGACAGGCTGTAATGCAAAAATTGAAAAAAATTCAGTAAAATATTTTCTCTTTTATTATGCAGTATATTTAAAAAAAAAAAACTTTGAAAAATATAAAATTAAATTTACTAAATTTAATTATAATATCTTTTATTAATATTCTAGTTTTACATTTTTTTTTTCTTTTATTTCAAAGGAAGGTAAAGTTAAAGTTCAGCAAACTATGCCCAGTTCCGACTCCTACAGGAACTTTGGAAAAAAAAGTAGACATTTATCCATAGTTTTCTGCATAGAATTGGGATTCTGGTTCTTTCTAAACTCGTATAATTCTCTTTTGCTCCCAGTAGCTGCTAACATAATGGAGGCATTAACATCACATCTACACTATAGATATTTTAATGTTAAAGATGTTTTTTTTCACTTAGATAGGGTTTAATGAAGTGTATATTGACATTTTTGTGTCTAATAGATGAAAGGATATGTCTGTATGGATTGCTTCAATATATAAGTGTTAATACCAAATAAGAACGGCATTTGTATGATAAAAAGGTTTGTTTTGGGTTAGGTATGGTATAAATAGTGAATTTTGAAGCTTTTGTCTTTGTTACATGAAAGAATATGGCTCTATAAATTACTCCAATATATATGTGTTAATACCAAATAGAACAGGCATTTGCATGATAAAAAGCATTGTTTTGGGTTAATTATTGTTGAAATAGTGTATTTTGATGCTTTCTTTTCTAGTGGATGAAACGATATGGCTATATCAATTGCTTCAATAGGTATGTGTTAATACCAAATAAACCAGGCATTTGTATGATAACAAGGATTGTTTTAGGTTAGGTATGGTTTAAATAGTGAATTTTTAAGTTTTCTTCTTTGATGCATGTGAGAATATGGCTGTATGAATTGCTTCAATATACATGTGTTAATACCAAATAAGCCAGACATGTATATGATAAAAAGATTTTAATTGAGTTAGGTATGGTTGAAAGAGTGTAGTTTAATGCTTTTGTCACTAATGGATGAAAGGATGTGGCTGTATGAATTGCTTAAATATATAAGTGTTAATAGTAAATAGACCAAGCATTTGTATGATAAAAAGGTTTCTTTTGGGTTAGGTACGGTTTACATAGTGTATTTTGAAGCTTTTGTCTTTGATGCATGAAAGGAAATGGCTCTATAAATTACTCCAATATATATATACCAAATAGAACAGGCATTTGCATGATAAAAAGCATTGTTTTGGGTTAATTATGGTTGAAATAGTGTATTTTGACGCTTTCTTTTCTAATGGATGAAACGATATGGCTGTATCAATTGCTTCAATGTATATGTGTTTATACCAAATAGACCAGGGATTTTTATGATAAAAAAGTTTGTTTTGAGTTAGGCATGGTTGAAATAATGTATTGTGATGCTTTCATCTTTAATGGATGAAAGCATACGGCTGTATGAATTGCTTTAATATGTATGTGTTAATACCAAATAGGCAAGGCATTTGTATGATAAAGAATTTGTTTTGCATTAGCTAGGATTGAAATAGTATATTTTCAGGCTTTTGCCACTAATGGATGAAAGTATATGGCTGTATGAATTGCTTCAATATGTAAGTGTAATAGTAAATAGACCAAGCATTTGTATAATAAAAAGGTTTCTTTTGGGTTAGGTACGGTTTACATAGTGTATTTTGAAGCTTTTGTCTTTGATGCATGAAAGGAAATGGCTCTATAAATTACTCTAATATATATGTGTTAATACCAAATATAAAACTGTTTTCCTGAATCCTTTATGACTTGGCTGTCTGAAAATGCCAACATCAAGATGAAATAACGGAAACTGACCGTGAAAAACACAATTATGCGCAAGAAGTTTTCGATCAATCAGTAGACTTCTGGACCTTTTTGGGCAATTTTATAGGATCCAGACGGCTATTGTTTGCACATGGAATTATTTACTGGTAATTAATCTTCAATTTGGCCGTGGAAAATGTCACGTGGGGGCTAGCATTAAGAAATTATGCTCAATTTTCTGAGAAAAAAACCCTTTTTTTATGAAAAAATATTTTTTTCACTTCAAAGTAATATCATCCAAACTTCATCATTTTCTCCTTAATTTGGCATGAACATCATTGGATACAAGGAATGGCTAAATGGCTCGGCAATGGGAAATACGAAAGACATGAAGTGAAAAAACAATGTTGTCTGCTAAGTGTTGTTGTCATCAGGGTGTTAAAAACGAAACAAAACACATCAAGCCATTGTTCAAACATTGGTTTGAAAAAAAAAAAAACCTTATATCAAGCCCTACCAACGTTGACACTTTTTTTCACTCTTTGCTCTTATCTGGGAGTGGTAGGTTTTATTACAAGCTGACAACAACTTGTTCTAAATGTTTATTGCTGGTTGGCTGGCTGGCTGACCTTTGACCCAGATATGTCAAAGTTAATTTGGCTTAATTTTACTTTTGGTTTCTGGTGGTCAGGAATTGTAGATAAATCTTTCACCTTTTACTAAAGATTTCCATGGCTGGGTGTCAATTTTTTTTAACCCCTGGAAGTCATATAATTGAAAATTACCAATGGATTTTGTCGCATTTTGAACCCCTCTCAATTTTATGCCTGAAAAAGTTTGATTATGTTTTAGGCTTTCTGATTTTCCCAAAAAAAAATGGTTAATTTCCCATTAATGGTGAAAGTTTTTGTTTAGATCTAGAAAAAATGCAAAATTTTCATTATTTTTTCACATTTCACCCACTGAAATAAAAATCTTGAATCATTTACACCAGCCAATTTTACTTTTAAATGAAAGAATATATCCTTTGCTTTCAGAAAATACCTAGTTTCATGGGGTTCAGATCAAAAGCTTCCTTGATATTAGTTTAGATAATGATAAAACAGTCATTTTTCAATATTTTACCCCTATAAAAATATGAAAATCCATTTTTTGAGAGAAAATAAGCTTTGACAAAATGACTTTTGCCATTTTTCTGATGATTTTTACTTGGGATAGAACATTTTTACCATAGAAAACCTGAACTGACTTTATTTAAGTTCAGTAGGGCTATAGGAAACCTCAAACATCTCTGATGTGTTAATACCAAATAGGTAAGTCATTTGTATGATAAAAGTTTTTTTTTGCATTAGGAAGGATTGAAATAGTGTATTTTGAGTCTTTTGTCTCTAAGGGATGACAGGATAAGGCTGTATGTGTTACTTTAATATATGTGTTAATACTAAACACACCAGGCTTTTGTAAGATCAAAAGGTTTCTTTTGGGTTAGGTTGGGTGTAAATTGTGTATTTTGCAGCATTCATCTCTAAGGGATGAAAGGATATAGCTCTATGAATTACTTCAATATACATGTGTTAATACCAAATAAGCCAGGCATCTGTATGATAAACATGATTGATTTGGGTTAGGCATAGTTGAAATAATGTATTGTAATGCTTTCGTCTCTCATGGATGAAAGTATATGGCTGTATGAATTACTTCAATATACATGTGTTAATACCAAAATAATCCTGAGATTTGAATACTTGAAGTGGCCGTGCCTACTATTAGAAATATCTCTGATGTAATCTTATCCATGTCATATAAGATGTAGGTCTTCACCTCACTCTTTGCCTTTTACTGTGTTAGATAACAAAAGCCAACCCCTTCCTGGCTTTCGCTGCCTCACTGAGTGCAGTCTCAGTAATATTTCCATTTATGTCCAGGAGGTCTCAAGAGTTATCTTTACCCTATGAAGGCTACTGGCCCAAACAAAATCCTCGTGTTTGTCTTTAAGTATATCAACCCAATGCTATCTCTGACCCTAGTGGATTTATCTAACTGTTGGAAGAAGAAATCCTTCCTAGTCTTTGGAAGTATATGCCTGGTTTTCAAAGACAAGGATAAGCACTCACCTGCCTTTCTGTATAGATCTGTGGAATCTTCCGCATCAGCCAGTCACCCCTGCATGGGTAAATAAACTATTCCTTGTCAGTGAATATATAACAAGCATTCATTGGTCAGTTACCTTCAAACTAGCTCGCTGATTGGTCAGAACTGACCAATCAAACCGCCTGCACACGACAAATCTGTTTTCTCGCGTTTTCCATCTGAGCCGGTCATGTGATATCCAGCCATATATAAACAAAAACACAAGTATTTCTCTCTCTCTCTCTCTCTCTCCAACTTCCCTTCTTACTTGCTCTTGTGTCTCATCTCTTGCTGCCAAAATGTGACTTTCAAGGACCCCCCCCCCGTCTTGACCATTGTGGTCAGACGTTAAAGAACATTACAACATTCACGCAAGTACAATTCTGAACTCTTCTGGTCTAACAGACAATTCCAAACACTCAACATGAACTCAATCTTCTAAACTACAGTTTAACAAATAATTTTATCCTCATGAGCTCAAGTACAAATATTTCCAAGTCTAAGAGACATAACTCTGTCTAACCTTTTCAGTTTACATGTATGTATATCAAATACTTAATAAATCCAGTTGTTATGTTTTGAAACAATACGTTATGTTTTTGAATAATTATTCTATGTCTTGTATTAATTGTTGTGGATGGAAGATTATTGAACACACATAATTTTAAGCCTTCTGATCATTCAAACCTTCTAACCTGTCCTGTCCTGTCCTGATGCGGCATTCACCCTGGGCGGATTGAGCCGGCTTCTTCCTGTTGTGAGAAGAAGATTCTTGGGATAAATTACAGAAGTAGGGTACCCAGGCCTACTCAGATAACGTTCTTGCTTGCCGCAGGATTCCCACAGACGCAGAGACAGGAACAACCAGAAGCTGCCGGTTGCCGATGCAGACGCTCCTTGGATTTTCACTAGAGCCCTTGTTAGCCGGCGTGTGTGTCAGACCTGTCCGCCTTGGGTGGCTCTACCAGGAACGAAGTTCCGGATGGCATAGCTCTGACACTACCGTTTACCCCCCCCCCCCACCGACTGTGAGGTAACGGTTGGTAAGTCCAACCCAAAGTCCAAAGTCCAGAAAAAACCTTCTAACACCCATCATACATTCACAACAGATCCATCAGTGCCATTAGCAAACATTTTGAAGCTATAATCAGCAAGATGGTTTTTGATCACCTTAAAAGAAACAACCTCTCCAATGACAGGTAGTACAGGTTTCGATCAGTCTGAACCACTGCTGATATCCTAACTGCCATTACTCACAGAATCAGCAAGGCACTAGACAACAAAGACATCTCAGGGATGGTTGCATTAGATATTTGAAAGGACTTTAACCAGGTGTAGCGTAAAGGATTATTGCACAAGCTTTCTAGTTATGGAGTCACTGGAAGAAAGTCCTTAATGAGTAGATCCCTGAAGATAGTTGTTAACAGCCAGTCCTCCAAGGCTGTAGTGATCAATGCAGGTGTTCCGCACTCCAGGGTTCACTTCTCGGCTCAACTTTCTTTTTACTTTATATAAATTATCTATTATTTGGCAGATAATTTATATAAGCTCTGATTTGTGAATATCTATGTTGATGATACATTGGTATATGGTATATAGGAGGCACGGTGGAGTAATGGATAGCGGCTTGGATTGAGGAATCAGAGAGCCGAGTTCAAATTCCAGTCAAGTCCATTACATTCACTTACGTGCTAATACCCTTTTGAAAGGTGTGAATCTTCTTCTTCTCCCTCCAGCTATGGGTAAATAGCAGGACAGACTGGGTTCTATAGCCTTGGATGGTAACTGGTCTAGGAGAATGACAACTCTGAATTCAAACCTGGAGTGGAGCCCCTAAGGCGGATGGAAGGCACTTTGTGCTACCTTCTGGCAACTCCTGCAGCCGTGCTGGTACCAAACTGTATTGGTTTATCCTCTCCTTTGGACTCTGTTAGCAAGGCCGAGAGGGGGAACTAGACGCCTGGGCAGCCCTAGTTCTCCATATATCCTGCCCGGGCTTGTGGCGCACAGTGCTACTCCATCGTCTCTTGAGACAGATGGATGCCGACAACGATATGGGTGCACCTTCAAAAGTCTAGATGACCAGGGCTTGGCAGCTGATCTAACAGCTCAGTTGGGTACATTTTGTTGCGGATGTGTGATGTGTGTTGGAAAGGAATAGAAGGTTTGGATTATCAGACGGCTTAAAATTGTGTGTGTTCAATAATCTTCCATCCACAACAATTAATACAAGATAGGGAATAAAGATTCATAAACATATTGTTTCAAAATGTAACAATTGAATTTATTAATATTTGATATACATGCATGAATACTGAGTGAAAAGGTTAAACAGAGTTGTGTCCCTTTGATTAGAGAAATATTTGTATTTGAGCTCATAAAGTGAAAGTAATTAATAAACTGTAGTTTAGAAGAATAAAGTTTCTTTAGCATGTTTGGAATTGTGTATTGTACAAGTTGGTAAAAGTTCAGAAGAGATTTCAGAGTTCGTACTTGCGTGAATGTTGGTAATGGTTTTTAACGTCTGACTGCATTAGTTAAGATGGGAGTTCTTGAAGATTACATCTTGGCACTTGGTAGCAAGGAATGAGATGCGAAAGAGAGATGAATGAAAAGAAACTACAAGGGAGTTTACACGTGTTCTGTTTTTATAAGATCGTGTATCACGTGGGAGGCTCCGAGCATATTGAGCGGGGAAACAGTCAGAACTGACCAATCAACAAGCTAGTTTGAAGGTGATTGACCAATGAATGCTTGTTATATATTTTGTAAGATTGTGATGGTGAAAATTATAACAGGAATAGTGCATTTCCTAGCGGGGGGTAACTGGCTTGTTGTGGAAGAGTCCACAATTTAATGCTCCGAAACTAGACTAGTAACATTCCATCACACCTATCAACAATTACAATGAATGAATGTTCCGTCAGGGAGATGACATGCCTTGTGCCTATTGGGAGCTAAACTCAACTCAGACCTTAATTGTTTGAGTGATTTGTGAAAAAGTTGGAAAAGTAATTTTTAAAAGGTGGTGACAGATAGTAACTGTAGTGTAAAATTTTACAATCTAACGTTTGTTATAGTACACTCAGGGTATATATCGATCTAGAACAATAATTACTGTTAGAAAAATTATAAAATGTTCAAGTTTTCGATAAAGGTCCTGAATTTTGTATAATTTTGATTCAATATGAATGATAAAATCCAAAAAGAAGAAAAAGAAAAACAATTGATGAAAATCTGGGTTATCTCCCTTTGTCCTTTTTTTGCCACCATTTTGTTTCTCTGACTTTCAAAAAGTACCGACAACTTCGTATATATTATTTTATTTACCTGCCTCTGCACATCAAGGTTTGATAATATCATTTAAAAAAAAACATTTCAGGTGTTAAATGTTTTAGGTAAGTCAATCTTTGTTCGAAAGAATTTAAAGAAATTTATCTTTTGATAAAAAAAAAAAAAAAAATCGTTTCATCTTATTTTTTTTTTATATGTTTTGTTTTGGTTTTTGATTTAAAAGAAAAAACGAAATAATTCTACCCGAAAAAAAGTTAATTAACAATTAAAATGATTAAATAATAAGTTAATTAAATCAAAGAAAATATTTATAATAAATTTGACACTTGAAATAATAACATAATGAATTCAAATTGAGTTTGTTTTTTGTTTTTAATTAAAAAAAAAAAATTAAAAATTACGAGAAAATTTGTCAAAACAACAACAAAAAAAAAAAAAAAAATATATATATCCATCAATTGCAAGTGAACAATGATCCTGTTTTTAATTTTAAGAAAAACCTTTCGACTGGTTCTTCGGTTTTCCTCAGGTAGAGAAGGTATTCACTGAAGGAACATCCTATATAAAATCCCACCTAGAATTTAACTTTTAAGTTTTAAGATATAAAAATGAGTGAATTGTCTTCCTAATACTTTTTTTTTTCAAATTTAAATTTTTTTTATATAAATTTGAATAAACTTAAATTAAATATTGCATAGACCGTAATTTTCCGTCTGAAATAATGTCCCACAAACAAAAACCTTTGCCCTTGCAGAGGAGTTTTAAAAAAAACAATCCCAAAAAACGCATTTTTAAATTTAAGGCTCATTGTTTTTTAACCTAATTATCGGTTCTAATCTTTTTTTAAAAAAAAAAGAAAGAAAAGATGATTCGAAGTAAAAGAACAATTAATTTCCGTATCTGAATAGCCCCCCCCTTTTTTTAAAGGCGTTTTTAAAAAGCATGGTTACTTTTTTTTCGCCACTCATCTCATTGTATACGAAAAAAATGTAAACAACAAATTTAAAATTACAGTGTAACCCGGATATAAGAGAGTTGTCGGGACCGGAGACGAAGTCTCTTATATCCGGGTTTGGTCTATTTTATATACATTAACACAGGCTCTAATTTGGGACCAGAGAAAATCTCTCTTATATCCGGGTTTGGTCTATTTTATATACATTAACTCACAGGCTCTGATTTGGGACCAGAGAAAATCTCTCTTATATCCGGGTTTGGTCTATTTTATATACATTAACACAGGCTCTAATTTGGGACCAGAGAAAATCTCTCTTATATCCGGGTTTCTCTTATATCCGGGTCTCTTATATCCGGGTCACACTGTATCTTTAAAATCCAATATTTGTCATAGAGGTGTGTTTCGAAATCTGTGCGTAATTTTTTTTTTATTAATTAATTAATTAATTGGATTTTCGAAAAGTAATGTTTACCTTTTAAAACGGAATGAAAATAACATTTTATGTCCGCACGGTAGCCTCTGAGGTCAAAGGACAAAATAAAAACTTTGTAAATCTATCCCTGTCTTAAAAGCCGTGCAAAAAAAGTAAAAAAAAAAAAAAAAGCCTAAAGAAATACGGAAGACCAGCACTGCACTAATCAAGAATTTGATATTTATTTTTAAAAATAACTTTCCTTTAACCGTATGCAACCAATATTTTAAGAATATATATTTTTTTATGCTATATGCTTTTATCGAACATCATATAACAAATAAACTTAAAGGTATTAAGGAATTACTTTAAAAACAAATTTGTGTTAAATTAATGCAAGAAGAAAAACGTTTATTCGAATAGTAAATTTTAGAACAAATGACAGTATAAAGTATTCTCTTATGCAAATAAAGTATTTATGGAAAAAAATAATTCAAACAAACGTTTGAGGTAACATTTAGTTTACAAGGGCACACAACAGATGCCGCCCTGGGTATGATGATAAACTACATCCGCATCCTGGGTAAATTGATAAATGAAATCCAACAGCAAGGCCTTAGATTTTGAGGAACGTGGAACCACCTCTTAATTGCTGGTGTTCCCAGGTTCACACCTGAACTGGCGTGGTAGCGTCTGTCAGGGTCCTAGCTATGCGCAAATAGTTAACCCACCCACAAAAGGGGTCAAAACATTATGAAAGTAAAAAAATAGGTTTTAATACTAGCAATACATTTTTGGAAAAAAATTACCTGCAATACATTTTTGAAAAAAAAAAAAAAAATATTACCAGCAATACATTTTTGAAGAAAAATATGACCAAGAATATATTTTGAAAAAAAAAAAAAAAATATTACCAGCAATAAAAATCTTGTCGGTATAAAATAACCTATTGATGTTGATATGCCATAAAACAAACCAAACCAAACCAAACCAAACCAAACCAAACCAAACCAAAGACAGATGACACTAGCTGAGTTTAAAAAACAATTGATAAATTTATTGTTAACACACAAAATTGAAACAATTACACAAATTAAGTACTTTTTATGCCAAATGATGGCCAATAACATGTATGGAAAAATAAAGCAAATGAAACATACCTTTTTATAATAAAAATTCCAATTCAATAAGGTCCACAGAAAAGGTAAGCAACATTAAAATAAAATGTAAAAAGGAGGAAATATTTCTCTTGAATAATTTCAAAGAATAGGTACAATTTTCGAAGCAAAGTTTGTGTTAGCAGCAAAGAATAGAATAATCACACCATTCGAAGAATTTTCTTTGATGTGGGAGAGACTTTGATGTTCCTTTCAATTTTCGTCTGCTGGTCGTCAATTTTCTTCTGTCTTGTTTTTCCTTGACCAGGCCGACCTGGGTTCATGCAGCAGCTGTTCATCAACTCCTTGAATTCAATCCCTGGCCTCCTTTTATTGCAACAGGATTCACTTCTCGGCATTTGGAAGGAAACCTTTTGATTGGATCAAATGCAGCTATTTTCCCACATATTGAAATGTACCAAAAAATATTTTTGAAATTCAAGAGTTTAACCAAGAGCCCAACACAGCGTCCATTTTCTATCAGATGCTGATTCTTCTTTGGATCGTATCAAGGAGCTCAAGGTAAATAACAGAGGCATATGTGGCAGCAATATTCTAATAAGTTATAAGTTTGATGTGCATGGTGAGCGTCACTTCCCCAGTTACATCCGATTCTAAGCCCTTGAAAATAAAAACAAATTCAGTGTTTAAAAAAACTCTACAAAAACTATATTTCAAACAAACATTTGAGATAACATTTAATTTATAAGGGCAGACAACAAAGACAGATGACATGAGCTGAGTTTGAAAAACAGACGATAAATTTATTGTTAACGCACAATATTGAAAGAATTATACAAATTAAGTGCGTTGTGTGCCAAATGACGGCCAATAACATGTATGCAAAAATAATCAAACCAAATGAAACATGGCTCTTTTACAATAAAAATTCCAATGCTGCATAAGGTCCTTAGAAAAGCTAAACAATATTAAAATAAAATGAAGAAAGGGTAAAAATACTTCTCGGAATAGTTTTCAAAGAATAGGTACAATTTTCAAAGCAAAGTCTGTGGTAACAGCAAAGAACAGACAATCAAATCAGCTGAAGAATTTTTTTTAATGTGGGAATGACTTTGATGTTCCTTTCAATTAAATTCAATTCTTCAATTATTATATAAATGTGTTAATAGCAAAATTATTATATATATGTGTTAATACCAAAATTATTATATAAATGTGTTAATACCAAAATTATTATATAAATGTTGATAGCAAAATTATATATATATTTGTTAATACCAAAATTATTATATAAATGTTAATACCAAAATTATTATATAAATGTGTTAATACCAAAATTATTATATAAATGTTAATGCAAAATTATTATATAAATGTTAATACCAAAATTATTATATAAATGTGTTAATAGCAAAATTATTATATAAATGTGTTGATATCATAATTATTATATAAATGTGTTAATACCAAAATTATTATATAAATGTGTTAATACCAAAATTATTATATAAATGTGTTGATAGCAAAATTATTATATATATCTGTTAATACCAAAATTATTATATAAATGTGTTAATACCAAAATTATTATATAAATGTGTTAATACCAAAATTATTATATAAATGTGTTAATAGCAAAATTATTATATATATGTGTTAATACCAAAATTATTATATAAATGTGTTAATACCAAAATTATTATATAAATGTGTTAATAGCAAAATTATTATATAAATGTGTTGATATCAAAATTATTATATAAATGTGTTAATACCAAAATTATTATATAAATGTGTTAATACCAAAATTATTATATAAATGTGTTGATAGCAAAATTATTATATATATTTGTTAATACCAAAATTATTATATAAATGTGTTAATACCAAAATTATTATATAAATGTGTTAATACCAAAATTATTATATAAATGTGTTAATAGCAAAATTATTATATATATGTGTTAATACCAAAATTATTATATAAATGTGTTAATAGCAAAATTATTATATAAATGTGTTGATATCAAAATTATTATATAAATGTGTTAATACCAAAATTATTATATAAATGTGTTAATACCAAATAGACCAGGCATTTGTATGATAAAAATGATTCTTTTGGGTTAGGTATGGTTGAAATAGTCTATTTTGATGCGTTTTTATGTAATGGATGAAAGGATAAGGCTACATAAATTGCTTCAATATCTATGTGTTAATACCAAATAGGCAAGGCATTTGTATGATAAAAAGATTTGTTTTGCATTAGGCAGGATTGAAATAGCGTATTTTGAGGCTTTTGTCTCTAATAGATGAAAGGATATGGCTTTTGTATTACTGGTAATATTTTATTTTCAAAAATGTATTGCTGGTAATTTTTTTTCCAAAAAAACCTATTTTTTTTACTTTCATAGTGTTTTGATCACTTTTGAGGGTGTGTTAACTATTTGCCCATAACTAGGGCCCTGACAGATGCTACCACCCCTGTTCAGGGTAAATCTAGGGAACACCAGCAATTAAGAGGTGTTGCTTTAATATATGTGTTAATACCAAATAGACCAGGCATTTGTATGATAAACACGATTGATTTGGGTTAGGCATGGTTGAAATAATGTATTGGGATGCTTTCGTTTCTAATGGACGAAAGGATATGGCTGTATGAATTGCTTCAATATGTATGTGTTAATACCAAAATAATCCAGAGATTTGAATACTTGAAGTGGCCGTGCCTCTTATTAGAAATACCTCTGATGTAATCTTATCCATGTCATATAAGATGTAGCTCTTCGCTGGTGGTCATCAAATTTCTTCTGTGTTGTTTTTCATCGACTCCATGAATTCAATTCCTGATTCTTCTTTTATTCAGCCAGAAAGGCTCCTGATTTCACTTCTCGGAATTTGGAGGGAAACCTTTTGATTGGTTCTGAATGAAAAACAAACGTAGCTATTTTCCCACAAAATGAAATGTACCAGTAATATTTTTGAAATTCAAAAGTTTAAGCAAAAGCCCAATTGCAGCATCTGTTTTCTCTCAGAAAGCAGACGATATATGCTCAAGCTGTTTAAATTTTTTATATAATTTAAAAAAATATTTTGGCAAGGGAAACAAAGTTTTGTTTTCAAAATCATACTTATTATAAAACCCAGGTTGTGTGTGTGTGTGTGTGTGTGTGAGAGTGTGTGTGTGTGTGTGTGTGTGTGTGTGTGTGTCTGTACGTTTATATATGGATCGGATTTCCTACCTTTTTCAATCAATTTCAACAAAATTTCACAGGAGTACGTAAAATTACCTTGCGGTGGTTCTGACAGCGCCAAAAATCGGAAAAACACAATTGTTTTTGCACAAAATCAATTTGAAAACATGATTAAGAGGCATTGCGAGAATGAAAGGGGGACAACTCATATCAAGTTATATTTTGGGGAAATATTTGAAACCAGAGGGTGTCAACATTATTTCTGCTTTCATTTTGGCAGGGATAGGGGGAACATATATGTTGGTGGTACCTACTAATACCTACTAATATCCTTGTAGTTCAAATAAAACACAAAAGAGACATTTACAAAATACTACATTCAATGCAGTAGTTGTTCATTGTAATAATTCTGATCATAATTTAAACAAAAAATGCATAACTTACTCAGACAAAAATCTGTCTATATTTCTGAAATGAGTGAGATATTGTAACTACACTCTTTACATCGTATAGCCTATTATCTTCATCTTTATTACCATAATAACAATGTTTCAGCTGTTGTACAGTGATATACATTTCACGCTTCTACAGGTGATATACATTGGAATTTTGAACCAAACCCTTTATTTAGTTCACCGGGGTAGATTGTTCTAATTCCACATGCCATGACTGGATGTCTCAGTTTCAGTTAACTCTCAGAGTTTTTTTTCCACTCTGCTGAGGCCAGGTATTGAACCCACAGCTCTTCAGGTCAAGTCACTTTTTGGATTACTTCAACCAACAGTTTTATCCACTGGGCTGTGTGTTCCTTTTGATGAAATCAAGAGTTTGCTTTGAAATTCCAACATATATCACCTGAAGAAGGCCAGAGCATACAACGGATGAAACATTGTGAATATGGCAATAAAGATGCGGACAACAATCCAAACAATATAAATAGTGTAATCAGGTGAAAATATATAGAAGGTGCACAGATTTCTGAATATGCATAGTGGATTTGTGTCCAGATATCACCTTTCTTAACAAATTTTCCATTGTCGTAGTGTGGGATATTTAAAAACAATGGCTTCAGTCACTTTCCCACTGCCATAACATAGTTTCTCTGTGCTTTTTCTATAAATACTTTCATGGTAATTGTTCTGATAAACATTTCCCTAAGGTACCTAAACTTTATGAATTTAAGCGCAGTACTAGATTGGCAGCCAGGTTTCATCAATTTACAGTTGAATTGGCTAAGTATAACTGTAAGTTCTATGCTAACAGTTTCTTCTATTACACTTCTCGCTTGTGGAACCCTCTTCCCAGTCAACTTTGATCTTCAACAATTTAAATGTAATGTCAAACATTATCTTCTGTCTTCTTAATTCCTGTTCTTTTATTGTCCTCTCTCCTTAATAGCAGTTTTTCTCATATTCTCTAAAACTCAGTAACCCCTAGCATCCTAGTGGCTTTATTGCCTTTGATCTTCAAAAATTTAAATGCAATGTCAATCGTTATCTTCTGTCTTCTTAATTCCTGTTCTTTTATTGTCCTCTCTCCTTAATAGCAGTTTTTCTCATATTCTCTAAAACTCAGTAACCCCAAGCATCCTAGTGGCTTTATTGCCTTTGATCTTCAAAAATTTAAATGCAATGTCAGTCGTTATCTTCTGTCTTCTTAATTCCTGTTCGTTTATTGTCCTCTCTTCTTAATAGTAGTTTTCCCATATTCTCTTACACTCAGTAAGCCCTTGCGTCTTAGTGGCTCTATTGCCTTTGATCTTAAAAAATTTAAATGCAATGTCAATCATTATCTTCTGTCTCCTTAATTCTTGTTCTTTTATTATTCTCTCTCCTTTATAGTGATTTTATTTTTCTCTCATATTCTTTCACACAGTAATCTTTTGCATCTTAATAGCTTTATTAATATTTTTTTGGCAATGTTTAGCCTTCATTCCTGCAAAAACATTCTCTGCTAACAGTATCTTGTATTGCATTTCTTGCTTGTGAAATTCTCTTCTGGATTCTTGCTTCCACGTCAACTTTGATCTTCAACAATTCAAATACAATATCAATTGTTATCTTAAGGATTCTTAATTCTTGTTCTTTTATTATTATTTTTCTTTAATAGTATATTTTTCTCATCAGTAACCTTTTGCGTCTTAGTGGCTTTATTTCCCTGTTTGGGGAGGATAAATAATGACTGCTCATTTGGTTGTTAATCATAAGTTTTTGGCTATGATTCCAATAGTATTCGACAGTCATAGCTGGTAACCTGAGGATTTTGAACTGAATCATTGAATCAGTTAAGTCTATTTTTTTTTTGTTCATTTCAATGCAAGGCATTAAAGCCACTAAGGTGCAAGGGGGTTACTGAGAGTGTAAAAAACTGGAGAAAATGTTTTTGAGGAGAGAGGACAGTAAAAGAATTGTATTCAAGGACACTGATAGCACCTTTTTTTTTTTTTAACTCTAATTAAAAAATATTTTAATGAATCTATAAAAGGCAGGATGTGTGTGTGTGTGTATAACGAATGCATGGCTGCAATTTTCGACAGATTTGCACCAAAATTTACATGCACATGCTCCAAGTTAGTGGGAAGGCTAAGACCAACTTTGCATTTCCCAACTTCCATCGATAGAGGAAATAATCGATTTTTTCATGCTTCTACGGCAGTTTTCATGTAGTTTGCTGCCATTTTGTACTGGCTAGAGTGAGAGCCTATAGCTGGCTGTCTCGAATAGGGAGGAAGATTCTATTTGTCAGCGTGAGAGGCAACAGTTGACTGACATGAATGTTAACTAGCATGTTAGCATGCAAAAAAAAAAAATCGATAGCTGCATTCGTCACAAGTGGGAAAAATTTAAATCTGCATGGCACTTTACTCCAATTGGCTCATTCACTTGCTTAAACTCAACATTGATTCTGATTCCACAGAACTGGGTTGGGTATGAAAACGTATTTGTTGTTAACATTCTTTTTTCATTTGGTTTTTCCAGTTACGAGTCCTTTTTTAAAGCTGATCGTTTTGTGTTCATTTTGTTTAGTTCTTTTTTCGTAACAGATTTAATGTTTAGTATAGAACTTAGAAAAAATTTGCAGTGTGAGATAGGCAAGAAGTAAGGATTGTAGCAACATCAGCATGGCAAAGGGCACTCCTTTAAAGGCAAGGAAGGGCAAAAATATTTTAAGTCAAGTGATAGCGATTGCTGTATAAGTCGTATGATTTTTGAATCAACCACGGGCAATGCCGGGCCATGCTGCTAGTTAAGTATATACTGTATATACTCATATAATGCGTGATCATGTGTATAGTGCAGTCCCCAAAATTTTCACTTATAAAAATGATTTTATCATGTATCTTGTGTATTATGTGAGTTCCTTTTTTGTGGGATTAAATTATAAAAAGATTAATCTCTTTCCTCTATTTCTTTATGCAGACTTCTATTGAGCACTTTATCCCCTAAATAAAGCAAACCTTAAAGCTATATATATATATATATATTAAAGACATTTTTATGTTTAACGTTCTTTTTTATAGATATAAGTATTTAAGTAAATGCTCTGTTTATAATAAACAGTATTAAATAACATTTACCGGCCTGAATGTCCGAGAAATTTTCATAGAAAATATTCGTCCTTTGACAGGATTGAACCTGCATCCTATACGGAACCGTCATTTACGCTGGCGTGCCTTAACCGACTTGCCACAAAGGAGGCGTTATGAAAGGCAAGGTCGAATTTACTGCTTATAAACTTCAATCTTCCATGAATCGCGTAGAAAGGGACGAATGTTTTCTATGAAAATTTCTCGGACATTCAGGCCGGTAAATGTTATTTAATACTGTTTATTATAAACAGAGCATTCACTTAAATAATTGTATCTATAAAAAAGAATGTTAAACATAAAAATGTCTTTAATGAATAAATTGTCGGACTTTGTCCATTTCTTAATATATATATATATATATATATGATAGTTAAATAAGTTAAAAAAGTAAAAGAGAATGCTAAAAGTATTATTAGTAACACTATACTCATTGTGTATAGCCATAAACAACTAAACAACAAACAGTTAAACATCTTATAAATTTAAACAAAGAAAAAGATGCATATTTACTATATTTGTATTTTATAATATGATACTTATATGTGAATATTACATCTATTATTATCAGATTATTATAAGTAAAACATCACTTTTAGCAAAATCATGTTTATTTTAAATACAGCTGGACTTTTTGATTACAATAAATGGATATATAGTTTGGTCAATGGCATAGCCACGGCCAGCAGTACATACACTAATTTTATATCTCACTAGACTACCGGTGACCCATTATCAAACATTGAAATTGATTTCAACGTTAAAATATTGAAATAAAAAATACTTACAGCATAAGCAACTTGTATTTTTAAATCTTATTCGTTGAAAATATTTTTTTAAATGACATTAACCTAAAAATATATTTTTAATATGCCAAAAAATATTCTAAAATTATATTCACTTGAAAATATTTTTTCAATATGACAGAAAACATTTTTTAAATATTTAAAGTATTCTTTGTTTAAAGAAAGCTGAAATATAAATCAGCACATCTGAAATCTCCGCAGTGGAAAGTGAGAAGTGAAAAGAGAGAGAGAGAGGTGAAAAGCAGACATAAATATAATAATTTCTTAATCATTTCTTTCACCCACTCTCTATATATGACTTCTGGCAAATACACAAGTAAACAAAGTTCACAGTTTTATAATCATACTTATTATAAAACCCAGGTTGTGTGTGTGTGTGTGTGTGTAGAGGGTGTCTGTATGTTTATATATTGGATCGGATTTCCTACATTTTTCAACCAATTTCGACAAAACTTCACAGGAGTATGTAAAATTACCTTGTGGTGGTTCTGACAGCACCAAAAATTGGAAAAACACAAATGTTTTTGCACAAAATCAATTTGAAAACACGATTAAGAGGCATCACGAGAATGAAAGGGGGACAACTCATATTGAGTTATACTTATTATAAAACCCAGGTTTTTTTTTTTTGTGTGTGTGTGTGTGTGTGTTCCTTTATATATGGGATGAGATTTCCTACATTTTTCAACCGATTTCAACAAATCACTTTTTTTTTTTGGCAGGTAGTGTTTCTTATTGTTTTGCACACTTTTTTCTTTATTTTTACATTCAGAATGCTTTAAAAATTCCATTTACAAGACAATTGTTTATAATAAAATTCTATTCAATCGATAGACTCATAACAATTGAAAACAATGTTTTTGTTTGAGTTTGGGTTTGACCAATTCGTAAAAGAAAAAAAAACACTAATTAAGACATGCGTGTCCGTCAACCTTTAACAATAATCTTTGTCAATTTTATTTTTCAGTCTTTATGAAGGTCGATACTTGATCTATCTCTTACTGTTACATCCCCGGGCAACACCGGGCTCTACTGCTAGCAATGAATAAACTTAAAATACGTTTAATTACTAAAGTAAATATTGTTTATTCTTATACACAAGAATCTGTAAATAAATTTAGAAAAACAGACACACATGAAAAAAAAAATGGAAATCTCTCTCTCTCTCTCTCTCTCTATATATATATATATATATATATATATATATATTATGGAAATGAAAATGGCAAGATGGGCTTTACCATTCATGATTAAAAGGAAAGAAAAAAATTGACCAGCTGACCCGTTTCGCCCTCACTCAACGGAGCTGAAATTGAAGGAAGACTAAATTTTGCAATATAAAATATAAAAACCTGAGAAGCATGTGATAAAATAAAGGTGGAAAGGTCAGATGGAAATCATCTCAAGCCCTAAAAGGCATTCCCTCTGTTTACAAAGGGAGGACTGCCTGGACCTGACATACATCGTTTCCAATTAAGAATGTTACGTTCCAGTCCGATGACAATATCAGGAACACATACGGCTCCATCATTGCTGAGCACTTTATAAACAATCCAAGTTGTGCCACAAATTTCAGCATGGACTCATTTTCCATCCTTCATCATGCATTCTGTTTTTCATAAAGGTATTGGAAATGATCTATGTCAGGTCAGGCAGTCCTCCCTCTGTAAAACAGAAATGCCTGATAAATGGACATGATTTCCATCTGATCTTTCCACTTTAACACATGCTTCTCATGTTTTTATATTTTATATTGCAATATTTAGTCTTCCCTTGATTTCAGCTCTGTTGAGTGAGGGTGAAACTGGTCGGCTGGTCAATTTTTTTTTTTTCCTATTTTCCTTTTAATCATGAATGGCAAAGCACATCTTGCCATTTTATTTTCATAATAAAATTTTTACTCCCAAAAATTATATATATATATATATATATATATATATATATATATATATAATAAAAAGGCTTAAACACTAATATTCCATGGTTATAATTTATTCCATTGGAATTGTAAATATGATCCAATTCATCAGACCTCCACATTCAAAAAGAAAACAGAAAAAACAACTCTGGGAATAAAAAATAAAATTTAGTGAGAGTGTATGTATGAGAGTGTGGGACGAATGTTAGAGTAAATGAAAGCTATAGAGAGGGGTAACAGGCAAGAGAAGAACAGAAGAACAGGAAGGTCTAAAGATGAAGGGAGGGGATTAAAATTTAACAGAGAGAAGTTTTAAAGAGGGGAGTCAAAGATTGCATATCTATGTGTATATTTACCACTAATATTATCTATCTATCTATATATATATATATATATATATATTAGGGATAAATTTAGACTGCAGCACCATGTTAAAATGCAATGGTGTCCATGGTTAATGCCAAGGTGCCCTTAAAAAAACAAATGGCTTGTTTTTAAGGGCACCTTGGCATTAAATACGGGTACTGTTGCATTTTGCCTTCAACTTCAAAAAAAAAAAATTTTTTTTTTTTAAAATTAAGGACACTTGGGGATTTTCCAAGAAAAAAATTGACTAAAGCCCTATTCAGATATATTTTCAGAGAAGGAGATAAAAGGAATTTCAACAAATGTTTATAAGTTTATTTCAATCTGGCAATATTTATGTCCACTGGAAATGAAATGAATATCATATGAATACACACGCATTACATAGTAATAATATATTTCATTTTAAAACAGCAATACTTAAATAGACTGGTCTCTTCAAAAAGTAAGGAAAATTACATGTATGTCAAAAAGTCAGGGATCAGTTTGGTGTTGTATTTATATTGTAAATAGAACCCCCCCCATCTAAGATAATAGAAAATTGTTTTTCAATTCTCATAAATTGCCTGAGTAGAGGAAGTTCTGAATGCTAGACAACAAAAATTACTTGTGAAATTACTAATTAATATTCATGTTGGAAATTACTAATTAATATTCATGTTGGAAAGTAAAGGATCATTTTGACATTTACTGTACATATTTTTTTTGTTTCAATAGTTACTTCGATTTTATGCTGAAAAAGCTTTATATTTTCATACAGTAATACAACAATCTCGTTCTTTCCACAACATATTCTAAGCTAATAATGTTGTAAATGTTTGATTTTCTTTTTTGAAAATGTTTTGCTGCAATGTATCATTGCTAATAATTCTAGTCATCATAATCTGTTATTTGTCAATAAAAATATTTGATTTTAAAGATTTTTGTTTATATTTATAAAGTTTTTAAAGATTTTACATTAATATTACTTTTTACAAATAAAAAACATAAATTCTGTTAATTTCTAAAAAAAAAAAAAAAAAAAAATTGCTTAATGCCCTCAGTCAGTGCCGTGTTACCCTCATTTTAAGGGGACCACCAAGGCAATTTTGCCTGTCCCTATCTTAGGCTAAACTCATCCCTAAAATATATATATATATATATATATAAAAGTGAACATAGACGTCAACACTTAAAGGTGATGATTGCGTCTAGCATGAAACAGACTGTCGCCTCTAAGTGTTGACTTCTATGTTGACTTTTATATTTATAACTCTATCTCTGATATAAATAATAATTTTATCCCATAAATATACCACATCTTAAGACTATATTCATATATATATATATATATATATATATATATATATATATATATATATATATATATATACACACAAGGATTGGTGTCTATGGAATAAATTCCAATAACCAATAAATACTATTCTTAAAAGAGTGCTCAATACAGAGTAGAGCAAATTTATTTATTTATTCGAAAGTTATAACATAAATATGTTATAAAATCACTACAAAAATAGCCATTTTGTTTCAACAGCTTTGGCGTCTTATCAAGTGATGGTGTTGAATGTAGAATAAAGGGTTTTAAAAAGTTCAAATCAATCAAACACCCATCCCTAAGGGAAAACGCCGTTACATAAGCTGGAATGACCAATCAAAATCCAAGTATACGAGAATTCAAAAACTTGACAATGATCTAAGGTTATAATAATTATTTAATGCCTTAATGTTGGGGTTAGACTAAAATAGAATTTATTCTAACTAATAAATATTAAATTATACGATAAAATTTTAAATTAAAAGTTACCTATTTTAAAATTTAAATTTAATCTGTATTAAGTTTAAAATTATAAAATTATTGAGGAAAAAAGAAAAAAATACATATGTTATTCTATTTATTTTGTTTTTACTGAAATTAAGTTGGAATAAATATTAAGATCAGCTGTTGTTCTGAAAGTCTTGATTTCTTTTTTTTTTTAAAGTTTGGTGTTGACTTAATTTTAAAAGAATAAAAATAATAATCCAATGTTTCTTTTTTTTTTTTTCTTTTTCAGAAAATTTGGAAGAACAGAAATAAAAAAAAGCGACAAATGATTTTTACAGGATGGAGGTTTGCAAAAAAGGAGTGGATTCTGGAAAAGAGTTTAATTTCACTTGTCAGATAGAAATTCCCAATAACATATACAACGTTTTCCTTTATAGTTTGCAGAAAACATAATTTTAACAATGAAAATTTGGGCATTTTCTGTATGAAATCATTTTAGTAAAAGCAAAAAAAAAAAAAAAATTCTCTATTTATTTTTGCAAAATGGTTTTACCATTGATGAAAGAAAAGATAATTATTTGACTTCTTAAAAACAGCATACTAAGCTAAAACAAAAAAATAGAATTACTTTTAATTAAATTAAAAAGTTAGCATAAAAAGGAACAAGCGGAAACTACAACTACACTAATTGCCAATATAAAAAAAAAAATTGCAAAGAAGTAAAGCATAAATACTACAGAATGAGCTAATTGGTTATCGCTCATCACTTGTCAGAACTCAACTGAAGAAATTGGAATATTGTGCACATTGACTACAAAGGAAAACATGAGGAAAGAAAATACAAACGTATCAACAACATATTGCGACTGGTTTATCTCTAAACATATTATGTCCTAACAGCCATTTCTTTTGTTTACATAAAAATGGCTGTCTTGATTTAATATAAATTGTCTTGAGGACTTTCATGTGATATTTGGAAGGTGATTCACTCAAATCTCAGAATATATCCTCCGCAGAAGGATGATGCCCATTCCTAATTTTAATGAGATATTCTGAGATTGCCAACTTGGATGTAACAGAACACTTACGCAAACATTCAATTTTTTTTTTTTTTTTACTGTAATGCATTCTTGAAAAAATTTTGTTATATGAGTGAAAATTTTGGAATATCAGAACTCTATGGCATAATGTCTTGATTAACATTTATTAATCAGTGAGAGACAAACTACGACCAACTCCTCTACACACAAGACTCTATCGGAATGTAAGCCTATTTTTTCAGTCTCTGTAAAAGTTATTAAGGAGTTGAGTGTTGACAGAATTTTCCTGGCATTAAATAAAAAAAATATAACTATTTTGAAAGAGAAAAGAACTGGAATTCTTTGCAAACTATCTTGACAACATCAAATTATGGCAATATGCAAACTGAAGCTTTGGTCTGTACATAATTCTTTGTAAAATGAAATTGGTCAAACTAAACAGTGAATTTTATCAAAGATAGAAACAGGCAGAATTCTAATTTGAGAAATTGTAATAATAATTCTGTTGTAAGGTATCTGATGCCATATTTGTTCAGAGTTCCAGTTTGAGTGTGTTAACCATGTTCACCATAGTCTATGAATATAGAATACAGCGCAGTACGTAATCCGTTCAATGAAACAATGTTAAAGATTAATACTTACGAGTCAGACACTCTACTGAATCCGCCTATATCGCCAATACCACCAGCAGCTGTTCCGTAATTCTTCAGTCTTCGATATGAAAAGCTGCTGGTGAATATTCGGAAAAAAACATGGCCGCCTTTATACACATCGCATTGAATATTTTGAGTCTTCTGATTGGTTAAGCCTTCTATTGGTATAAAATTGGTCAGCTCATTTTGACTGGCTTACTAGTACACCAGGGTACCCCAAAATTCTGACAGAGTGCACCACTGCAGAGACTCACTAATATTTCTGTAGTAGGATTCAACATTCTTCAAAAATGGATATTTGAAAAGTCTGATGTGAACCTATGCTAAGGAAAACCCTTCTGCTGTAAAATTTGCAAGTTTGAATTTTTTGGGAAATTCATATGTACAAATAAAAAAAAAAAATAGACAATAAGAATATTTTACCTCCCACTTTTTTGTTAACGAAATATATATAGATTTATGTCAACAGCTTTCATACTCTGATATATATATATATATATATATATATATATATATATATATATAAGAAAGATGGCAATTGCCTTTACAGAAAACACTGACTGTATGGTTCATGATCCTGTTTCTTCAATTAAATCGGATGATGCAAGTGGGACGGGGAAAAAAAGATTGAAATGTTCTGTGTGTGCAAAAGAATTTCTTTACAGTACACAGCTTAACCAACACATGAGGACACACACTGCTGAGAGACGTTTTCGCTGTGATATATGTGGGTCCCGTTTCTTGATGAATTCAAATTTGACTGCACATCTGCGCACGCACACAGGAGAAAAACCCTTCCAATGTGAAATCTGTTACTTGAAGTTTTTAGAGAATTCCAGTTTACGAAAACACATGCGGACACACACTGGAGAAAAACCTTACAAATGTGATGTATGTTTATCTGCGTTTACCCAGAACTCTAGTCTGAGACGGCATATGCGAACTCACACAGGAGAAAAACCATTTCACTGTGAGATTTGCGCCTCAGCATTTGCACAAAGATCAGACTTAGCGGTGCATTTGCGAACACACACTGGAGAGAAACCCTACCACTGTGAATTCTGTGGGTTAGGATTTTCTCGTAATTCAAATCTAGTGGTACATGTACGAACTCATACCGGAGAGAAACCCTTTCAATGTCAGATTTGTGGGTCAGAATTTGCTTTGAATTCCAACTTGGCTGTCCACATGCGAATACACACTGGAGAAAAACCTTTCCATTGTGAATTTTGTGGATCTGAATTTTCAGATATATCGACTTTAGTGAAACATAGACGAGTACATACAGGTGAGAAACCTTTTCTCTGTCAAATTTGTGGAACAGCATTTTCAAGAAATGCACATCTTCAGAGACACATGGTCGTTCACAAAGGAAAGTCACTCAGGCAGTGATGAATTTGCATTCGTAATCTGAAGAGGATGTGAATAAATATTGAAATGTTAACAAAATTACATTGACTTGTGTTTTTAATCAAAAATCAATAACCTAAAAAGCATGATATACAGAGTTTCTTTTTACATTGATGTGCCAAAAGTTACAGGATCTTGCATGCAAATGGACTGTTCCACTGGGTCCTATAAATGCTTGTTTGGGCTCATGACAAGCAAATGTTGTAGCCACACCATTTGTTAGAAGTTTCTAGTATACTCCTCAAAGTGATTTTGGACAACCAATCCCCAAAAGCATTATCCTACTTTCTGTCCTTATGTAGTTAAAAGTTTACCTGTGCTCTCAAAAACTTATTTTGCTTATGATTAATTCAGCCTTGTCTGCTAGCACAGGCAATCCTAGCCAGATGCTTCTGGTTGTGATCAGTAAGGATTCTTAGCCTGCCACTGCACTATCAGTGGCAGACAGTTATTCTGGGTATAGATGGGACACCATAAATCAGTGGCACCACCTGCCATTACATTTACATACTGTCATCACACGACTTTTGGCACGGTAGTGTACTTTCTATCCTTATGCAGTTACAAGTTTACCTGTGCCCTCAAAAACTTATTTTGCTTAATGATTAATTCAGCCTTGTCTGCTAGCACAGGCAATCCTAGCCAGATGCTTCTGGTTGTGATCAGTAAGGATTCTTAGCCTGCCACTGCACTATCCGTGGCAGACAGTTATTCTGGGTATAGATGGGATGCCATAAATCAGTAGGTGTAAGATGTTCCCATAATTTCAGAAGTGGAATATCCCATCTGTTTGGCATTTACTATAATGCATTGTTCAAGCTCTGACAATCGTTAGGTGATGTTCATACCAGTTTATCAGATACCTGAGAACTATTGTTGGAGTCCATGAAATACTGTGACATAGTGGTCACCACTTAATGGTGTGTTTAGGCAGATCAGTTGACCTGTATGGTCACTGCAACTCTTGATCTCTACTATCAACCGTAAACAATTGGAACAATGATGCTACTTATTTTCAGTCCTTCCAGTTCAATTATTGATGTCATGAACCTGTAAAGCATTGTATCTACTGTTGTGGTGTTAACAGGGGCACCCACGTGGCTCTTCTGCTCCCATATCTGATAGAAGCTAAAGAATACTGGATATGCATCTAGTACCTCCTCAATTTTAATGGGGATGTGATTTGCACCAGCATCACTTGTTTGTTAGCAGCGACAGATTAAGACTCATAGTGGGGGGTTCCTAAGTGCTTAAAAGATTTTGGTACCCTCATACATCTGTGAGTTAAATAAGCTACCATGGAGTCTCCAGCCAAGAATGTACATTATGGAAATGCCAGATGGAAATAAAGGACTGAGGGCACATAAGAACCCAGTGCAATGAACCCAACCAGGAAGAACTGATCGCAGTTGAGCAGCCACTGTCAAATGAGCCACGACCAGATTCAAACAGAAAGGTGATCAGAAGTGGTTGTGTAATCAAGAGACTAACAGGTTACCAAATCACATAAGCTTATGGCCAGAATAAAAGCAGACGAATATGAGGGCAGTCTACCCTTGTGTTTGTTTACAAAAATTAAGTCCTTTAGCCTATTCACTTATTAACCAATCGGAATAACAATGCAGAAATTGCGGCGGGTCAGTCATCTCCTCGTTTGTTAATGGCGGCTGGCAGATTCAAATATTCATATTCAACATTTCGCTAGACGTGTACAACATCATAACAGAACAATTTCTGTGTTGTCTTGATGCCTTATGCAAAAACTTATTTTGCTTAATGATTAATCCAGGCTTGTCTGCTAGCACAGGCAATCCTAACCAGAGGCTTCTGGTTGTGATCAGTAAGGATTCTTAGCCTGCCACTGCACTATCCATGGTAGACAGTTATTCTGGGTATAGATGGGACATCATAAATCAGTGGCACCACCTACCATTACATTTACATACTGTCATCACACGACTTTTGGCACGGTAGTGTACTTTCTATCCTTATGCAGTTACAAGTTTACCTGTGCCCTCAAAAATTTATTTTGCTTAATGATTAATCCAGGCTTGTCTGCTAGCACAGGCAATCCTAACCAGATACTTCTTGTCTTGATCAATAAGAATTCTTAGTCTGCCACTGCACTATCCATGGTAGAGAGTTATTCTGGGTACAGATGGGACACCATAAATCAATGGGTGTAAGATGTTCCCACAATTTTAAAAGCGGAATATACCATCTGTTTGGCATTTACTGTAATACATTGTTCAAACTCTGACAATTCATATTGCTAGGTGGTGTTCATGCTAGTTTATCATATACCAGAGAACAACTTCTGTACATAAAGGCATTTCTGTGGCTTCTGGTTGTGATCAGTAAGGATTCTTAGCCTGCCACTGCACTATCAGTGGCAGACAGTTATTCTGGGTATAGATGGGACACCATAAATCAGTGGCACCACCTGCCATTACATTTACATACTGTCAACACACGAATTTTGGCACGGTAGTGTACTTTCTATCTTTATGCAGTTACAAGTTTTCCTATGCCCTCAAAAACGATGGTATATATAAAATTAGTAATTTGTTAAGTCCTGATACCCGTTTAGTTATACCAGGAGCTGTAAGCTTGGATGTGCAGGTGGTGTAATGCATAAAAGGCTCTGGATTGAAAATAGGAGAACCGAGTTCCAATTCCAGTTGGGTTCATTATATTCACAAATATCCTTGGGAAACATATGAATCTACCTCTTCTCCCCCAGCTATAGGTTAATTAGTAGGACTTGTATCAGTAAATCATTATTATATCTCAGAAAATCTTGCAAGCTAAAAATATTTTCCGGCTCTAAAATAACATGCAAAAGGTTGATAAGCTGTAAAAAACATGCTATCGGAACACACTTTGATCTTTGAACAACTACAAAAAAAAAAAAAAAAAATTCTCAAATTACCATATTAGAAAAAATCGCACCCTCTTAAATTTTGAAAAAAAAAATCAACCTTAGCATTGCGACTGCACGCTCCAAAAGTTTTTATCCGTTAACAATAACACATTTCTAAAAAAAAAAACATATTTTGATTTGCATTTAATTTTTTCGTCTCTGATGCTACCTGTGATTTTACTAAAAACAAAATAATTTCCAAGGCCTGAGGATGACTGTATGTAGAGTTGAAAGTACTTGCAGATTAAAAAAAGACCTTATACATCGAGTGGTTCGTAGGTTAATGCACCTTTAAAATGTTGTTTGCGAAAGGATTTCGCCATTTTATATCATTAACTTTACTAATCTACCTTTTGTATGAATGATTCATTGTAATATATATATATATATATATATATATATATATATATATATATATATATATATCACTGCTTCTAATACTCTGGATGGAGCAGCTTGGGGATAGATGTTGTGACTCATGGGGGCACAGTCTGTTGCACACTCGTTTCTTGTATTTGTTTCTCAACACGAAAAGAAATGTGATTTATTCGTGTGTACTTGTGAGAAAGAAGAGGAGGTGAAGGGAAAGTGTAAATGTCCTGTAACGGTGTGGAAGAAAAGAGAATTTCGTTGAGGCTCATAACCTATTGCCGTCTGTTGCCAGTTGCCTCCCCTTCTGGTTTGCCTGTCTTGAAATTTTACTTAAATACCCTTCAGAAGGATCACGAAGCAAGTTATTTTTTTTATTGTTCTCGGGAATGTGACCCATTGGTTGAAAAATATTTATTTCCAAAGCATTAATATTTTAACCTTTTCTTTTTTTTTTAAGCATTTCACCCCAAGCAAGGTGGGATGCCACTAGTACGCAAGCTGTTACAGAGTGGGAGCGAGAGTAAAGAGGTGTGATAGAGGAAAGGATGAAGAGAAAGACAGGGAATAGATCAAGGCATCTGGAGATGTCGATTGACATTGCATTTGAATAGTGATTTTCCAAGCATAGCTTAGATGTGGCACAAGGCCAAAATTAAGGGGGGGGGAACCCAGTGAGAATCGAACTCACTAATCAGTCGTAATTGTTCTAGCGAGACAAGCTTGCTGACCATTATACCGAGGTATCGAGGTGCCCAAATGGGATTTTCCAAGCATAGCTTGGATGTGACACAAGGCCGAAAGTAAGGGGCACCCAGTGAGGATGCAACTCACTATTCAATCGTAATTGATCTAGCAAGACAAGCTTTCTAACCATTACGCCACGTCGAGGTGCCCCATTGCATTTGAATAGTTGGAGATTATAGCTATCAGGGAAGCAAGTAAGAGGAAGGGAGTTCCTCAGACGGGAAGTGCGAGACATGAAGCTATTGGAGTGGAAGAGACGGCTACATTAAACCGTTTCGACAGTGAAAGGGTGGGACTGAGATGCCAGCCTAGTAGCACGCTTAAATTCATGCGATTTGGGAACTAGCGAAAGTAGCTCGTCGGAGCAGTAACCGTGAAAGTATTTGTAGAAAAGACAGAGGGAGGCGACGGCAGGTCTGTGAGAGAGCGACTGAAGACGAGATGGCAGATCAGGACCAACCACATTGCATATCCGTCTCTGGATCTTGCCGAGGACCTTAAGACGAACAGCGGGGGCACCAGACCATATATGGCAGCAGTATTCAATGCAAGGACGAATGGTTGATTTGTAGATTTGAAGGCGAGAAAAAATTTTGGCGCGACACAGGGAACCAACTTTCCTTGCAGTGGATGAAGCTATTGATTCAATGTAGTTGTTCCATCTCAGGTCAGCGGACAGCGTGAGACCAAGTAGTTGTAAAGAGGTGCTCTCGTGGAGTTGAGCATCAGATATTCTGATGGGAGGCAGGGATAGTTCCCTGTGGTGAGTAATAGAGAGCAGTTTTGTTTTTGAAGCATTAAAATTAATCAGCCAATTCCTGCCCAAGTCTACAACCGATTGGAAGTCCTTTTCGAGACTAAAACAATAAATAATCCTCTGACTCAGGAACCGTTTTTTTTTCCCTTTTAGTGTTTAGCTGTCTTGATGTTTATTTTCCATCTTCGCTGCACGAATATTCTGTCTTGTGTAGATTTTATACGGATAAATGTAAGGGAGGTAATTCGTTGTATAGAGTGCCAAATTACACAAGACCATGAAGCGCTAAAGTAAACACATGAATACAAGCATTTATTATTGTAACCTGTTTGTCTGAATATTTTAATGTTAGCACTACTTAAATAGACAGATTCACTCATAAAAACAGTGAACATTTTTTCGTGGAATGATTTTTGTAAACTAATATTTGTTATTAGGCCTTCCTGAAGCCAAGCCATTTGTCAGAATTGAAAATATTATTATTTTTAAAAATAATTTTAGATGGGTAGTTTTCTGTTCATCATATCGATGCATTGTAAAATCTACTTGTGACTTTATACAGAGTTATTGGACTTGGTTGCATGATTCTGAGATTTCTAGTGACAGGTATGATATGTGATCAGCAAAGCAAGATAACCAAAAACCTCAAAGAGAAAGAATAGGTTAGATAATACACAAATATACGCATGTCATTCCCTGACGGGGAGACACTGACTGACGGACTTACCCAAATGCTAGAAGAGAGGAAAACTGGTTTCTCAGAGATCAGGTCTCATGGTAGCTGTCACAGATCAAGTCTGGACTGAGATGGTAGATCACAGGAAAAATGGTTTCTCAGAGATCAGGTCTCATGGTAGCTGTCACAGATCAAGTCTGGACTGAGATGGTAGAGCACAGGAAAACTGGTTTCTTAGAGATCTGGATTCATGGTTGCTGTCACAGATCAAGTCTGGACTGAGATGGTAGATCACAGGAAAACTGGTTTCTCAGAGATCTGGATTCATGGTTGCTGTCAGAGATCAAGTCTGGACTGAGATGGTAGAGAACAGGTAAACTGGTTTCTCAGAGATCTTGTCTGATGGCTGCAGTCACAGATCAAGTCTAGACTGAGATGGTAGATCACAGGAAAAATGATTTCTCAGAGATCTGGTCTCATGGCTTCAGTCACAGATCAAGTCTGTACTGAGATGGTAGAGCACAGGTGAACTGGTTTCTCAGAGATCTGGTCTCATGGCTGCAGTCACAGATCAAGTCTAGACTGAGATGGTAGATCACAGAAAAAATGATTTCTCAGAGATCAGGTCTCATGGTAGCTGTCACAGATCAAGTCTGGACTGAGATGGTAGAGCACAGGAAAACTAGTTTCTCAGAGATCTGGTCTCATGGCTGCAGTCAGAGATCAATTCTGGACTGAGATGGTAGAGCACAGGAAAAATGTTTTCTCAGAGAGCTGGTTTCATGGTTGCAGTCATAGATCAAGTCTGGACTGAGACGTCGAACAGGAAAACTGGTTTCTCAGAGATCTGCTCTCATGGTAGCTGTCACAGATCAAGTCTGGACTGAGATGGCTGAGAACAGGTAAACTGTTTTCTCAGAGATCTGTGTCTCATGTCTGCTGTCACAGATCAAGTCTGGACTGAAAACAGCACACGTATGTCGATCGGCAAGATCTGCTGAGAAGAGGGTGCTTCTCCATGTTCTACGCTTTTTATATGGGCGGCCCGTGGTAGGATCGACCAATGGGTTTTCATCCGCTGGTCACGTGATCTATCTCTCCACACATGGGTAAAGACAGAGCTTTTTACTGCCCTAACAGCTCTTTTGCGTACGAAAACAAGCATTTTTTTATGTTACAAAAACGATTTCCTTTAAATAAAGAACAAGCAGACAGTGTTTTTTTTAATATAGGAAACAAATTTATATAAATTAATAAAAGTATATATCCATTTAATTTTTATTTAAGACAGTGGTGTAGTGGATAGCGGCTCGGAATGAGAAATCGGAGAGCCGAGTTCAGATCCATCACATTCACTTACGTAAAGAGAAAGGTACCTTGGAAAAGGTATGAAAAGGTATGAATCCTCTTCTCCTCCTCCCCAGCTATGAATAAATAGCAGGACAGATCCTGTTGTATAGCCTTAGATAGCAACTGGTCTACCACAGAAAGAAATGGTAACCTACCGTGGGAAAAAAATCTGCCTCGTCAGTCATGCATCGAAAGATACATGATCGCTGAAGCGTGTATCACGCATGGCTTGTGACAAAAGACATGACTTACCTCAGAATTCGAAACGAGCGCGAACGTGTCTTGCCTGCAAAGTGATGATGAAAAGAAATATGGCCGCTGTTGAAGATGCAATTTATGCGCGCCGATCTCGTCCAAAACGAGACGATATTTGCACATATGAAGATACTGAAGTGCTGCAACATTGTAATAAATATGGGGACAAGGATGAAGACAATAGTCCGAATAATGCAAATAGTGTACATAATACCTCATCTCAGAAATTTAGACAGATACTGAAGTGCCGCAACATTGTAATAAATATGGGGACAAGGATGAAGACAATAGTCCGAATAATGTAAATAGTGTACATAATACCTCATCTCAGAAATATAAACAGATACTGAAGGGCCGAAACGTTGTAATAAATATGGCGACAAAGATGAAGACAATATTCCGAATAATGTAAATAGTGTACATAATACCTCATCTCAGAAATATAGACAGATACTGAAGGGCCGAAACGTTGTAATAAATATGGCGACAAAGATGAGGACAATAGTCCGAATAATGTAAATAGTGTACATAATACTTCATCTCAGAAATATAGACAGATACTGAAGGGCCGAAACGTTGTAATAAATATGGTAACAAAGATGAGGACAATAGTCTGAATAATGTAAATGGTGTACATAATACCTCATCTCAGAAATAATGTAAATAGTGTACATAATACCTCATCTCAGAAATATAGACAGATACTGAAGTGCCGCAACATTGTAATAAATATGGCAACAGAGATGAAGACAATAGTCCGAATAATGTAAATAGTGTACATAATACCTCATCTCAGAAATATAGACAGATACTGAAGGGCCGAAATGTTGTAATAAATATGGCAACAAAGATGAGTATCTTCAGTATCGTGTGTGTGTGTGTGTGTGTATGTGTGTGATGTTATCTAAAATATGACGGAATTTGACCGCAGAATCCTCTAACACATAGTCTCCACCCTATTCCTATCTAGGCTTGAAAACTAACCACGAGCACTGACTAGAAAATACGCAACTATTTCGACCACCTGACATATCCATCTGTTCCACAATTAAATATTTTAATCTTTTCTAAACTAAGACTGGTTAATGACCGCTGGAAAAGTTCTTTTATATATACATATATATATATATACCCATTTTTAACGACGTGTCACTCGAAAATTTGTAAACTGAAACAATTGCATTTTTTTATTTATTTTTTTTTTTTTGCATATCTTTCCAAGCACGTGTCTGGACTGATGACTTTAATGAATGTAACAAGGACTAAATCTGATGATTAACAATGGAGAGATAATCTCCCGTAATCGCCTGACGGCTTCTCTGTCATTCACATTAACACAGAAAGGAATCCCCCCCCTCACCGCCATTTAGAGGTGAATATATTTATTTCTGCACTCGGCCTAGAAAAATGATCAAGAATCAATTGATTGCTCAGTATTTGTCTACTTAGGGAAACTGTGTTTTTACTTGTAAAATCACTGATAACCTTATGGTATAAACAACGATTAATATATACACACATGACAGAATTGAATAGACACCAAGATAAATTTTATTTCTGATTTCTTTTAATCACCAAGATAAATTAACTTAGATTATTTGATTAAAATTGCAGATAACAATATTGGAACATGCCACAAACCAAAGGTGCATCAGACCTATCTGAATTTCAGCAAGGATGTATTGTGGGCCAATATGAAGGTGGTCTTAGTCAAAGAAAAATATCTGAAAATCTTTCAATACCCCTTTCTACTGTTAATAGAGTGATCGTACAATTCACCAGAGAGGGCAAGAAGTTCACAAAACCTCATCCAGGCCGCCCTGGGCCCTCTGAAAGAACCATGCGTCTTGTCGAAAGAAATGTTGAACAGGATCCACGTTGCAACACAAGTTGATGTCAGTCCCAGAACAGCTGTCAGGTATCTTCACAAGCTGGGCTACTATGGCAGAGCTGCGAGAAGGAAACCACTTCTCTGTCCAGCCAATATCAAATGCAGAAAGGATAGCGCTCATGAGATGGTGGAGAGACCTGTGACCTTTTGGGCCACTGTCATTTTCTCTGATGAGTCAAGATTTGCATTATTTTCCGACAGTGGAAGAGTATGGGCATGGAGACTCTGTAGTCAAGAGTTTGATTTAAAAAGACTGCAGCCAACAGTAAAACATGGGGTCCTTTCAGTAATGGTATGCGGTGCAATTTAGAGTCATGTTCGCCCAGAGCTTGTGGAGTGTGAAGGAAACATTAATTCAACCAAATACGTTTCTATATTAAAGAAAGGGCTCCTTCCAATATCCTCAAGTAGTAGAATGAGCAAAGTTGACTCCCTATTTATGGAAGATGGAGCTCCATGTCACACTGCTTAAGCAACGCAACATTGGTTGAGACAAAATGGGATCAATAAACTTCCATGGCCAAGTCAGTCCCCGGATATTAACCCTATTGAACACCTTTGGGGCATATTAGATCGAAAACTCCGCAAAAGGAACAGGAAGCTATCTTCTAAGCCCGAACTTTTAGGATTATTGCGTCAAACATAGCAAGAAATCCCTCAAGATGATATTCATGAACTCATCGCTATCATGCCTAGAAGAGTCCTTGCATTAAAAAAAAAAGCAAAAGAGATGTCAACCAAGTATTAGTTATTAAATATATAACCATTTATAATTACTTCATTTGTATAAATTCCTTGTTTAATAAAATAAACGGTTTCTGTTAGCGTCTATTCAATTCTGTTATGTCTGTGTATCTTGATGCATCTTTCATTAAATAATATAGCCAAGTTTTGTGTATTTATTTTAAGTAAGTTCCTTTCATAATATCTAATAAGCTTAATAACATTATCATTGAAAGACGAAAGGAAATCGCCATATTGATACATGTTTTTTTTAATCTTATCTAAGCTTTCGGCTTACATAAGCCATTATCAAAGATGACAGTTACATTTCAGTATATCAACCAATACACGAACGAAACAATAATGATAGTCTGTTTTTGTTGCATGAAAGATTTCCAAGTAACGGCAAACTCGCGTATTCGAGACGCCGAAGCGAAAATCGCACCGCAGCTCGTGACGTCACATATGACCACACGAGAGTGAAAACGAGAAGTATTAAGTATGGGAAGACGTTCGTATAAACCAATGGTTTTTGTTACCAATTATAGGCATTTAAGAATATTTGCGGAGATTTCATAGTTTATTTTGTTCAGGTTAGGTTTCAACTCTTTTATGTATATAGCCTCAAGAATTTTTAGTTTTTGTTTATTGTTTTCATGTTTAAGTATAGTTGTGTTTTGAACAAGGATTTTCCGGAATTGTGTACGCGGCCAGGTATGTTGTTTTAAATGCTTAAAAATGTTAGAGTTATTATTCAAATGTAGAGTCAAGCGTCGTGAAAGCGAGTTTGTGGTGTGACCAACATAAATATTATTCAATCCATTGGAGATACAATCTCCCAAAGGGCATTTGAATTTGTAAACTATGTTGTTTTTTTTTGCAAATCGCTAACGGGGGCGGGGATCATTGCGAATAATTGAGGTAGATATACTAGATTTAGTCAGTATATGATTAACTTAATTTTTTACTAGGATATGTTGTAGATATATTAGTATTTACTAATTGTTTTAGTATATGTTTGTATATTTTCATCTTGTTGATAATTAGTATGCATTTGACTACGATATAGGAGATTAATATGTGCGAAATGTGTGTGTATATATATATATATATATATATATATATGCAATTTATTATATTATTTATATATTATATATGTGCGATACTTATTAGAAAGCGCTCAATATCAGAGATAGAGCTAACATATTTGGTTGGATTGATGTGAGTTTGTGACCCTGAGTTTCACGCTGTCTGCAATCGTCAGACAAACTGATTTATTTTAAAATTTTGGATTTATATAGGGTTGTGAATATCGGTGTTTTTATCGAAGTGGGAGGGAAAATAGTCGTCGGGACACCACTCATATATATATATATATATATATATATATATATATATATATATATATATATATATATATATAACATGAATCATTCATACAAAAACAAATATAGAAGTTAATGATTTAAATGGCGAGAATACATCTTCGCAAACAATTTTAATAAAGTACACTAACTCCGAACCTGTATATGAATGTTATGATCCCTGTTTATAAATTCCAGTTGCTTCGGGTATATCTATCTATCTATCTATCTATCTATCTATCTATATTTTGAACGATAAAAAAAATTAAAAAATTAAAATCATCAGACACACTGGGTTGTAGATTAATATTCTTTCGTTTTTTTATTATTATTATTTCATTTAGATTCCTCGACTAGTTTCGGCCAAAATGGCCATCATCAGGAGAAGAAATATTTCTGCTTGCTGGTAGCAGTAAACTACAGAAATGAATGTCTTGAGGGAGAAAATGAACTTTTGTCTGTAGTTTTCATTTGTTTTTTTTTTGTTTTTTTATCTTTTTAACACACACACACACACACACACACACACACACACACACACACACACACACATATATATATATATATATGCGAATACAAGGTTGGCAAAAATAGAATAAAATTCCAGTAAGCAAAAACACTATCTTTTAAAAAAGTGCTCAATACAAAGTAGAGCGAATAATATTTGTTTGAAAATTATAACATAAGTATGTTATAACATCACTACAAAAATAGCCATTTTGTTTCAACACATCTGGTGTCTCGTCAAGTGATTGTGTTGATTGTAAAATGAAAAGGTTTTATTAAAAAAAAATAATTTTACAATCAACACCATCACTTGAGAAGATACTAGAAGTGTTAAAACAAAATGACTGTATATATAGAAATTATTAAGAAAATTTGACTAATCATAAGTAATTCATCGAGTCTAGAATAATCCTCAAAAGAATGCAGAAATCACTAGACAGCCGTTTCGTCTTATATTTGAGACTCATCAGCAATGCGCATTCACTACCAAGAATCGAACCCGGGCCGTTATGATATGACGCAAGCGTCATAATCACTAGACCAACGGGTTTCGTTGACGCAGAGGTAACGTACTAGACTCGATATAGCGCCAGTTCTTCACAATTTTCGTCGTGTAACTCATCCAAGTCTCCTTCGACCAGCGGACTGTGCCCCCATGAGTCACGTCTTCTATCCCCAAGCCGCTCCATCCGGAGACGGTTCAAGCAGTGATAAAAAAGAATACAGAAATCAGTAGACAGCTGTTTTGTCCTGTCCGGACCGTTACGATATATATATATATATATATATATATATATATATATATATATATATATATAAGTTATGAAAAACTTAGTAATGCGTATGGGTAATCCCAAGGAGGATGAAATCCTGAGAGCTCAATGTAAATCCAGAGCTAATATTTAAAAAAAACTGACCACTTTAAGGTACCATTATAATAATTTATTTCACCAGAGTCCTTTTAAAGGACGTTGGATCATCAGATAGCACTTCCAATTTTCTTTCATTTTTGGAAATGCTATCTGATGATCCGGCGTCCTTTAAAAGGACTCTGGTGAAATAAATTATTATAATGGTACCTTAAAGTGGTCAGTTTTTCTTTAATATATATATATATATATATATATATATATATATATATATATATCATATCATACTTATTATAAAACCCAGGTTGTGTGTGTGTGTCTGTACGTTTATATATTGGATCAGATTTCCTACATTTTTCAACCGATTTCAATAAAACTTCACAAGACTACGTAAAATTAAACACAATTGTTTTTGCACGAAATCAATTTGAAAACAGGATTAAGAGGCATCACGAGAATGAAGGGGGACAACTCATATCGAGTTATACTTATTATAAAACCCAGGTTGTTTGTGTGTGTGTGTGTGTGTTCGTTTATATATGGGATCGGATTTCCTATATTTTTCAACCGATTTCAGTAAAACTTCACTTTTTTTTGGCAGGGAGTGTTTCTTATTGTCTTGCACACTTTTTTCTTTATTTTTACATTCAGAATGCTTTAAAAATTCCATTTACAAGACAATTGTTTATAATAAACTTCTATTTAATCGGTAGACTCATAACGATTGAAAACAATGTTTTTGTTTGAGTTTGGGTTTGACCAATTCGTAAAAAAAAAAAAAAAAAAAAAAAAACTAATTAAGACATGCGTGTCCGTCAATCTTAAACAATAATCTTTGTCAATTTTATTTTTCAGTCTTTATGATGGTCGATACTTGATCTATCTCTTACTGTTACATCCCCGGGCAACGCCGGGCTCTACTGCTAGTATATATATATATATATATATGGACACATGAACCATGATACACTATGTGCATATTTTTACTTTAGGTGCGTAAAGAACACGTAACTTCTGAGTTGACCCAGAAGAATATAGGACACTCGTAAATCTTGATTAAAATTAACGCTTCGATTCACAAAATCTAACGATTTCATTTAGATCGATCTAATCTTGCAAAACCATTATTTATAAAAAGAATAGATCATCATATATCGTCCGATTTATCTTTGTTTCGTTATATAAGCCTAATGGGGTAGCTGTGCGCCCCTAGTAACAAATATGAACCATTAACCATGCATTTGTTTTCATTATTGTGACATTTCTAATGACGCCATCATCGTTTTTTTTTCTGAGGTGAAATGCGAACTTCAAGTGTAAAGTGAGTGGCCATAGTTAAATGCAAATTAAATGGTAGACAAACAAACAGAATTGACAAAGACATATAAGAAAGAGAAAAGAAAAGAAAAGAACTTGGCACATATATATATATATATATATATATATATATATATATATATATAAAAGTGAACATAGAAGTCAACACTTATGAGGCGACAGTGTGTTTCATGCTAGATGCAATCGTCAGGTCTTGACGCTTTCTATGTTCACTTTTATATTTACACACGCTCTATCTCTGATATTGAGCAGTTTATCCAATAAATATAGCACAGCTTAAAACTATATTTCATATATATATATCCGCGTTACGTATGCAAGACAACAGAATTCCAAAAATGCTCATGTATGGTCAACTTGACAATGGTCATCAAAACTTGGGTCGGCCTTTGCTTAGGTACAGGGACAAGCTGAAGAGTAACCTCTTAGCTGCGAATATAAATCCCACTACGTTTGAGAACATCGTAATTGGTCGTAATGAATGGAAGACTACATGCTACAATGGCATCAAGAACAAGGCAGCATCAAACATTGTCAAGCTTCGTCAAACTAGGGAAGGAATAAAATATCTGCTGCTGTTCCAGCCATATACTCCAAGAATCCACACTCTTGCACAATCTGTGGACTAGCAGGACTGAAATGTCACTTGCGACTCACACACAAGGTTAAATAAACAAAGTTGTCGGAACCTCATACGTCGAAACCGATATATATATATATATTAATGCATGTTTCATTAAATAATATAGACAAGTGTTGTCTATTTATTTTGTGTAAATTCTTTTCATATCGTCTGATAAGCTTAATAACATTATCATTAAACGAAGAAAGAAAATCACAATATTGATACATATTTTACTTTTTTTGTTTAATGAAGATAAGAAAAGAATTTACATAAAATAGACAAGACTTGTCTATATTATTTAATGAAACACGCACCAATGAAAAATGCTGCCTAAATACACACAATATATATATATATATATATATATATATATATATATATATATATATATATATATATATAAATATATAAAATCAGGATGTGTGTGTGTGTAACGAATGCACGGCCGCAATTTTCGACGGATTTGCACCAAAATTTACATGCACATGCTCCAAGTTAGCGGAAAGACCAAGACCGACTTTGCATTTCCCAACTCCCCATCGATAGTGGAAATAATCGATTTTTTCACGCTTCTACGGCAGTTTTCATGTAGTTTGCGGCCATTTTCTACTGGCTAGAGTGAGAGCCAATTGCTGGCTGCCACGAATAGGCAGGAAGATTCTATTGGCCAGCGTGACAGCCAACAGCTGAATGACACGAATGTTAACTAGCATGCAAAAAAAAATCGATAGCTGCATTCGTCACAAGTGGGAAAAATTTAAATCTGTATGGCACTTTGCTCCAATTGGCTCATTCGCTTGCTTAAACTCAACGTTGATTCTGATTCCGCAGAACTGGGTTGGGTGTGAAAAAAGTATTTGCTGTTAACATTCTTTTTCATTCAGTTTTTTCCAGTTACGAGTTCTTTTTTAAAGCTGATCGTTTTGTGTTCATTTTATTTAGTTCTTTCTTCGTAACAGATTAAATGTTTAGTATAGAGCTTAGAAAAAATTCACAGTGTGAGATAGGCAAGAAGTAAGGCATGTAGCAACATCAGCACGGAAAAGGGCACTCCTTTAAAGGCAAGGAAGGGCAAAAATATTTTAAGTCAAGTGATAGCGATTGCTGTATGAGTCGTACGATTTTTTAATCAAGCATGGGCAACGCCGGGCCATGCTGCTAGTATATACATATATAATAAGCATTTATTTCTCTGTTGTTTTTGCGAAAGTGGTCGTAATTTTCAGAATTAGTGGAAAGCATTTTTCTAATGTTCCTTTTATCTTTGACTAGTGGCTCATTATCGCCGATTTCTTCATCTATTATTATTTATATTCAAAGATTCTTTTAATAACATTTGATATGAATTTTATTCCTTTACATTTTATTATTTATCAATTGCAAGCTAACGTAATTTCAATTTTGTTGAAAAATCGTTCCCATTTCTAACATTCTTTTATTTCGTTTTAACTACCAGTCAATTTTGTGTTATTTTTTTATTTTTCAAATATTTTAAAAACAACAGAAGCAACAACAACAACAACAATAATAATAATAATAATTATTATTATTATTACTATTGCGGAATCTTCAACATTAGCCTTGCATCCCTTTCGGAAAGATGTATTCTTCCCTAAAAAAAAAGCCTTAACCAATTACTACTTGGTGTCTGTAAATTCAATCTTGTATTGGTTAAGAAACACTAAACTGTAGCAAAGTCGAAACAAATCCTTTTCCCCGCCGAGCACCCTGGAGCCGATTTTTAAATACCAATGTCTATAAAAACAACCGCATGACTCAATTCAAGTTTCATCGAGTTTCGTGAGATGCTACCAAACTTCACGCGGGTCACTTCACTGACTCAACATCACCTCAAAATTCTCAACAAACTCAACACAGCACTCAATCGACCATTGTCCGCGTGGTAATCAAATTACAATTGACTTAAAAAGTGAACGTTTTCACTAAACAAACAGTAACTGTACAATTCATCAATTTAGCCAAATAGTTAAAGGCAAACAACTCTTCACAACTTAAATTCTAACTAACAAGTGACACACGCATACACACTAATATTTGAACGAACGCATTTGAGATTTTTCCATGCAGAAACCAAATTATTTTAATTTCACTAACAAATCAAAACCATTAACTTTTTACTGACCAATTTTCTGCATGAACATTCTTCATAACCTTGTCTCAATTGCCACAATCAACAAACATTCTGTTATCCTTGCATGTATATATATATATATATATATATATATATATATAATCTTTTTATTTTTGAATCTCTAACCACCGTGTTTTTAGTAATTTCTTGCAATGCAAATTGTCCTTATATTCTTTATTTGATCTACGTGTTGTGGGATAATGCATAAGCACGCATAATCTTTGCCTTACATAAATTACCTTCTGAAACATTTTCACTCAGCTACAACCCGCAACATTATTATTATTATTATTATTATTGTAATAATAATAAAATATTCTCATATAATTGATAATAATTTTATACGTTATTATTATTATTTTAAAAGTATAGCAATATATTGGCACATTGATGGCGATCTGTTTACTCCGACATCCAGTATCCCAGGGCGAGAACTGGCGCGGGCTAGCTGCCCTTGACGAGGTTTAAAGAAGTCTCTCTGAGCTTTGGTTAGCAATCCTTTTAGTGTTGTTTTCACGATAAAAAAGACTTCAGACGTAAAGGAAAACTCATGACAACTTAAACCGGTCATTATATTGCATGTGTCTGCCGAGAGGCGTGTACTGGCTGATATTGACTGTGATCCGGAGATGTTAAACTCCGCGATAATAACACATGAGGACTGTCGTTCGGAGTTTCCGTGGCAAGTCTTTTACACCGTTACATTTTAATCAACAGATCCCAAAAGTGTGCATGGCCTGACAGATGCCTTCGCCACTTGAAACAAATCATTGTGTTGGCTTTCTGACAACTACATCTAATTAGTTTCCACACATATCCGGCTACTGCGAAACGACATCAACTTCATCTTGGTACTTGGAATGTATGAACTCTCCAGGACAACAACTCAGCACAAGAAAGAAAAACAGCTCTGGTTGCATTGGAGCTAAAGAAGTACAACATCAATTCAACATGACAAAGACGATGTACATAAGAACAAGACTTATCCAAATGTACATCGTCTTTGTCATGCTGAATTGATAATGTTAATTATATTTTATGAATATGTCCTGAAGATGGTTTATTAGACCGAAACGTCCGACGTTGACATATTAGCATTAAAACAGCATAATTGCATATAAGGATTTTTGTTTGTTTTTTCCGTATATATTTTCTTCATACTGTCGGATCTATATCCATATATTTGCTTATATATATATATATATATATATATATATATATATATATATATATATATATATATAAAGTGCGCAGGTATGCAGAAAATAGAAAAGAACACGTTGGGTGCATAATCCGGAGTTCCTTAGTATTTTTGTTTTTATTTTTAAGAAGACAGTGCTCCATACAAGCGAAATTTTAGGAGTTGAAGATGAAACGTGACTAAACACCTCAATTCAACTTAATTTTAATAATTATTTGGATGGTTTCGGCTCTCGTTTTTGAAACATGAGAACTCTTATGTAGCGAATGAATCATATTTTTAAGCAATATATATATATATATATATATATATATATATATATATATGGCCGAATTCAGAGACCTGGTGCACTACGTGCCACAAGGTTCCCAAACATCCCTCCGCAGGTTTTGAGTTCAGAGTTTTCCTTCTCCTAGACCAGTTGCCATCCAAGACTATAGAACCCAGTCTGTCCTGCCATTTTACCCATAACTGGAGGGAGAAGAAGAGGATTAGCACGTAAGTGAATGTAATGGATTCAACCTGGATTCGAACTTGGCTCTGCGATTCCTCAATCCAAGCCGGTATCCATTACTCCACCGTGCCCCCCTACACTTCAAAAAGTGTAGATGGTCCTGCACGAAGCCTTCACCACTATAATCAAATCTCATGTGCCGGTGTCGGGCTGTCAGTTTCCTGGAAACTGATCTGCTTGACCCTCATACGTCGAACGCGATGGGAGAATCGATTTTTATTTATTTATTAATTTATATATATATATATATATATATATATATATATATATGCACAACTGCACAGTAATTTAAATATTAGAACAGTTATTTTTATAAGCTGTAGTATCACAAAGTAAATTACAGTATTTCGAATCTCTCTGCCTTCTGTAGACAAGTTAAAAAGAAAATTGTAGAGATTTTGGTATATGACGCATCGAATGGCGATGGGTGAGTTCTTGTGGTGATTGAGTAAATTGTAATGAATAAGAGGGGCGTGAATCTTATTTGTTTGCTTGTTTGTTTGGGTTTTATTGCATATCAACCACTGTGGGTTTATTTAATGCCAAATCCAGTTTATATGAATTTTAAATGCCTATTTTGTATGGAATAAAAACGTATAGCTGGCAACATTATTGTTTCAAAAACTTATAGCTGGCAACATTATTGTTTCAAAAACTTATAGCTGTCAACATTATTGTTTCAAAAACGTATAGCTGTCAACATTATGGTTGTTTCAACATTATTGTTTCAAAATCGTATAGCGGGCAACATTATTTTTAAAAAAACTTATGGCAACATTATTGTTTCAAAATCGTATAAACATTATTTTTACAAAAACTTATTGCTGGCAACATTATTGTTTCAAAATCGTATAGCGGGCAACATTATTTTTCAAAAAAACTTATTGCTGGCAACATTATTGTTTCAAAATCGTATAGCGGGCAACATTGGCAACTTGTTTCAAAATCGTATAGCGGGCAACATTATTTTTTACAAAAAAACTTATTGCTGGCAACATTATTGTTTCAAAATCGTATAGCGGGCAACATTATTTTTTACAAAAATTTTATTGCTGGCAACATTCTTGTTTCAAAAACGTATAGCTGGCAACATTATTTCTAAGAAAAAACGTATAGCTGATAACATTATTTTTTACAAAAAACGTATAGCTGGCAACATTATGGTTTCAAAAACGTATAGCTGGCAACATTATTTTTCCGAAAACATTATCTGAGGCCTTGCTGTTGGATGTAGTTTATTGCCATACCCAGGACGCGGATGTAGTTTATCGTCATTCCCAGGACGCGGATGTAGCTTATCGTCTTACCCAGGACGCGGATGTAGTTTAACGTCTTACCCAGGACGCGGATGTAGTTTAACGTCTTACACAGGACACGGATGTAGTTTATCGCCATACCCAGGACGCGGATGTAGTTTATCGTCTTACCCAGGACGCGGATGTAGTTTATCGTCATTCCCAGGACGCGGATGTAGCTTATCGTCTTACCCAGGACGCGGATGTAGTTTAACGTCTTACACAGGACACGGATGTAGTTTATCGCCATACCCAGGACGCGGATGTAGTTTATCGTCTTACCCAGGGCGCGGATGTAGTTTATCGTCATACCCAGGACGTCGTGAATCTGATTAGCTTGGTTTAATATAACTAATGTAGATCAACGTTTCCCCACTTCCTCTTCGGTCTCGTGACAAAATGGTTAATTTTACGAATAGATATACATTTACATTTGGATTGATTTTTTTTACCTTCTTTTTCGGTAGAAAGTACCGTATATATTCGCGTATCATGCGACTTTTGAAGACCTAATTTTGAAGCTAATTTTAAGAGGGTACCATCATACACGAGATATAAAATTAGCGTATGATACTGCTGTCCCTGGCTACGCCGTTGACCAAACTATATATCCATTTACTCTAGTCAAAAAGTTTATAGGGCCCTAAAGTCAACATTCCCCATGGACGTCGGCAGGATTGTCCTAGACGAACGGTTTACGTCCGATATGGGCTCTGGGAGCTTAGGACAGTCCACCTGAAGACGGCCGGAGCGTACAACAGCCGAAACGTTGTAATAAATATGGCGATAAAGATGATAACAACACTTCGAATAATGTAAATAGTGTACATAATACCTCATCTCAGAAATATAGACAGATACTGAAGGGTCGAAAAATTATAATAAATATGGTAACAAAGATGATGACAATAGTCCGAATAATGTAAATAGTGTACATAATACCTCATCGCAGAAATATAGACAGATACTGAAGGGCCGAAACATTGTAATAAATATGGTAACGAAGATGAGGATAATAGTCCGAATAATGTAAATAGTGTACATGATACCTCATCTCAGAAATATAGACAATTACTGAAGGGCCTAAACGTTGTAATAAATATGGCAACAAAGATGAGGACAATAGTCCGAATAATGTAAATAGTGTACACAATACCTCATCTCAGAAATATAGACAGATACTGAATGGCCGAAACATTGTAATAAATATGGCAACAAAGATGAAGACAATAGTCTGAGTAATGTAAATTGTGTACATAATACCTCATCTCAGAAATATAGACAGATACAGAAGGGCCGAAACATTGTAATAAATATGGCAACAAAAATGAGGACAATAGTCCGAATAATGTAAATAGTGTACATAATACCTCATCTCAGAAATATAGACAGATACCACACAAGGAACTAACTTTCCTAGAAGTAAACCGAGTAATTGATTCAATATGATAACCCCACTTCATGTTAGTGGAAAACAAGAACACTGGAAGATGCAAAGTGTTTCTCTCCTGTAGGTTAGCATCAGCCATGCTATTTGCAGGCAGGAAAGGTTCTCTATGGTGGGTAAAGGAGAGCAGTTTCGTTTTGGAGATATTAAAGTTTACAAGCCATTTTCCTGCCCCAGTCAACCACGGATTGAAAGTCCTTTTCCAGATCAGTAGACAGTGTTATATTTTTTTTTAAATTGTCTCTTTTTTGTTCATAAAATCTTTTATTTAAACTTCTTGAAATTTTGGCTTGTTGTTTTGTGTCATATTGATTAAGTCTTTTATCGGTTTCATATTTTATGTTTATCTTATATAATTTCAAACCATTACGCATTAATTACGCTATACTTATTGATATTTACAATGTATAGCGTTCTTTTTAAAGTACCCAGATTATCGATTTTAAGATTTCTAAGTAAGAATTACGGATTTATTTATTTTTTTTTTTTTTAAAGAGATTATCCCTTTGTTACTGTCCGGTGTTTTTTTTTATTCACCGATTTAAAAACAAAATTATTTGCCACTTGAGAATTAACTTCTTAATCTTGTTGTGTGCTTATATTCCCCAGTCAGTGTTTTTGCATGCACACGGATTTAATTTTATGGGGGCCGATGTAAAGTAAAGAAATAATCCGATAAGTTATTTCACTCGAATGAATTTCAATTGATTGATTTATTTTTTCTCTCGGACGAATTTACCGCAAAAGCAAGCAACAAGTCCGGTATGAAATCGCAAGCTTTCAACTGGGAGGCCTGTTGCTGACGTGCGCCTGCGCAGTAGAGTTACCGACTCCCTACGGTGAATGTGGCAGTGTAAACGGTGGCGATGGTTTTGGTGGTGTTGGTGAGATTTTGTAACCAGGGAACCGCTGATCTCTGTGTGTATCACACTTTTTCAAAGACACAACCCTCTGAAAAATTCTTACATCTGGAGCCATGTTCAAAGACTCAGCCTGAAAACAAACATGGAAGTTAGAGTTACAGGTGACCTTGAAGCAGAAAGATTTGCTGCTTTACTGTTGCCGCTTGGCAATGGAACCATCAAAATGGACGAAAATGGAGATATTTCACTCCCAAATGTTTGTGGAGATTCAGTCTCAAGTATCCAAGACTTGATTAACCATGTTTATCCAAACATTAAACGTCATTTCATAGATTCAAACTGGCTTTATGGGATCACCATATTAGCTACCAAGAATCGGACTATGGCCAGCATCAACTGGAAACTTCTCCAAGAAAGAAAGAATTCATGAAGTACTTTTCCATTTATATTATGGTTGAACAAGAACAGGCTGTGAATTATCCAATAGAGTTCCTGAACTCATAGCATCAATTTGAAACTTCTCCAAGAAAGAAAGAATTCATGAAGTTGAACAAGAGCAGGCTGTGAATTTTCCATCAATTTATTTTATGGTTGAACAAGAGCAGGCATTTAATTATCCAATAGAGTTACTGAACTCATAGCATGAAACTCCAAGAAAGAAAGAATTGAAACTTTTTCTCCTGAAAGAAAGAAAGAAAGAATTCATGAAGTACTTTTCCATTTATATTATGGTTGAACAAGAGCAGGCTGTGAATTATCCAATAGAGTTCCTGAACTCATAGCATCAACTGAAACTCATAGTCATTTTCCATTTATATTGTGGTTGAACAAGGCTAGAAATCCAATAGAGTTCCTGAACTCATAGAATCAAGAAATTCCAAGAAAAAAGAAAGAATGAAGTACTTTTCAGTTGACACTGTGGTTGACCAAGAGAAGGCAGTAAATTATCCAATTTCTGAAGCCTCTTGGAATGCCATCACAGAAGCTGGAACTAAAAGAAAATATGCCAGTTATGCTATTGAGAAATCTGGGTCCTCCAAAGCTTTATAATGGAACAAGGTAAATTCTCAAGAAGATGCTTCCACATCTCTTGGAAGCAGGGATCCTTACTGGTCCAGGAAAAGAGGAAAGAGTTTTAATTCCAAGAATACCCTTAATTCCTCCAGATCTTCCTTTTGAGTTTGAAAGATTTCAGGTTCCAGTGAGAATGAGCTATACAATGTCAATGAATAAATCCCAAGGACAATCACTGAAAGTAACTCTTCATCTGATAGAAAACTGCTTTTCTCACGTCCAGCTCTAAGTTGGTTGTTCAAGGGTTCGGAATAGAAACAACCTATTTGTACAGACCCTGGATGGAAAAACTAAAAATGTCGTTTATTTATATATATATATATATATATATATATATATATATATATATATATATATAATTATTTATTTAAAAATATGATTCCAACACGCTACATAAGAGTTCTCATGTTTGAAAACAAGAGCCGAAAACTTCAATATAATTATTTGAATTAAATTGAATTAAAGTAAGCTCTGTTCCATCTTCAAGCGAAATTGTTTTGGGAATCAAAATTTTTTTTGGAATCAAATTTTTTTTGAATCAATATTTCATTTCTTTTCTTCTGTGGCCAAATCGGTTAAAGGCACGTCAAACTAAATGACTGTTACGTATAGGATACAGGTTCGATTCCTGTCGGAGGACGAATATTTTCTATGAAAATTTCTCGGACATTCAGGCCGGTAAATGTTATTTAATACTGTTTATTATAAACAGAGCATTTACTTAAATATTTGTATCTATAAAAAAGAACGTTAAACATAAAATGTCTTAAATATTTGTCGGACTTTCGTTTCATAATAAAAATAACGTTAAACATATAAATATATTATAAATAATTGTCGGATATTTATATATATATATTTATATATATATATATATATATATATATATATATATATATATATATATATATCAGGTGTAGCATCTAAATGCAACAGTCATTGTGTTTTAGCCAAAAATAAATACGCTTAAGTTCACCTCCATTCCAGCCAACGGCATAGGGGTAGAATCTCCGACTGACGCCAATTCAGCCGGGTTTCGATCCTAGCTAGAGTCAACCGCCGGACGTCCAGGCAACACTGATGAGCTGTGATACAGCGAAACAGTCTCTCTGTGGATGACTATATATGTGTGTGTGCATAATTTAATTTAAAGAAAAACAGACCACTTTAAGGCTCCATTGTAATAATTTATTTCACCAGAGAATTTTATTTTTCTCTGGATCTTCAGACATCACATTCAAAAGGTGAAACGAAAAATGAATTTAAAATTTACACTTTTGACGGACAGTATTAAGGTTATATAAGTTGACATAGAGGGTGGCGAGGGATGGTGTGAGAGACATGGTTGAGTTTAGAGAGGGAAGGGAGAGTTTTAAAATTTATTTTTATATTTCTTATTTTTACAATACTTAACATTGAGGAAGGTGCGGGTAAGGATCAGTCATTGACGTATGTAATCAGTCAACTTAACGGAAATATATATATATTATAAATTAATTGATTTAAAATATGTTTTTTTTTCGCTACACAATTCTAACCATGTTTCAAAAATGGAAGCTAAAAGCCCCGAATTCAATTTTGCAATTAAATTAAAGACATTAGATCCATTTCATCCTCAAGCGAATTTTAGAGTAACTTTTAAAATTACTGGGTTTTAAAGACACAGCTAAATTCGTAATTCACGTTTCCAAAGATACAGAGAAATCCAATTCAACCAGACAAGGGGTGTCTGGGTGTTCATTATCGCTGTATTTTGATGTATCCGTTATTAGTTACGTTTTGCTAGGGGTAGGGATGTATTTTTCAATGAAATCTGACATCCGTTAAATGCATGTCGTCTGGATTTTTTAAAAATTTTATTGTTAACGGCAAAAATTCTTACGGCATTTTTTTCTTTTTTTATATTTAAAGATTTTTTGTTGGGGGGTGTTTAGGTTAGAATACTTTTTATTTAACTACGATTTGAAAAATATTTTCACTTTTAATTTTTGATATACTATATTTCTTTTAAGAACAAGTAAATGTATTAGAATCACTTACAGTATGTAGAGTTATTTTCACATCAACTATAAGTATGTAAATTATTAGGTTACAAATTTTTTTTATATTTAAATATTATTTAAGTAAAATTTATGACAATGACGGCAAAAATAGTTACTTAATTTCACTGATTTAGTAAACTTTTATTTTTTATATAAACCTAGTAATATATTGTTTCTCATGTAAGTACAAAGGACATGGGTCATTCAAAAGCTTACATCTAGAATCATTACATATTAATTTCATTTTACTGTAGGTGTTTTATTGGATTCTTTTAATTGCGTGTAGTACTAAGAGGGAGGTCTTTAGGTTAGAAAACATTTTATTTAATTACAATTTAAAAGAAGTTTAGGTTAGAATTCATTTTATTTAACTACAATTTTAATTACAACTTTAAAATATTTTCACTGTTAGTTTTAATAGACTATATTTCTTTTAATAGAAGTAAATGTATTAGAATTACTTACAGTAAGTAAGATTATTTTACCATATCAAGTATAAGTATGTATATTACGATTTTTGAAATTTTATATTTAAATATTATTTAATTAAAATTTACGGCACTTATGGCAAAAATAGCTAATTCATTTCTCAGATTTAGTAAACTTTATTTATTTATTTTTTATTTAAAATTTTTTTTTTATATATAAACTTAGTAATATATAGTTTCACATGTATGTACAAAGGACATGGGACATTCAATGGCCTACATCTAGCTTTTCTTCATAATTTCATTTTTCAGTAGGTGTTTTATTGGATTCATTTAAGTGCCGATAGTACTTTTTGAGAGGTGTTTAGGTTAGAATACGTTTTATTTAACTACAATTTTAAAAGATGTTTAGGTTAGAATTCGTTTTAACTACAACTTTAAATACAACTTTAAAGTATTTTCACTGTTATTTTAATAGACTATTTTTTTTTCTTTAAAGAAAAAACAAGTAAATGTAACAGAATTACTTACAGTATATAAAATTATTTTTTCATGTTAAATATAAGTATGTATATTACCTGATCGCACTTTTTAAATTTTTTTTTATTTTTAAATATTATTTAAGGAAAATTTTTGACAATGACGGCATAAAATAGCTATTTCATTTCTCTGATTCAGTAAATTTTTATTTTTTTTATATACATATATATATATATATATATATATATATATATATATATATATATATATATATATATAAAGTTTCAAATTAAAAAATAATAATGTTTTATTTTATGAAAGTATTTATTTATTTATATATATATTTGATATTTCAAATTGTCCTCAATTTTTCATCAGAAATAACTGTTTGTTACAAATAAATTAAAATTACTGTTTGTTAGCAAGTAGCGTCCTTCGCGAGACGCGGACGTCACGTGATATGGAACGTCAATGTTCGGATATTCCTAACTTAAATCTGTCATAAATATTTTAAATGTTTTTTTTTTTTTTTAAACAACATTTAGAGCAGATATGGATGTTTGGAGAATCAGCACAGAGTGTGTGTTCAAAAGGCGATAATCGGGTTTTGTTTGGCCGTAAGTCATACCTGGCTGAGCGGTTTATGTAATGTGAAATTTAAACAGTACAGTACCTAACCTTAGTGCTTTTCCCTTCACAATTTTAAAAAAATCTAACTTTCAGATGAACACAACAATTTTGTCTAACAAAAACAAACAAACAAACAAAAAAAACAACACTGATGTTGAGCTGATGTCGAAAGTACTCGGAATAAATGAATATGTATCAACATGGTAATTTTCTCTCTTCTTTTAATAATGATACTAAGAAGCTTGTCCGGGAATATGAGAGGATCCTATTGAAAATAAGTAGACAAAAATTGTCTAAATTATTCAATGGCACACACACACACACACACACACACACACACACACACACACACACACACACACACACACAGATATATATATATATATATATATATATATATATATACAATAATGCTAGCTTAAAACAAAATAAACAAGAAGCAATATATTAGTAGTTATATTGGTCTCGTTGTTACTGTATTTTCGTAACAAGTGACATCTTTGTAGATAATGATATATCTCATTACTAAGTAATGGAAGTCAGGCTACGCAACCGATAATTATAGGAAGTCATATTGTGTTTGATAAGAAGGGTTGAGATTTCACTGACATGCTCGGGTGGGGGGTAACTTATGCAACGTGAAGTTTATTATTATTATTATTATTATTATTATTATTATTATTATTATTATTATTATTTTCCTTTGATTTCTGGTGTGTACACATTTCTTTCCGGGTTTCGCCCAGAGACTTAAGGTTAGAAATGACATCATGACAATTTCCACTGAAAAAAAAAATGACATGGATAAAGCCCTTCGTACGGTGTGGGCTGCACTCGTGAGAACTATTTTTTGTATTTCTTTAAGGCATGGGCTTCCAGGAATCCCTTCAATTAGTCTACTGCCGTTCGAGGGCTCCAACTACAACAGGGATTGTTGATGTTCCCATGTGCCACATTTTTGAGATTTCTATTTCAAGGTCCTTGTATTTTGACAGCTTTTTGAATATCTTCAAAGATACATTGCAGTCAGCAGGGACTGCCATATCAATAAGGATGCAGTTTTTTGTGGTCTCTAATAACAATATCTGGCCGGTTGGACTTGATTGTTCTGTCAGTGTGTATTGTGTAGCCCCATAGAATTGTAACAGGTCCTATCTCCGTAACCGGGTCTGGGTGGTGTTCATACCAATTTCTTTCAGTTTCCTTCCCGTAGAAGTTGCAGATTTTCCAGTGCAGATATTGGCCCACTATGTCATGTCGGGTTTTATATTCAGTGGGTGCCAATACCGTGTAACCTGATAAAAGATGATTGATTGTTTCTGGGTAATTATCACAGAACCTGCATTTAGGGCTATCTTTTAGTATCTGTCTATATTTCTGAGATGAGGTATTATGTACATTATTTACATTATTCGGACGATTTATCACAGCGTTTCGGCCGTTGTACGCTCCGGCCTTCTTCAAGTGGTTGGAATGTCGAACTGAACCCTTTATTTATTTCGCTCGCTGGGGTAGACTGTTCTAGTTCCACGTGCCATGTTTAATGGATGTCAGTTATCAGTTATCTCTTGTTAATTTTCCCTCTGAAAGTTCTCCACTGCCTTAACCAGGTATTGAACTCACACTCACTGGATCTAACTAACGCCTTTATCCACTGTGCCGTGTGTCCTTGAGGACATCTGTGTATGAATTTCTATGTGTCATCAACCATTTTTACCAGTGCTCATATTGCAATTTTTATGTTATCATTGCATGTATTTTTTACTAGAGCTCATATTACAATTTTTGTTGTTATTGTCGCTTTTCTCTTGAACTCCTTATTACTGTTTCCCATAATGTATTCATTATATTAGGTTGGTGCAAAAATAATGACGTAATAATATCGTTTTTTGACGTTATGTCAAAAAACGACATTATTACGGCATTATTTTTGCACTAACCTAATATTACTATATTTTAGTATATGTGCTTGATATTAGGTTGGTGCAAAAATAATGACGTAATAATGACGTTTTTTTCACGTATTTTTTTAACGTCAAAAAACGACATTATTACGTCATTATTTTTGCACCAGCCTAATATTACTATATTTTAGTATATGTGCTTGATATTAGGTTGGTGCAAAAATAATGACGTAATCATGTCGTTTTTTTTTCACGTATTTTTTAACGTCAAAAACGACATTATTACGTCATTATTTTTGCACCAGCCTAATATTACTATATTTTAGTATATGTGCTTGATATTAGGTCGGTGCAAAAATAATGACGTAATCATGTCGTTTTTTCACGTATTTTTTAACGTCAAAAAACGACATTATTACGTCATTATTTTTGCACCAACCTAATAATTTCTAGTTAACAAGCACCGATCCTTTTTTAGCAAGGATAAAACCTTCAGTTTCAGCTTTTAACCCTGCACTACGTACCGACTCAATGGATATGGGGCTTGTCTACATCAACTTGTTTGGAACGGGCAGAGTATTGGCTATGGATCGGTTTATTTTGCTATTTTTTCTGTATCTGGTCGGCTGCGTTTGTTTTTGCTTTCATTTTTTTTTTTAATGTATTTTGCAGTTTCAGTATTTTTTTTGCATTATTATTATTATTATTATTATTTTAGAATCAAAGCAAAGAGAGGAAAAGTCAGCGACACTGTTGTCGAAAGCTCTGTTTATTAGTGTTATTATCGTTTCCTTTTATGAAGCCCAGATAATCCGCTGACTAAATCCTGTTTCGCTCCAGAAAATATCGCCGCATTGACTTGCGAAATTATAAACCCCGACCCACGTGACTCCTCCAGGGCGGGGTCTACTAAAATCTGAACATGTGACACCGGAGCCTCTTTCTCGATCGCATCGGACGCAATCACCTTTCGAGCGACTTTGCTGACAATCGACCGTGTTTCTTTTTCTACGGCCCCAAAATTATTAACAATGGCTTCTAAATTTCATCGATGTACACCAAACACTTACTCGAGACGTCGAACATTTGCAGTAAGTAAACGGACCCCCTTTTATTTTTTTGGCACCTTTGTCTTTCGTTTTTTCTTTTTTTTTTTTATCTTGCTTTCACGTTCCTCTTCTTCTGTTTTCTCATATCACATCAGGACGTGGGCGATCATGGCTCTCCACATGTTCCTATCCTTTGTAACGCTTAGCAAGGCGTGTCTTTTTCTTCATTTTCGTTTTTCATTTTGCTTTCACCTTTTTCTTCTTTAATGCTCCGTGTGAAACGTGGGCGATCATGACTCTCCACAACTTCCTGTAATATGTAACTCTTAGCAAGGTGTGTCTTTTTCATTTTCGTGTTTCATTTTTTTTTCTTTTATGTTCCGTGTCTCTTTAGGACGTGGGCAATCATGACTCCCCACAGCTTCCTATTTTTGTAACGCTGAGCAAAATAGAGTCTTTTTTTTGTGACTCCCTACTCCATCCATTTACACAAACAGGGAATTCACTATTATTATTATTATTATTATTTGAGCTTATATCCCCCCTCCTGACATTTCAGCCGGGTGATGATAGATTTCAGCTTCTGCCTGCAGCTCAGAGACACATCATTTTTTTTTTTCAGATCTGTAAATAGTGCCGAGTGTGCAGGAATCTTTTTAAAAAATCGAATTAAATCCCGGTAAGGCAATAAAGCCACTAAGACACAAGGGGTTACTGAGTGTAAAAAAAGAAAAAAAGAGAAACATTATTAAGGAACGACAATAATAGAAGAGAAATCAGGAACACAGAAGACAGAGATTGACATTTCATTTAAATTTTTGAAGATTAAAATTGTCCAGCAAGTATGCAGACGGAAGAGCATCCCACAAGCGAGAAGTGCGGGTGTTAGCATAGAACTTACGGTTTACATCAAGCCAAATCGAATGTAAATTGATGAGACCCCGTTGCCAATCTAGTCAGTCAGTTATGTGCCATGTATCTTTCGATACATGACTGACGAGGCAGATTTTTTTCCCGCAGTAGGTTGCCATTTCTTTCTGCAGTAGACCAGTTGCCATCCAAAACTATAGAACCCAGTCTGTTCTGCTATTTACCCATAGCTTGAAGATTCATACCATTCCCAAGGGTATCAGCACGTAAGGATGTTGTGGAGAGCCATGAACCTCAGCTTTCTGAACGGACACGACAGAGAGAAGAATACTGTAGCAAATGTAGTAAGGGTAATAATTTTTTTATCAATTCTTTCTAGTATTCTTAATGTTTACCGTTTGGTGGGGGTAAAGGATGTTGTGGAGAGTCATGATCCTAAACGCCTGAAGGGACACGGTAGAGAGCAGAAGAAGAGGAATAGTCAGTCAGTTATGTGCCATGCGCGATACACGCGTAGGCGATCATGTAACTTTCGATACATGACTGACGAGGCAGATTTTTTCCAGCAGTTGCCATTTGTTCCTGCGGTAGTCTAGTTGCCATCCAAGGCTATAGAACCCATTCTGTCTTGCTATTTACCCATAGCTGGGGGGGGGGAGAAGAAGAGGATTCATACCTTTCCCAATGGTATTAGCACCTAATTGAATGTAATGGATTCGACAGGAAAGTCATCAGTTAAATTATGTGCCATGCGTGATACACGCTTAGGCGATCATGTGTCTTTCGATACATGACTGACGAGGCAGATTTTTTTTCCCGCAGTAGGTTGCCATTTCTTTCTGCGGTAGACCAGTTGCCATTCAAGGCTATAGGACCCAGTCTGTTCTGCTATTTACCCATAGATGGGAGGGAGAAGAAGAGGATTCATACCTTTTCCAAGGGTGTTAGCACATAAGTGAATGTAATGGATTCGACTGGAATTTGAACTCTGCTCTCTGATTTCTCAATCCGAGCCGCTATTAATTACTCCACCGTGCCGCCCAGATGACTAAAAAAAACAAAAAAAAAAAAAATGAAGATTGACCCGCTTTTATCCACCTTTCACTGAAATCAGCCTCGATCAAAAGCTTACTTTCAGATCAGATCATCAACCTGAGCTGATACTATCCAAAGCTATAGTACCCGGTCTGTCCTAGTATATGGGGGTGGGGGTTGAAGAAGAAGGGTTTCATGAAGAAGATTAGTAATGGGTTTCGAACTGCTCGCCGATTCCCAAGGGTAATTTACTCCATTAGTGAATGTAATGGTAATGGATTCGCCTGGAATTCGAACTCGGCTCGCCGATTCCTCAATTCGAGTCGCTATCCATTACTCTACCGTGCCTCCTCCTCCGCCAATCTAGTCCTGCACTTAAATTCATAAAGCTCTTGGTACTATAGTGATGACTTCGTCCGAATAGTTACCACGAAAGTATTTATTGAAAAGCCACACGGAAGCAACTTAACGGCGGTGGGAGAGTAACTGAAGCCGAGATGCCAGGTCAGGACCAATAATATGACTGATTCTTCTTGTCAAGGATTTCTAAATATATAGAAGGAGTTCCGGAGCATATATGGCCGCAATATTCTAAGCATGGACGAATGGTAGACTTATAGATATGTAAGATAAATTGTGGAGAGAAAAATTTGTCTAGCACAACACAGTGAACTAACTTTTTTAGCAGCTGGCCAAGCAATGGATTCAATACAGTCTTTTCATGTCAGCCAAGACTGTTAGCCCATGAAGGTGCAACGGGTCACTATCCTGGAGTTTAACATGCTGATGGGGGACAGGAAGGACTCTCTCAGATGATTAACAGAGAGCAGATTTGTTTTGGGGGTGTTAAAATTAACAAGCCATTCGTTGCCCCAGCTGACAACAGACTGTAGGTCGTTTATGACATCAGCCGCTAATTTTACCTTATCGAACTAAGATTTACTATTGTTATACTGGAACACACCTATTCTATAGTTAATAGACTCTCCCACCTATAGTAAGTAGTAGTAGTAATAATAACGAGTCAGTGGCTGAGTGAGTTGGTCAGTCAGTCGATGCCGGACGACCGTTAGTCGGATATTAAAGTATCAGCCACCACAACTAGATTGCTGCGTCATTACCTATTATATCAAGTTCCTAACGTTTTGTACGTCGAACCTATTTTAGGACCGACTTAGTGAAATACAAGCCTCCACTGTGAAACTACTCTATAACAACTATCGAGACAGGAGTTGGTATATTACACTGTTTTGCTCTAAGTCTTCATTCATTAGCACCTGCTATGCCAGTATTTTAGTTCGTTTCGCTATCACGATGCTTTTATCTCCAGGTACAGAAACGTCTCTCAGGATTCATTCATAGCTACTCTTGTATGCAATCAGGGAGATTGCTCTCCAAGCGCTTGTCAGTCAAGATAATCGTATCCCGCACTTGCTCATTCTCGGCCGCTGACGTCTGTGCCACTTTTCTGCGCACTCAAGGTTACACTTCACGCATAATGTATTCTGAAGGTTACTCTGTCATAGCGCCATCTGTACTCCTTTTGTGAAACACCGGTTCATGTCCGATTACAAAATAGTTCTGTGTATGATAATAAATTACATCCGGCAGCAAATAACTTTGTTCAGGAGATTTGGGAATTTTGAGGAGCGTGAAGTCAACGCTTAATTGCTGTTGTTCCCAGGTCTACACCGACTCTGGGTAGTAGCACCTGTTAGGGTCTCAGCTATAGGAAAATGGTGAACCACCAGACACAAACAAAACACGATGAAAGTATAAAAATGCATTTTTATAGTAAAACATTACCTCTTTATACTAAAATGGCCGACAATATCTATTTATAGTAAAATTGCCATCAATACCTATTTATAGTAAAATTGCTAACAATACCGACTGTTATGGTCGAGGTTAGGACCAAGGAAGAACAACACGAACACAAGAGTAGAAATAACGAAGGTATATTACACGAGATAATAATACAAGATGTGGAAGGTGTTAGTATGACTGTCAGTCTGGTTTGGAGTGAACTACTATCGGCTCGACTTGATTCGTCCCTCTCTATTGAAAGGCGTAGTATACATAGTATTAGGAAGTGTTCATTCTGTAGTTATAGGTAAGGACCCATGACACCTACTTATAGTAAAACAACCAATGATACCTATTTATAGTAAAAATGCCAATAATACCTATTTGCAGTAAAATTGACAACAATACCTATTTATAGTAAAATTGCCAATAGTACCTATTCGTAGTCAAATTGCCAACCATTCCTATTTATAGTAAAATCGCCAACAATAGCTATTTATAGTAAAAATCCCAATAATACCTATTTGCAGTAAAATTGACAACAATACCTATTTATAGTAAAATTGCCAATAGTACCTATTTGTAGTCAAATTGCCAACAATTCCTATTTATAGTAAAATTGCCAACAATATCTATTTATAGTAAAAATGCCAATAATACCTATTTATATTAAAAATGCCAATAATACCTTTTTATAGTAAAAATGCCAATGATACCTATTTGCAGTCAAATTGCCAACAATACCTATTTATAGTAAAATTGCCGACAATACCTTTGCAGTATAAATGCCAAGAAAAAGTTTTCTAGCAAAATGACCAATCATACATTTTATCTCGATTTGAAGGCAAAAATTTGTGTTGAAAAATATTTAAATTTCGGCATTAGATAACCCATAGAGGTGTTGATATACCGTTAAACAAACTCAACAAACCAACAATCACAAAGGTTATTCCAACGAAAAAAACAAAGACAAAACAAAAAAACAAAACAAATCACAAAACAAGACAGAATATGTATTTTTCAAAACAATTTTTAATAGTTTTTTTTATACACTTATTAACTCAAAGGATTCATAAATATTATAAAAATTACCCGTGTTTTCGACTTTCAAAAGTGATTACCAAAGGAATGTTTAGGGCTTTGAATTTATTTTTAGCGTCGTGCAAAAACGCTGCAAAAATTTAGTTCAAAGTTCTGCGGAAATTAAGAGGGAAAATTAACAGGAGATAACTGACGTCCATTAGGCATGGCACGTGGAACTAGAACAGTCTACCCCAATGAGCGAAAGAAAGGGTTCAACATTCTAACCACCTGAAGAAGGGCGGAGCGTACAACGGCAGAAACATTGTAATAAATATGGCTACAAAAATGAGGACAATAGTCCGAATAATGTATATGATACCTCATCTCAGAAATATAGACAGATACTGAATGGCCGAAAAATTGTAATAAATATGGCGACAAAGATGAGGGCAATAGTCCGAATAATGTAAATAGTGTACATAATACCTCATCTCAGAAATATAGACAGATACTGAAGGGCAGAAACATTGTAATAAATATGGCGACAAAGATGAGGACCTATTTATATATTTGTTGTAATACAAAATTGATCCCCCACTTTATATACACATTATAATTTCTTGTTTGTTTATCAAATTATGATTAGGTATGAATCCACCTCTTCTCTCCCTGATATGGGTTAATTAGTAAGACTTGTATCACTAAATTATCATTATCTTAAAAGAAAGGAAAATTCTTGCAATCTAAAAATATTTTCTGGCTTTAAATAACCTGCAAGGGGTTGAGGAGCCGTAAAAAGGGATTCGATCAAATCAAAATGGGTAAGATATATTCTAGTAGGAAAAATTGTCTAGAACAACTCTGTGAAATAATTTTCCTAACAGCAATTGATTCAATATAATCTTTTCACTTCATGTCAGCAGAAAACGTTTGCCCGATAAGAAGCAATGCGTCATTCTCCTGGAGGTTAGCATCAGCCATGTTGATCAGAGGCCAAGATAATGATTAAAAGAGAACTCCTGAACGTAAACACTAAGAAAATCTCTCTCAATGTACCTAATAGCTTTAACCTTACATTACATCAATGCCTCAGTTAAAAAAGCGGAAAAAGAGTGTATCGATAGCAATTTAGTAAAAGTAAAAATAATAATTATTCTGTCTATATTTCTGAGATGAGGTATTATGTACACTATTTAAATTATTCGGACTCTTTTTCCGAACCGCTGTACTATGCCTGAGTAGTCCATTATTTCCTGTCGCGGCTGTTTCTTTCTTCGAAAGCGTGGCGGATTTTTGTTTTTGAAGTTAACTTCTAGCTTCTGCCTAAAGTGGCAGTAGGGTGGTTGAAATTCAGATTTTTCCTACTCCTAGACTGGTTGCCAATCAAGGCTATAGAAACTAATCTGTCCTGTTATATACTCATAAATGGAGCAAGGAGAGGGTGGAAAGATGGATTCATATCTTTCCCAAGGGTATTAGAACGTAATTTAGTTCAATGAACCCGACCGGAATTCGAACTCGGCTCTCCAATTCCTCCGTTGTCCAATATTGCACCTAGCATCCCAAACTTCTTAAAATATGACTAAAGAAATCCTACGGTATTAAATTCCTCAGGTTCTACTAGAGTATAATATCTCCCGTTCATTTTCTCGTTTAGTATGATATCTAATATTCATTTTCTCGTATAGTATGATATCTAGTATTCATTTTCTACTATAGTATATCTACCGTCCATTTTCTCGTATAGTATGATAACTAGTATTCATTTTCTACTATAGTATGATATCTACCGTCCATTTTCTCGTATAGTATGATATCTAGTATTCATTTTATCCTGTAGTATGATATCTATTATTCATTTTCTCGTATAGTATGATATCTAATATTCATTTTCTACTATAGTATGATATCTACCGTCCATTTTCTCGTATAGTATGATATCTAGTATTCATTTTCTACTATAGTATGATATCTACCGTCCATTTTCTCGTATAGTATGATATCTACCGTCCATTTTCTCGTATAGTATGTTATCTAGTATTCATTTTCTCCTACAGTATGAAATGTACGGTCCATTTTATCCTGTAGTATGATATCTAGTATTCATTTCTACTATAGTATGATATCTCCCGTCCGTTTTTCTCCTGTAGTATATCTACTATTCATTTTCTGCTACGGTATGATATTTACCAACTGTTGGAAGTCTGAAATATGTTAAAACTCCTATCCTAACCCTAACCCTCACTCTTAAAAAGAAGACCGCTTCATCTTCAATTGAAATTATTTTCTAAAAGTCTCTGGCCATCATGGTTGCTGGGGTGATCAACTAAATGGGCTAGAAGTATTTTGTCTGACGTTAGCTTGTTTATTTTGTAACGGAATTGCATAAATACCTTCTTTACGAATACAAATTAGAAGAAAAGAATTCAGAGAACCCTATTTTCATACTTTTAACTGAAAATTACGTCAATTACTTTTCCCCTATTTCATCTTTCTTAACATAATTACTACTGTCCCAAACAAACGTACAGAACAATAACGTGAAATCAAAAGAAAATGGTTGAATCCGTCAACACAGCAATAAAAACAACATCTCCACACGTGACAGTAATTGACGTAATTTTCAGTTAACAATATGAAAATAGCGTTCTCTAAATTCTTTCAGTTGCTAAGGACATTTTGTTTTTGTTATTATTCGTTACTTTGTTTAAATAAATTAATTTCGTTTTTCTTTGCCTTGAGAAAGTCCATATTGGACGAAACGAGTCGGCAACTACTATATTCATATATATATATATATATATATATATATATATATATATATATATATATATATATATATATATTATAAATTAAATGATTTAAAATATGTTTTTTATGCTAAAGTTCTAACCATGTTTCAGAAATGGAAGCTCCGAATTTAATTTTGTAATTAAATTAAAGACATTAGTTCCATTTCATCCTCAAGCGAATTTTGGAGTAACTTTTAAAATTACTGGGTTTTAAAGCGCAGTAATTAAATCCCAGTAATTTTAAAAGTTACTCCAAAATTCACTTGAGGATGAAATGGAACTAATGTCTTTAATTTAATTACAAAATTAAATTTGGAGCTTTAGCTTCCATTTTGAAACATGATTAGAACTGTGTAGAAAAAAAACCATATTTTAAATCAATTAATTTTAATATTAATGCTCTGTAAATTTACATTGAGCACTATTTTGTAAAAAATAAAAATATCTATAAGAACACCGGATTATATATCTTACTGTTCTTTATATATATATATATATATATATATATATATATATATATATATATATATATACCATTTTGTTAATTTTTTTTTGTTATTTTAATATTGGCATTTTCACCGCTGTAATTAAATGTATATATGCATAAAATATATATATATATATATATATATATATTTCAATTAGTGTCTAAGACTAAAACTGTATGCCGTCTCTTCGGCAGCCCGTCGGATAAAATGTCACGTTTGAGCGGATTTGCCCTGCGGGTCGTGATTTGTCGACCCCTACCGTGGATTAGAAACGTGACTCATGTTGGTAAAGTTCAAAGTCACACCATTGGCACCTTTCCAGTCAGGCATACAATTTCGCCGGTTTATAGCTCTACTTATGGATTTTCATTCCGAGTGGGCGTTTTTGGCAATTGTTTTTTTTTTTGTTTTTTTTTGTGGGTGGGGGTTTGTTTTGTTTTATTAAATACTAAATCATGCTATCATTTGAAAGCTATTGTCATTCATGTCACGCGTTGATGAACAAAGAGTACAAAAAACATTTCAAAATATAAAAATTTCCCATAGCCACCCGCACACAAAAACCCCCCAGCACACTCGCCCATAATAGTACCTCATCTGAACAGGGCTAAAATATCATGGCTGTGTTCGGAAACTAACCAAAAACTTCGCTAAGAATCAAATTACTAAAAAACAACAAGAATTAAACAACAAGAATTAATCAACAAGAATTAAACAAGAACAATAAGAATTAAACAAGAATTAAACAAGAACTAAACAAGAATTAAACAACAAGAACAACAAGAATTAAACAACATGAACAACAAGAATTAAACAACAAGAACAGCCACAATTAAAAATGGAAAACAAAAAATAATTCCCAATCTACACAGTTTTAGAAACGAAACAAAATATATCAAACGTCCTTATTGCCTCGAAAATTAATCACCCTTCTGTGAAAATAACTGAAGTATTAACCGAAAGCTCTCAGAACAATAAGCAATATGGCCAATTTTCTCTGTCTATATCCCTGAGATGAGGCATCATGATTTATTTTTACATTATTTGGACTATTATCCCCGTCTTCATTGCCATATTCACAACGTTTCGGCCGTTGTAAGCCCCGGCATTCTTCAGGTGACTGGCATTTCGAACCGGACCCTTTATTTCGTCCACCGGGGCAGATTGTTTTAGTTCCACGTTCCATGCCTCTTACGGATGACTCAGTTATTTCCCTTTTAACTCAGTTCCGGTTAAATCCAGCGACTACACCCAAGAGAGTTGTGAATTCAATACCAGGCCGCAGCATTGGCGAAACCAAAACTCGGAGAGTTGATTTAAAGGGAAATAATCGATACTGAGACATCCGGAAGAGGCGTGGCACGTGGAACACGAACAATCTACCCCGGCGGACGAAATAAAGGGTCCGGTTCGAAATTCAAATCACCTGAAGAAGGCCGGAACGTACAATGGCCGAAACGTTGACAATGAAGATGAGGATAACAGCCTGAATAATGTAAATAATATAGATGGCCAATTTCTCCGACACAGTTTCTCCTCGAAAAGGAAAAATTGTAACGACAGAAGAACAATGCCCCGAAAAGTCGGTCATATTTAACTAAACATACCTTAATGCCTATATATATATATATATATATATATATATATATATATATATATATATATATATATGTATGTATTGATGCATGTTTCATTAAATAATATAGACAAGTGTTGTGTATTTATTTTATGTAAATTCTTTTCATATCATCTGATAAGCTTAATAACATTATCATTAAACGAAAAAAGGAAATCACAGTATTGATACATATTTTTTTAAATCCTATCTAAGCTTTCGGCTTACATAAGCCATTATCAAAGATGACAATTACAATAAGATATATTAAGCAATATACGGACAAGACAATGATGATAGTCTGTTTCTGTTTATATGGAAACGACAAACTTTCCAAATGCTAGAAGCGAAAAACTTCAGACATGGTCTCGAATTGAATTCGAAGTATTAAATATAATTATATGCCTGACGCCAAGAAAAAATCGGGATTTTCGCTTCCATACGTCTTGTATGTCATGCGAGTTTGTCGTGCACTTGAAATCTTTCCATGTAAACAGAAACAAACTATCATCATTGTTTTTTCCGTGTTTTGCTTAATATATTGTACAGTGATTGTCATCTTTGATAATGGCTTATGTAAGCTGAAAGCTTAGATAGGATAAAAAAATATGGATCAATATTGTGATTTTCTTTCTTCATTTAATGATAATCTTTTTAAGCTTATCAGACGACATGAAAAGAATTTACATAAAATAAATAAACACTTGTCTATATTATTTAATGAAACATGCATCAATATATATATATATATATGTGTGTGTGTGTGTATGTGTGTGTGTGTATGTGTGTATTTATGATAAGTACAGACGTTACTTAAAAATCCACCCAGTTCTAATTTATTTCATGAATATCCAAATATTCATCTTTTCAGACCCATTTTTTTTTTTAAATAAATGGAATCAATTTGTCTCGACAAAAAGAAAAGGAATAGGAAAAAAGAAAAAAAGGAAAAAATATATTAAAAGAGGAAGAAAGAAAAAAATATCAATATAAAGTTTTAAAAAAATTGGTGGGGTGAAGAGAGAAATAGCCAGAGAGGGGGAGGGAAGAGAGAAGGAGAGAATAAGAGAGGGAGGGAAAGAAAGGAAAGAAGAATTAAACACGAGCCGATAGGGAGATCTAGAAATGATTTTTTTTTTTACTTTAATGGCTGAATAAGTTAATATACAGGGTAAGATTGGAGTTGATCAGATTTAAAATAGATACATTAATGTGTCTAATACTCATGTCATTTTCAACAGCAAAGGAATCCTCATCGCATTATAATCATCACAATTTCAAATTAATAATGATAATAATAATATTTGACATCAATAAAATAAATTAAATAAAATAAAAATGTTAAAATGTCTGATACCACAGAACTTATAGATAGTTTTAAACAGATAAAACCGCGTATTTTTCCTTTTAAAAAGGTAACTTTTTTTTTCTGACACCTCACCAGAAAAATCGTTGGCCAACAGTATAATATAAAGATAATCTTGGGAAATAAAAAAAATGTGTGGATAAGAGGAACTGCGATTAAAATCTAATTTAATATTAAAAAAAAGGAAGGAGACACCCCACTTTTTTTTTCCTTTTTTATAATTAAACTAAATTTTAATCGTATTAACACAGTTCCTTGATGTCCTTCGATTTTTTTATAAAATCATTTTACCCCAAGCAAGGCGGGAATGCTACTAGTACGTAGGTTGGGCGGGGGAGATACATAGAGTGAAAGTGAGAGAAAAAAATGGGTATGGGGGGTATTCCAGAAATAGAAGATGGTGACTGACGTTGCATTTAAAGTTTTGAAGGTTTTAGTTATCAGAGAAACAAGTAAGCGGAAGGGAGCTCCACTGCCGGGAAGTGCAAGAAAAGTAATCGCTGGAGTAGTGGTGGCGACTACATTTAACTATTTCAACAGTAAAAGCGCCCGTGTGAAAGCACCTGGAAGCGAGGCCCTTTCAGATCGACCTTCATTTAACGATTTGTAAGGAATGATTAGATTAAATCAAACAATCGTCCTGTAATAACGTAGACCATAAGCTTACGTAGAAGCCCAGCATGCTAAACCTTGTCAAACGCCTTTGAGATATCTAGATCCACCAGCTCTAGCTTCGCTCTTATCAAGAGTGTAATGTACATATTCATTGATGGCCGTAAGCACATCAGCAGTGGACCGGGAAAAATGGGGTTCATATTGTTTGCCAGAGAATTGGGTGGTGAGTGGTAAGATGCTTAACCACTTCGGTATTGATTAAAGCCTCGAATGCTTTGCCGAGAAGCGGTAGGAGATTAATATGGCGATAGTTAGAGGAGACAGAAGGTTCTCCAGAGTTCTTAAAAGCAGGGACTTCAGAGGAGGACTTCCAACAGGCTGGAAAGGAGGAAACAACGAGGCAATAGTTGTAGAGTTTGGAGAGAACTGGAGCCAGCTCGGGAGCCAGCTCGGGAGCCAGCTCGGGAGCCAGCTCGGGAGCCAGCTCGGGAGCCAGCTCGGGAGCACATTCCTTTAGGACGACAGCTGGTATCCCGTCACCTCCACTTGACTTATAGGAGTCTAATTTAGAAATGATGTTCCAGACCAGTGACGGGGTTATGTGCATATCACTCAGTATAACCTCCAGTTCTAAGAGTGGCGGATCAGGTGTGGGTACTTCAGATGAGTCGAGTGTTTAGTTGGAAGAGAATTTACGAGCAAAGCATTCAACCACATCTCTGCTGTAGATGTCAGCATTTCGAATTGATTGAACAGAGGAGGGATTGTGGATTTGCCGTTGTTCAGCACATTCTTGCAGAGCCGCCAGTGATCTCTAGAACTGGATGTGCTACACGTTCTTTTATCCTGACAGCAGACTTTGTTTCATTGTGGACACGCTTGCTTTCATTACGATCAGAGCCATTGCAATCAGACGTGCCGCTCTGGTACAGACGGAAGAAGTGATTCCTGTGGGCTATAGCGGCCGAGCATACAGGTGAGAACCAAAGAGATGAACGCGGTTTAACTTGGTATTTCTTCGCTGGAATGTCGGCTTTCCCCCAGGAGGAGACCTCAGACGCGCTTTTTTTGAGCGGGATGATTAAAAACTTGATTCAAGGGACGTCACGGAACGAGTCACAATCTGGTTGTTGATAACAGAAATATATTTTGTTGGTAGGAGGCTCTTGGGAGAGAGGAAGGAGATGTTTATAGACACTGCCGAATGATCAGAGTTGCCAAGAGGGCAGAGCTGCGTAGTGTGACAAGAGTCGGGGATAGAGTTAAAAAAAAGAAAAAGAGATCGAGAAGAGAGGCGTTTCCGTCATGGTTACTGGGGAAACGCTTAAGGAAGTCAACTGCTTGCGTCAGAGATTTAGTAATTGGGAAGTTAAAGGTTTGGATGCTAGCGAGGTCTGTGACAGTGTCGAAGCCACCTGATATGGTGAGCATTAAAAGTCACTGAACACGAATATGTTTGCAAACAGTTGTAGGGAGATGACCTTATCTATTATTACTGGAAATAATATCTTGCACGCAACGGTCTTGAGAGGAATGGGAACTGTAGGGAAAGAAGATATGGCTAAGTAGAGAGCGACGAAGACACATGTAAGAATCGCCTGAAGATTCAACAGAGAGTTCCCTAGCCAGCGGAAAAGTGTTCGTGGACATAAACTCTCAGGCCATGCATGTGGACTTTACAGTCCTTTTAAGGAGAGCAATGTAGCCAGGGATTGAGAAATCAGAGGAGGAGAGGGATGCGGGATTCTCACACCTGGTCGCATGACCACTCAGCCCTGTCAGCGGCATCGACCTGCCGGGTAAACGGGGTCAGGGTAGGAAGGTTTTCACGACCTGACAGGTGAACGGGAACGCACTCTCTCCAAACCACCAGTGCCAAGCGGCCATCGGTCATTCGTCACCTTAGGTGTAGGAGGTGCGCCTCAGAGGCCAACGACTTTACCAGTTGGCAGAGGAAAATTCAGAGAGGAAGAACAGGGTAAACTCAACATCGCCGGTGCAAAAGGAACTGAAAAGACATTGCACTATTTTGCCTCGAGTGTCACCATAAACCCCAATTACAACATAAATAGGAGAGAGTGGTGACCATAACGGCGCAAAATGCGCTGGACAAATTAATGAATAAAGACAATAAAGCCACTAAGACGAGAACAATAAAAGAACAGGAACTAAGAAGGGAAAATAACGATTGACACATTTAAATTTTGAAGATGAATAAAGCCACTATGATGCAAAAGTTATCAGAAAATGAAAAAAAATAAGGAGAGAGGACAATAAAAGAACAAAAATTAAGAACACAGAAGATAACGATTGACATTGCATTTAAATTTTTGAAGACCTAAGGCAATAAAGACACTAAGACGCAAGAAGTTACTCAGTCTTAGAGAATATGAGAAAAAACTACTATTAAGGAGAGAGGACAATAAAAGAACAAGAATTAAGAAGACAGAAGATAACGATTGACATAGCTTTTAAATTTTTGAAGATCAAAGGCAATAAAGCCACTATGATGCAAGAAGTTACTCAGTCTTAGAGAATATGAGAAAAACTACTATTAAGGAGAGGGGACAATAAAAGAACAAAAATTAGAGAAGAATGAGCATTTAAAAAACTACTATTGAAGAAGTTACTCAGTTTTAGAGATGACAATAAAAGAACAAGAATTAAGAAGACAGAAGATAACGATTGACATTGCATTTAAATTTTTGAAGATCAAACTTCTCTGGGAAGCAAGAAGTCGGAAGAAAATTCCACAAGCAAGAAGTGCGATAGAAGAAACTGCTAGCACAAAACTTACGGTTATAGCTAGCAATTTCAACTGTAAAACGATGAGACCTAGCCGAAAATCTAGTACTGCGCTTAAAGTCATACAGTTTAGGTAACCCTTAGAAAAGTTCATCAGAATAATTGTCATGAAAATATTTATAGAAAAGGCACAGATGGTGGGAAAGACACTGAAACGGGAGATGCCAGTTCAGGGACAATATCATTGCAGATATCAATGCAAGACTTCAGCGGAAAACGCTTCATTACAATACGGCGCAAAAACGTTATTTACGAAGCATTGCTTGGAATTTGTAGACATTTTAAATTATTTCTTTGTTAATCTGACATATTTTTAGTCTTTTATTTTTTTAAAAATGAATTTTTACTTTTTAATTTCTTTTCTGGTGTTTGACCCTGTAAAAAAGACATTCATATATACTTGATAAAAAGGTACTTCGCATATTAAATTGAACATTACTCCATAAAGGAGTATACCCTTATCTTGAACATAAGGGTATCCAAAAAACTGTGGTGAAATTGTCTTACGGCAAAAATCCTATATGGCGAAGTTTCTTACGGCGAAAATTCCTGAGGTGATTTTTCCTACGGTAAAAATGTTTACGGCGAATGTTCAGGATCAGCATTTTATATCCAGGGTGTCCCAGAATAAATGTAACCCAAGAACATGCACGCCATTTATTTTCTTTTTACCATCTATATATACAAACCATATATTTCTGAAAACTAGAGATTTTAGCAAATCTACTGCTACAAACAACAAGCTCTCCAGACAAAGATTTTACCGTCATTTACAGAATATGCTTCAAATGTGCTCTGTTCTACTGAAGACACTGTGAGGAACGACTTATCTCCATCAAAGCGAATTTGCATGGCGTGTCAGGTTCTGTTGAAAGATCGCGACCGGTAGTAAAAGAGAAATGGATTATTCCGAAATTCCCATATGGCGGGCAGACTTACAAAGCAAAAAAAAAAAAAAAATAACAATAAAAAAAAAAAAAAAGACTTAGAATTCAAAACAAGCTTGGATTTATTAAAACCGGAAGTCTCGGGCGAACGAGAAGTAAAGTCTCGTATGCAAATTTTAGTTGCCACCGACGCGAGCATAAATAGCGAGTCTGGGAGGAAGACGAGAGAACGTATTGTTGGCGTGACGGCGTACGCCCTAACGAGACTGGGAGAAAAGGTCATTACTGCTACAAACGACATGTCACTAGCTCTGCTGGCAAAGATTTTATCGTCATTTATAGAATATGCTCCAAATGTGCTCCGTTCTGCTGAAGACATTCTTGAATTCTACGGGCGAAGTTGTCCATGATTTTGATGCAAGCTTTCTTTGGTGTAGCTCTGATTTCTTGAGTGATTGCTGCTTTTAACTCAGAAATAGTGTGTGGGTTGTTCATGTAAACTCGAGTCTTCAGATACCTTCCCCCACCCCAATCTCGGTGGAGGTTGAGGTAGGAGGAATTCAGGTTCGGGTTTGAGTCGTTTGGAAAGGGGACTGAAAACGGGAGATGCCAGTTCAGGGACACCATCATTGCCGGTTCTTGTTTGGATTTCATCAAGAATCTCTAAATATATAGCAGAAGCACCGGGCCTTATGTGGCAGCAACATTCGTATCGACGAATGTTAGATTTATAAATATTTAAGATGGATTCTGGCGTGAGACATTATCTGACACGACACAGTGAACTTTTCTTGCAGCAGACCTGGCAATTGATTTAATATAATCGTTCCTCTTCCTGTCAGGCTTATCGAGGAAAGAGGAAGGCGAATTGCAGCTTATTCTTTATATCCGATTAGGACTGTTTATTCATAGCCGGAGAATGTCGGTTGTACTGAAAAGCAACTAAAATTAAGAGGAAAGAAACACCAGTCAAATGTTAATGATTAACAATACGTAATCTCTTAAAGAGATAAAATCACAATTTTGTGATGGCTGTTGACTCGTTAAAAGTGTATGACCATTTCATATGGTGTCCCAGAATAGATGTAACCCAAGAACTTGAACGCCATTTATTTTCTGTTTACAAAGTATATACAAACCATATATTTCTGAAAACTAGAGGAATTGGCAAATCTACTGCTACAAACAACATGTCACTAGCTCTACCGGCAAAGATTTTATCGTCATTTATAGAATACTAGCAGTAGAGGCCGGCGTTGCCCGGGGATGTAACAGTAAGAGATAGATCAAGTATCGACCATCATAAAGACTGAAAAATAAAATTGACAAAGATTATTGTTTAAGGTTGACGGACACGCATGTCTTAATTAGTTTTTTTTTTTTTTTTTTTTTACGAATTGGTCAAACCCAAACTCAAACAAAAACATTGTTTTCAATCGTTATGAGTCTACCGATTGAATAGAATTTTATTATAAACAATTGTCTTGTAAATGGAATTTTTAAAGCATTCTGAATGTAAAAATAAAGAAAAAAGTGTGCAAGACAATAAGAAACACTACCTGCCAAAAAAGTGAAGTTTTGTTGAAATCGGTTGAAAAAGGTAGGAAATCCGTTCCTATATATAAACGAACACACACACACACACACAGACACACACACACACACACACACAACCTGGGTTTTATAATAAGTATAACTCGATATGAGTTTTCCCCTTTCATTCTCGTGATGCCTCGTAATCGTGTTTTCAATTGATTTCGTGCAAAAACAATTGTGTTTTTCCAATTTTTGGCGCTGCCAGAACCACCGCAAGGTAATTTTACGTAGTCCTGTGAAGTTTTGTTGAAATCGGTTGAAAAATGTAGGAAATCCAATCCAATATATAAACGCACACACACACACACACACACACACACACACACACACACACACACACACACACACACACACACACACACACACAACTTGGGTTTTATAATAAGTATGATGCTTCAAATGTGCTCTGTTCTGCTGAAGATACTCTTGAATTCTACTGGCGAAGTTGTCCATGACTTTGATTCAATCTTCTTTTGGTATAGCTCTTATTTCTTGAGTGATTGCCGCCTTTAGCTCTGAGATGGTGTGGGGATCGTTCCTGTTGACTCTTTCAGATACCCCCACAGGTAAAATATCTAGGGGGTACTGATCGGGGGGGGGGAATTCAGGTTCGCGTTTACGGGTGATAAGTCGGTTGGGTAACTTCTGGTCCAGCCACTCCAGAGAGACATTTGCTGTATGAAGGGTGGTCCCATCTTGTTGGTACCACTGGTGACCCCGCCCCCTCTCTGAACCCTGGTTGCATTTCTGCCACGGCTCATGGGAAGATTTAGTGAGACCAAGATCCTGGGATTTTCTACGGACGGATTTCTTCGGACCACTGCCTACTGAATCCCGGACAGCTGCTATGTTTTCAGGAAACCTTACAGTAGGTTTTCTGACAACTTTGCTTGCTGGAGATCTTTTTTTTCTCATGTTGTTGATTGTCCTTGTAGCATCAAACATCTTGATCCACCGGTAAATATCAGTTTTGCTGGGGTTTTCTTTTTGTCATACTTTCTGCTATTGCGTGTTTCGCTTAGTGTAGCATTTTTTTGTCTAGCGTTTGAATTTTTTTTTTAAAGATAGAGAGTATCCCAGAATTAATGTAACCCAAGAATATAAACGTCATTTATTTTCTGTTCACAAATTATATACAAACATATATTTACTGAAAACTTGAGAAGTTAGCAAATCTACTGCTACAAACAACAAGCTCAACAGGCAAAGATTTTATCGTCATTTATAGAATATGCTTCAAATGTGCTCTGTTCTACTGAAGACACTGTGAGGAACGACTTATCTCCATCAAAGCGAATTTGCATGGCGTGTCAGGTCCTGTTGAAAGATCGCGATCGGTAGTAAAAGAGAAATGGATTATTCCGAAATTCCCATATGGCGGGCAGACTTACAAAACAACAACAACAAAAAAAAAATAACAATAATAAAAAAAAAGACTTAGAATTCAAAACAAGCTTGGATTTATTAAAACCGGAAGTCTCGGGCGAACGAGAAGTAAAGTCTCGTATGCAAATTTTAGTTGCCACCGACGCAGGCATAAATACCGAGTCTGGGAGGAAGACGAGAGAACGTATTGTTGGCGTGACGGCGTACGCCCTAACGAGACTGGGAGAAAAGGAACTCACTAGCTCAGTTGGTAGACCGGAGGACTGGACGAAAGCAAGCACTTTAAACTATTTCAGTCACCGCAAACGACGGTCGAACAGAATTATCCACAGATACACTTGAATTCTACGGGTGAAGTTGTCCATGACTTTGGTTCAATCTTCTTCTGGTATAGCTCTGATTTCTTGTGTGATTACTGCCTTTAGCTCTGAGATGGTGTCGGGGTTGTTCATGTAGACCCGATGCTTCAGATAATCCCCATAGATAAAAATCTCGGAGGTTGAGGTCGGGGAAATTCAGGTTCACATTTACGGCCGATGAGTCGGTTGGGTGACATTTGGTCTAGCCACTCCAGAGAGACATTTGCTGTATGAGGGGTGGCACCATCATGTTGGTACCACTGGTGTCCCCCTCTAAACCCTGGTTGCATCTCTGCCACGGCACATGAGAATATTTGGTGAGGCCAAGCTCCTGGAACTTTCTACGGACGGATTTCGTTATCTTCGTCTTCTTAATTTTGTTCTTTTTTATTGTTCTCAAAATCCTCATCCTATCCCACCGCCTGTGCCTTTGCAAGTTTTTTCTATAAATATTTTCATTTTGTTTTTGGCAATTATTCTGATGAACTTTTCTCTTAGTGATACCTAAACTGTATGACTTTAATTGTTCTCGCAGTACTAGATTGCTTCGGCTTTGGTCTCATCAATCGTTATTTTACAGTTCTGTTCCTTAAAAAGTTTTTGTTAAGCTATAACCGTAAGTTTTGGGCTAACAGTTTCTTCTATCTAGTTTTCGCATATTCTCTTCTTGCCTTTGATTTTAAAATTTTTCTTCTTCGTCTTCTTAACTTGTTCTTGCTTCGTTCCTTAAAAATAGTTTTCTCATATTCTCTACGAAGTTTGATCTTCTTTGATTTTTAAAAAATTTAAATGCAATGTCAATCGTTATCTTCTGTCTTCTTAATTCTTTGTTCTTTTATTGTCCTCTCTCCTTAATTCTTGTTCTTTTTTTTCTCGTTCCTTAAAAATAGTTCTTTAAGACTGAGTAACTTGCATTTAGTGGCGTCTATTTTGTATCAATTTATCTTTGCCTTTTATTTCGTTTTAAAAAATTTAAATACAATATCAATCTTTGATTTCAAAAAAATTTAAATACAATGTCAATCGTTATCTTCTGTCTTGTTAATTCTTGTTCTTTTATTGTTCTCGTTCCATTTTAAAAAATTTAAAAAAATAGTTTTTCTTATATTCTCTAACACTGGGTAACTTCTTGCGTCTTAGTGGCTTTATTTTCGTTATTGCTTAATTCTTGTTCTTTTTTGATTTCAAAAATTTAAATGCAATGTCAATCGTTATCTTCTTCTGTCTTCTTAATTTAATTCTTGTTCTTTTATTGTTCTCGTTCCTTTGATTTTTAAAAAAAAAATAGTTTTTCTTGTTCTTTTATATTCTCTAACACGGGATTTTAAAAATTTAATCGTTTCTTGAGTCTTAATTCTTGTTCTTTTATTGTTCTCGGCATCATTGCCTTTGATTTCAAAAATTTAAATGCAATGTCAATCGTTATCTTCTGTCTTCTTAATTCTTGTTCTTTTCTTGTTCTCGTTCCTTAAAAATAGTTTTTCTCATATTCTCTACGACTGAGTAACTTCTTGCATCTTAGTGGCTTTATTGCCTTTGATTTTTAAAAAATTTAAATACAGTATCAATCCTTATCTTCTGTCTTCTTAATTCTTGTTCTTTTATTGTTCTCGTTCCTTAAAAATAGTTTTTCTCATATTCTCTAAGACTGAGTAACTTCTTGCGTCTTAGTGGCTTCATTGCCTTTGATTTCAAAAATTTAAATGCAATGTCAATCGTTATCTTCTGTCTTCTTAATTCTTGTTCTTTTATTGTTCTCGTTCCTTAAAAATAGTTTTTCTCATATTCTCTAAGACTGTCTTCTTAATTCTTGTTCTTTTTATTGTTCTCGTCTTAGTGGCTTTATTGCGTCTTTGGGTCTTCAAAAAATTTAAATACAATATCTATCGTTCGTTCTTCTGTCTTCTTAATTCTTGTTCGTTTATTGTTCTCGCTCCTTAGTATTGTTTTTTTTTTTCTCATATTCTCTCTCAGATTCTGCATCTTAAACCCCTACTAAATACCGGACATCTGTTGCATCTTAGTGGCTTTGCCTTTGATTTTAAAAATTTAAATACAGTATCAATCGTTATCTTCTGTCTTCTTTATTTTGTTCTTTTCTTGTTCTCGTTCCTTAAAATAGTTTTCTCATATTCTCTCTAAGACTCTTTTTGCTTTTATTCATAGGTTTTTTGAAAACCTTGCAGTAGGTAACTTCTTTTTCTGCCAACTAAGACTGAGTAACTTCTTGTCTTAGTGGCTTTATTGTTCTAAAATTTAAAATACAATATCTATCGTTATCTTCTGTCTTCTTAATTCTTGTTTGTTTTTTTCTCGCTCTTAAAATATTCTCTCTCGCATTCGGTAAACCGACATCTGCTGGAGAGTAGGTTTTTTTTTCTTTTTTCTTATGTCGATTGCCAGCGTAGCCTCAAACTTCTTCATCTATCGGTAAATGTCAGTTTTGCTACGGGTTTTATTCTTGACATACTTTCTGCGGAAGTTCGCGACGCCATGTTTTTCCCTCTAATTTTCTCAGCACACAGAAAATGTTCTGTTCTTCTGTAAAAGGCATTATCGTTGGTGGAGTATTGCTGCCATATATGGTCTGGAGCCCCTTCTGTTTGTGTCAAATGTCCTTGATAAAATCCAGAGACGGATATGCAATGTAATTGGCGCTGATCTGGCATGTCGTCTGCAGTCGCTCTCTCACAGACGTACCGTCGCCTCCCTCTGTCTTTTTTACAAATACTTTCACGGTAATTGCTCCGATGAGCTGCTTTCGCTGGTTCCCAGACTTCAGGAATTTAAGCGTTCTACTAGGCTGGCATCTCGCTGTCATCCTTTCACTGTCGAAACTGTTAAATGTAGCAGTCTCTTCTATTCCAATAGCTTCACGTCTCGCACTTCTCGCCTGTGGAACTCCCCCCCATTTCTTGTTTCCCTGATAGTTATAATCTCCAACTCTTCAAATGTAATGTCAATCGACGTCTCCAGATGCCTTGATCTATCCCCTATCTTTCTCTTCGTCCTTTCCTCTATCACTCCTCTTTGCTCTCACTCCAACTCTCTGTAACCCCTTGTGTGCTAGTGGCTTCCCGCATTTCTTGGGGTGAAACGTTTGAAAACAAAAAAACAAAACAAAAACAAAACAAACAAAAAATGGAACAGGCGGGTTAGATGCGCTTAGGTCGATCCAATCTGCAGCCTTCTTCAGGTGCATATTCTGTGTTCTTTAGCTTTCATGTTATCTAAGAGCAGAAGGCAAATCAGGGTACTCTAGTTAATACCACAACATCGGATACAGCACTAAACCTGGGTATCTAACACCGCTAATTGGACCCTGAACACAAATGAGACACGATTCCGTTTGGGCTGATGGTGTGATTCAGTATAGTGTAGATCCCTGTGAGGATACCAAAAACGCGGCCTTGTGGGTGATTAATTATACGTCACCCTTATCTCACAGACGAGACGTCGGCAGCCCTTCATTATTAGGTTGGTGCATAATTATCAGGCGTTTTTAAACAATATTTATTATGCAAAAAAGAAACATAATAATTTAACAATATTTTAAAATGATTATCCCGGAGACTATGATTATCGGCACGCATCTTTCTAACCTGAAAATAAAATAATATTTTTATTAAAAAAAAGGTAAACAAAACAGCAATTTTTATTAATAAATAACTTGCCTACAAAAAACGCCTGATAATTATGCACCAACCCAATAGCTATTGCGATGGCAGATGTTTGGACAAGTTATACTCCTTAGCGACACCAGCTCAGACCTTCACATGGTAGGACCCACCATGCCGTGTTCACGGTAGCAAACATTTCGACTTTCTTTGGTAAAAAGCAATTTCCACTCAGACAACTTCTTCCCCCAGAACCATTACTTTGTGGAACAATCTCCCGAGGGAATGCTTCCCTGACAACTACAATCCTGGTCTTTTTAAGTCCAGGGTCAACCGATATGTATCCTACTCGTCCTCATAATACATTCTTACTTTCCTCTCCCTTACAATCTTACTCAGTCACTCCTCTACCTTGAGTGGCTCTTGTGCTTTCTATTGGGTGAACTCTCAGTAAAAAAAAAACAAAACAAAAAAAAAAAACTGGTATCCATGTAGGTTGACTGTGGTTCCATAATGGTGTGGGATGTGTTCAAATGACACAGGCTTAGTGTCTTTTTTTACCCGTTCATAGACTCCATGTGCTCTCAAGATAATGGGTGATACCAGCAGGATAAGTCACCGTGTCATCGTGTTGAAGTTGCCGAGAGCCGGTTTGAGGATCAGGTTGGAAACGTTCGACGAATGGTGTGGCCAATACGTTCGCCCGACCCGAAACCAATCAAGTACATAGGGGTCGAGCTGAAGAGGTCGATTCATGCGCAAGGTGCCTGGACGTAGAACAAGGGTCGGCAACTTACGGCCCTCGGACCGGATCTGGCCCGCGAAGGCATTTTGACCGGCCCTCGAAGGCATTTTGATCGGCCCGCGAAGGCATTTTGACCGGCCCGCGAAGGCATTTTGATCGGCCCGCGAAGGCATTTTGACCGGCCCGCGAGCCTGATTACCAATGACTCTATTTTTAACGTGAGAGACGAGGCTTTCGAATTAGACTATCTGCCAGTTATCTTTCATGAGACTTATTTTATCAAGTTGCGTTGCCTACGTTTAATGTCAAATAATGGATACATATTTGTTATGACCCTTGGCTACATTAAAAGATAACAGAAGCGAAATGAAACGATAAAGTGAAAGAGGCCAGGGAGGGACTGACATGCGAGGTAGAAGAAATCTAAAGACAGTTAAACATATGCGCGCATTATACATACATGCCTCATGAATGTGTGGGTGATACCGCATGTGTACGTACGTAAGTGTATATGTTTGCAACTATTTGTACTCGTATGTATGGGTATATGTGCTTCGTTTTTGTTTGATGTGTGTGTGTGGTTCGTTTGTGGAACAATTTTCAATAACAGTTTCAAACCTACACGTCATAATTTCATCCACTTCACTTCGGTTGATTTTTTTCACTTTGAAGTATTTTGACGTTCCTTGAGGAAAAGTAATTTTTGTTCAGTGTTTTTTAATTTTAGATTTTCTTTTGTTTTTCTGATTTCTCAATGTTTATTTTCATTATGGTTTTAAATATTTAGGTTGACAGGCGGGTCTGAATATGTAATTTCCCTTAATTTTTTCATTAATGGCCTTCGTCCGGCCCGCGACCCGCCATTATAACACGATCCGGCCCATGGGGTCGAATGAGTTGCCGACCCCTGACGTAGAAAAACCAAAACACCGGTGGTTGCTATCGAGATGGCATGACTCAACATATCTCCAGGTCATGGATCTCCTCGTGTTAGTGGAACACACCTATTCTATAGTTAATAGACTCTCCCACTTATAATAAGTAGGAGTAGTAAGAGTAACGAGGGAGTCGCTCAGTGGGTCGGCCAGTCATTCGATGCCGGACGACCGTTAGTCGGATACTATCAGCGACCACAACTAGATTTCTCTGCGTCAATAACTATTATACCAAGTTCCTAACGTTTTGTACGTCGAACCTATTTTAGGACCGACTTAGTACAAATACAAGCCTCCACTGTGAAACCACTACATAACACACTTGGCGACGAGGATTCGAACTCATACTTAAGTCAACTGAAGTCACCACAGAAAACTTTAAGAAGCACAAGATCAACAGAAGTAAAGCTAGAGGCTGAACAAATCGATCCACAAGAATAACCTGCAGAAACGGTGACTCCATCCTTAAGAATCTTAAAGCAGAAGGTTGTTTCTGGTAACACTATGGAGGTACCAAAAAAAAAATAAATAAATAAATAAATAAAAATAAAATAGAAAAGCGGATTGGCAATATGATGTACTTGGTGAAAGGCGAAAAATTCACGTGCAGTAACCAGATCAGACGACGTTTTTCAGACGGGGGTGACAGCGGTCCCGCGGAAGAAACGCCGATGGAGGTGGTTTTTCAATACGTTTGATCTAACAACGCCTGCAACAATTTTAGCTGAGGTACGCCGATCCAGGAGAAAAAAGAAACGCAACTGGTCATTTTAAAAGTGGATCCAAAAAAACATAGGAGATACACTACGATGTTGCTGAAAAAAAAATAAATTGTTTTTTCTTCATATTTCCTGTAAAAAATGAAAAATAAATAAAGAAAACTGTTTACTCCTACGGAGTAAAGTGTTAGTGGGGGGATATTATAGTGGAACACACCTATTCTATAGTTAATAGACTCTCCCATCTATAATAAGTAGGAGTAGTAAGAGTAACGAGGAGTCGCTCAGTGGGTCGGTCTGAGTTCAGTCTGAAGTCGGACGACCGGCTGACCTGTTGAACTCTCTGCCTTCGGGCGGGGAGGAACCCGAACGAGGCTACGCCGAAGGGCGGAGTCTCTTTTGGGGAGGTAAATCGACCCTGAACCCGTTTATACAGGTTTTAAAAGGACATATTTTTGTCCGAGCCCACGGGCTCGGAGATCCCACATTAAACCGGCCTTGTGCCACATGATGCCCTCGTGAGGGGTGGGGGACAGAATATCGCTCAGTGGGTCGGTCAGTCAGTCGATGCCGGACGACTGTGAGTCGGATACTAAAGTATCAGCGACCACAACTAGATTACTCTGCGTTATACCTATTATATCAAGTTCCTAACGTTTTGTACGTCGAACCTATTTTAGGACCGACTTAGTACAAATACAAGCCTCCACTGTGAAACCACTCCATAACACCTCGTCTACCTATCATCTGCTGTCTAATGTGATTCTTGCTGTATTGATTCGTTTTTTACGGTTTAGCAACCGTTTGTAAGTTATATTTTCGCCCCTGGAACTGTCTTTGATCTTTGGATTTTATGAAGAATCTCTAAATATATACCAGGAATATATACCATTTGTGTCAAGGGTTTACTGAGTATAAGAGAATATGAGAAAAAAGAAAGAAAAAAACTACTATTAAGGAGATAGGAGACAATAATAAAAAAACAAACAAGAATTAAGACAACAGAAGATTGATATTGCATTTCAATTTTTGAAGATCAAAGCTTACTGGGAAGCAAGATGCCGGAAGAGTTCCACAAGTGAGAAGTGCGAGAGAAGAAACTGCTAGCATAGAACTTACGGCTACATCAATTGTTTTAGCTGTAAAATGATGAGACCTAACCGCCAATCTAGTACTGTGCTTAAAATTCATAAAGGCTAGGCACCAGAGAGGATAGTTCATTAGAAAAATTATCATTATCTAAAAAAAAGCCACAGAGAAGCTATATTGTGGCGGTGGGAAAGTAACTGAAGCTGAGATGCCAGGTCAGAACCAACAACATTGCTGATTCTTTGAATTTTACCAAGAATCTCTAAATATATAACAGGAGCACCAGGCCAGATGTGTCAAGGAATTACTGAGTAGGGAATGGGACGTTCCGGCGTCGCTGATAGGGCGTGGCCGATTCTACATAGCCGATTAGACATAGGAATTTTTCGACGGAGGGACGATTAGGCATCAGATTACTACTTCGTCATTATGGTCAAATTTGTTTTCTCTCTCTTTGTCTCTTTCTTGTTTAGTAGTTAAATTAGTACTTCATTGTTATACGCTCGAGTAGTCCAATTTAAGAAAGAGAGTAGTTGGAATGTTGTAGCCTTGTTAGAGCTAGAAATAAAGACACAAGAAAGGAATTGAGTTAAACAAATATATTAACAGAAACAGTAATACAAACATATACAAACGAGAGTGTTACAGCAAGAATGTTCGGTCCGATTGTCAGAGCTGACTGCTGGAAACTTCACCCTGTTACAATTTTTGGATACATTATGTAACTAGTGAGCCAGTCCAAATGACTTGACTCATTTTATAGAAGGTTAACCAATCAGAAGACGTAGAATATTCAATCCGTCGTGTATAAAGGCGGCCATTTTGTTTATTCGAATGTCCAGTTCCAGCTTGTCAGGCGAAGAGAAACAGAAGGAAGAACTACGCTCTGCTACTTTACCGGGATATCCACTGCTAACCTGAACTACGCTTCCCTCCTGTCTTCGAAATATTCACTGCTAACCTCTGGATTCTATACTCAAAGACGACCGTCATCATGAACAACACCCCCCACAAAAACAAATGTAGTACCTGCTCCTATTTATAGCTGGGAGAGTCCACGCGTGCGTGGATAAATTACCGTAACATGGAGGCATTTTTATATTTAAGAAGTAGTTCGAGGTATATTTATATTATAGTTAATCGCTGGATATCCAACCCCCAAAAACCTAAAATAAATATATATATATATATGTTGACGAACGAATCAAAACGGTCGTAATGGAAGTTGAATTATTAGATCCTATTGAGTTCCTGAAGGGTGTTCCTCATAATTTGGAAATGAAGTAATTTCTATGATTAAATAGCTTTACTATTTTTTTTTCAAATACAATGAACGAAGTTTTTAATTTATTCCATTAGTGTTTTAATAGGATCCTTAATTCACTAAATGAATAAAAAGTCATATTGAAAGTTGGGTGTTTTCAATGTTTTTATCCTTTTTTTTTTTTTTTTTTTGTGGGAACGTTGCCTCCGGTCAAAGACAGTGACACCGAAACAGCTGTGACGAATAGACCAATTATTTTTCTGACGCCGAATCAGCCACGCCAAACCAGCGACGCCGAAACGCACTAAACCCTATTAAGTATGAGAGAATAGGGAATTAAATACGTTATTGTTATTGTCCAGGTTTTTGAAGAACAACACGAACACAAGAGTAGAAATAACGAAGGTATATTACACGAAATAATAATACAAGATGTGGAAGGTGTTAGCATGACTGTCAGTCTGGTTTGGAGTGAACTAATATCGGCTCGACTTGATTCGGTATCTAGCCAGAGGAGGGTTGCATTTGGCACAAGGCCGAGTTTAATGTGGGTTTCCCGAGCCCGTAGGATCGGCCAAAAAATGCACGTAGAACCCGTATAAACGGGATCGGGTTGGTCAACCTCCCCGAACGAGACTCTGCCCTTCGGCGGAGCTTCGTCCGGGTTCCCCTCTACTCAGAGGCAGAGAGTTCAACCGTCAAGCCGAGAAGCTCGGCTCCATTCGGTATCTAGCCCCCCCCCCACGAGGGTTGCATGTGGCACAAGGCCGAGTTTTACGTGGGTTTCCCGAGCCCGTAGGATCGGCCAAAAAATGCACGTAGAACCCGTATAAACGGGATCGGGTTGGTCAACCTCCCCGAACGAGACTCTGCCCTTCGGCGGAGCTTCGTCCGGGTTCCTATCTACTCAGAGGCAGAGAGTTCGACCGTCAAGCCGAGAAGCTCGGCTCGATTCGGTATCTAGCCCCCCCCCCACGAGGGTTGCATGTGACACAAGGTCGTTTTTATCGTGGGTTCCCCGAGCCCGTAGGCTCAGCCAAAAATATGCCCGTATGACTCGTAAAAACGAGATCAGGGTAGGTCTTTTACCCCGAACGAGATTCTGCCCTTCGGCGGAACCTCGTCCGGGTTCCTTTCTGCTCAAAAGCAGAGTGTTCGACCGTCAAGCCGAGAAGCTCGGCTTGATTCGTCACTCTCTCTTGAGAGGCGTAGTATACATAGTGTTAGGAAGAATTCATTCTGTAGTTATAGGTAAGGAGCCATGACAGTTATTAAGAAGAGAGAACAAGAAAAGAACAGTAATTATCAAGACAGAAGATAACGTTGGATTATCGGTTTTAACAATGAATTATCCATCATGGATATCGGTTGATCCTGGATTTAAAGGGACCTACACTGTAGTTATCCGAAAGGCATCATCTCAGCAGTAACTGTTGTAGGGAATAAGCTGACTGAGTGCAAATTATTCTTTATCACTGGAATACGAAGGGAAGGTAGATGGCTTGCCACAGTGATCATGGCATGGCGAGTCTTAGCAGTGAAGGTCTGAACTGGAGGAACACCTGCCATAGTAATATCGATAGAGTAACGAGAGGTTAGCAACGTTTTGTATGTGGGATAACGATCAACAGGGTGCAGAATAATCCATCACCCACAAGGCCGCGCAAGGGATTTTGACCCCCTGCCGAGAGTTAGAATTGGGCCAGGAGAGCCCAGATATGGCAGCAATACTTGAAATGTGATCTGATGAACCAGGTAAAACCCACCTACCTGGGGAAATAAAATATAATCAATGAACCCTTAAGGTTGTCTGTTTTCTAATTAAATATTATATATACATACATACAATAAATATTAATATTATTAACATTATTAGTATTATGAATAGCAATTAAGGTTAAAAATAATAATTAAATTTTAATCCGTGTGTAGATATACATGTATGCACACGTATTTAGCGATGGCCATGTACAGTGCTGTTCGATAAAAGTGACTCACCTTTTCCTTTGAATTTAGCTCAACTTTCGTTTCATCGGAGAAGAGAACATTCTTCCAGTCTTCTAGGGTGAAATTTTTGTAATAGTGAGTCCATTCAAGTCTCTTGGCTTTGTTGACTTTGCTTATTAGCGGCTTAAACCTTCGTGTACAATATTTGTAGCCTTGTCCTAACAAAATTTGTAACCTCCTTGTTCTGAAGGAATGTTGAAGAGGCAAGATTAACACCTTACTCTTCGCTTAAACTGGCTGCAATTTCTTTGCTAGTTATAGTCCTATTCTTCGCAACTTCTCTCTTGATTACCCTGCCAATTCTATCATCAATCTTTTTCTTTCGTCCACTCGTTTCCTTCCTTGGAGCAGGAGTGACATCATTATGTGCCCTAAGCACTCGAGAGACAGTTGATTGTGAGGTTATAGCAATTTCTGCAATTTCTCTCTTAGACTTGTCTGCTTTTGAGAGGGCAATAATAGATGCCTTAAGTGGTTCTGATGCGTGTTTGTACCCTTTCATCTGGTTAGTGACTTGAGTGGCTATTTCAAGCTGTTTTTATACTGTATGAGGCTTTCTGGAATATTCTGGAATACTCTAGATTTAATTTAAGCTGTTCTAGAATTCTCTAGAATATTGTCCTGAGTGTATTGTAAAATAGTTTTCAATATTTTATCAAAAGATCTTTAAATTTACCAGTTTAATGATTAGAATGCGATATCTGAGTCACTTTTTTTTGCACAGAGTCTTCTCCTGAATCTCATTTATATCCAAATTTATAATTATCAATAGAATACCTTAGGATGAATAAACGTTTTTTCCTAGGTGGTCGAGAAGGGGTCTTTATATTAGTAAGATTACAAATTATTTTAACCCCAAAAGCAATAGACCAACAATATTTTTAATAAAAAAAATCAGGTAAGTCACTTTTATCGAACAGCACTGTATATGTGTACAGGTATGTACAAGTATGCCAATAATTACCTGATTTTAAATCCTACTATATAAAACGACTCTAGCAGATATAGATGAATCAAACAGGTACACAGGTGAACAGGCACTCTCTGTGTCTGCATATTAGGAGTTGTTAATCTAGGGTAATTAATTAGATTTATGTTACCCATATATTCCCAGCGATCCCAAGGCATTTTTGTCTTGCCTTCATTATGCTCTCTGGCGAAACGCGTCGTGAATAAAGATTTTTCCTCCTTCGTCTCATCATGCTCACGTGAGTTGTTTTATAAAAGGCCCATTTCATGTTCATAAATTCTTTTATTTAATACTAACTCTTAACAGTAAGTCTGTTCGGTTCGATAAGGTGAAATTGGCTGCAGATCTAAAAAAAATAACTATAATCTGTTGTTAACTCGGGCAAGGAATGGCTCGTTAATTTTAACGACTCCAAAACGAAACTGCTTTCTTTTAATCGTCTTTTGCCTTTTACCGGAATGGCTAATGCTAACCTCCCCGGAGAGTGACTACCGTCATTTCTCGAAAATAATACGCACCCCAACAAATGATCCAAAAATTAAGAAATATATCTATCCCTATGTATAATACGCATCTATAAATTTTGTCAAAAAAAAAAATAAAAAAATAATAACGAAGACATTTTGTCGACCTTGACATTAAGAATAAAATCGAAACTAAGCGGCTAGAATAATGTTGAAAATTACCATCCGGTTTTCCCGATAAATATAACCATTTATTTTACCGCCAAAATGTCGTCCAACCGTGCGAGTTATAGCGCCAAATTTAAACAAAAAGTAATAGAATTGGCAGAAAGAATAGGAAACAGAGCTGCAGTTAGAGAATATGAGTTGAATGAGGTTAACATGTTTATGGAGAAAGAATAAAAATGAACTAAAAAAGTGTAAATCAAGTGCCAAAGTTGTAGGTTGAAGAAGAAATGGTAAAAAACCCCCCAAAACTTGTAATTCTAATTTGAGCCACTATCTATTATACCTCTGTAAAACCTTCAATGCAAGCATAGAGACCTTGACAAACCATAAAAAATGGTACCAAATTTATCTTTGTAGCCCAATTAGCAACAAAGTTATAACCATTCAGACTTCATAAAAAAAAAAAAAAAAATTGATAAAAAGCCAAATTTAACAGTTTATAGCTGAAGATGCAAGCTTCAAACAGTAAAAATTATTATAAATGTAATGTTATATAGGTAGTCTTAAAGTAAAAGACAGATTATGGTAATTGTTGTGTAGGAACCTACCACCCCTCTTGAAGATGAACTCGTCTACAAACAAGGACGTTAACTAGTGGCATGTAAAAAGAGAGTGTCGGAGAAGTTCTGGGCTGAGTTAGTTATAGACTACTCAGGCGATATCTGTACCAACTTACCAACCGAATAAACCCCATTTTATTGTTACATGTTATTTGGCGTTTGTCTTTATTAACCCCAAATTAACATCATAACAGTAATGTAATCAATATTTATTCAATTAGAACAGCCTAAACTTTGGGAAATTTCTTTATCAAAAATAAAATCATAAAAATATGATACAGAAAATCAAATTTGATCATCTAAGTTTCATTTCAATATTTAATGCCTTGTAACTTCTTTCTACTCTTCATGGCACAACAGAGATGAAACTAGAATAGGAAACAGGGCAGCAGATAGAGAATATGGGTTGAATGAGGCTAACATGTTTATAGAGAAAGAATAAAAATGAACTAAAAAAGTATAAGTCAAATGCTAAAGCTGTAGGTTGAGGAAGAAAAGCTCAATATCCAGATATGGAACAAACTTTAGCCGAATTTGTCAAAGAAAGACGATCAAGTGGACGTTCCATAAGTACTGTGGAAATAAGGATGAAGGCAAAAGAACTTATGGAAACCATGTATCCTGGACGATACACGTTTAAAGCTTTAGCAAACTGGTGTTTTCTTTTTATGAAGAGGTTTGATTAGGAAAAGAACATCCATAGTCCAGCGTTTGCATGATGGCTACGAAGATTAAGCTTTTGAATTTTCAGCGTTTTGTTATTTTGCATGAAGAATATACTTCAGGAGAAGAGGACTGATCTTGTTATTATACAAGGGGGAATAACTGGCCAACTTCAAGTAATGGATGTCGTCTGCAACCGTCCATTTAAACAAGAGATGCGTAAAAAATGGAATGACTGGATGTTTTCTGGTGTTCCCAGTTTTACTGCTGGTGGAAACAGGAAAAAAAAGAGTTGGAATTTATTGTAAAATGGATTCAGGAATCTTGGGATTCCGTCTGTGACGATGTTATAAAAGAGAGATGTCAAGAAATGTTGTCTCTCGACAGCCATGGATGGCTTTGAAGATGACATCTTTTGGCAAGAGAAAGAAGAGGCCGAAGATAATTTTGAGCAGGATGAAGATAATATTGTGAATGATAATTTGTTTAATGACAATTTAGATATTGATTCTATAAAAGAAATTAGTGATGATAAAAACAAAAAAATTCAATAAATTAAATTGATATCGTCTTTTCTTCGAAATTCTTCTTTTTATAGATTTTTTTGACAAATAAAAAATGTGTTTATTAATAAACATAAATTTATTGACAAAAAAATGGTACAATTATTATTGTTGGATTTAAAACGAAAATTGGGATAATATCTTTCTTATTTTAGAACAACAAGTACGTATTATTATAAATCAATAACGAAAAAACGTATTTTTGTTAAAACCTATTTATAATATCACTTGTAATTTACAGTAAAAAAAGAAATGCGTATTATTTTCGAGAAATTACGGTAACAGAGCTTTCTCCCGTTAACACCTTCCGCTGACACGAAGGAAAACAAATATATTGAATCAATTGCTAGATCTTTTGCTAGGAAAGTTGGTTCACTGTATTGTGCGACCCAATTTTTCTCGACAGAATCTAGATTACAAATTTATAAGTCTATGAATACAAGGTCCTGTAAACTTGGATGTGCGGGTGGTGTAATCGATAAGGGCACAGAATTGGTAATCGGAGAGTCGAGTTTCGATTTCACTCGAGTTCGTTATATCCACTTAAATGCAAGTAGCCTTGGGAAAGGTATGAAAACACCTATTCTCCCCTAGTTATGGGTTAATTAGTAGGACGTCTATTAGTCAATCAGTAAGTCAAGTGCCATACGTGATACACGCTTGGGCAAACATCTATTTTTCGATCCATGACTGACTAGACAGGAAATGTTCCCACAGTAGGCCGCCTTTTTTTTCTCTGTTAGACTGGATACCAACCAAGGCTACAGGACCCAGTCTGGCCTGCTATTCAACCCATAGCTGGAAGGGATCGTTGAAGAAATGTATTCATGCTTTTCCCAAGGGTGTTTTCGCGTATTTAGTAAATCATTATTATCTAAAAATATTTTCTGGATTTAAAATAACCTGCAAAAGGTTGATAAGCCGTAAAAAACCCAAAAAACAATTGATTAAAAGACGTTGGTTGGACCCAGTGACTAGATACAATGAGTTGTGAGTTCAATACCAGGCTACAGCAGTGGTGAAGCAAAATACTTGGAGAGTTAGCTCAAAGGGAAATAACTGAGACATGGCACATGGAACTAGAACAATCTACCCCGGTGGACGAAATAAAGTGTTCGGTTCGGAATTCCAATCACCTGAAGATGGCCGGAGCACCAAGGAAAATAATTGCAGTTTGCAGCACTTCCAGAATTTGGGTAATCTCCAAGGCTCTTCCTTCCTCTCAGTCAGCTAGGTTTTGCACTGACGATAAACTCGGAGCGTCATCCACCAAAGTATCAACCATGTCAGCGTGGACGTCGTTGGGGTCGAAACCCTTTATCTGCAGTTTTACCTTATCTGATTTAAATCTGAAAAAAAAAATGTCATTTCATCTGAAGAACTATATGAATGCTAATGACCCTTTTCAAAACTAGAAAAAAACTAATATTACTTGTTTGAAGAGGATATACAGGGTGTCCATAAAGTTCCTGTGCACTTTAAAAAATCTATAACTTTATTTGTGTTTGCGATAGAAATAATCCGTAAAATTGTTAGAAAGTTTAATGTACCCAGTTTTAAGTATAGCTAAAATAACTAATGTGATTTCAGGCATTACTGTAAATCAGTTGGCAAATGTTTTCCGTGAACTGCAAAAATCGTATTACCCTTTGTATTGCTAATGATGGAGGACATGTGGAAACTTAAATAAAATTTCAATAAAACCTTAAAAAATATAGATTTACCTCTTTCTAATCCTTTTTACAAATTATTTCTATCGCAAATACAAATAAAGTTATAAATTTTTTAAATTGCACACGAATTTTATGGACACCCTTTATAGAAGAATTGAAAATGGCGTCGGAAAACGGAAAATTAACCTTCTTCCAAAGCAGTAGCAGGCGATTTCCAGCTGAAAATACCGGAAATAACAGTTGACAAGTGTTTATTTATAGAAACCGTCTCAAGGCGACAGAATGCGCTTAGAGTAGCAAAGGGAGAGAATTCTGCGGCGACAATTGTCGCCTGCAGCGTGACCTTATGGACACCCTGTACTTTACATGTGGCGTAACACCGGTTAAGCCCACGTTTATCTTTTCCGCCATTTTTTGTAAACAAAAATGGCCGTGTCAATATCAAACGAAGCATTTATTCATGGTTTTTTTTGTTTTTTTTTTAATTCGCATTTGAATTTTTTTTGGGGGGGGTTTCAATGTCAAAATACGCATGCAAAACGTAATGCATGGCATCAAATTATTACTCATCCATTCTTTTATTAGTATACAAAAATATAAAATCTAGACAAACAATATAAAGAAAGCTATAATAATTTTAAAACAGTAGGTGTCCATGTTTTTGCACTCTCAAAAAAATAAAAAAAAAAATAAATAAAAATAAAAATGCAGAGGCAGGGGAGAGACAACTCTTGAAAGAAATTAGCTTGGTAAAGCTTAAGCGAAGGACATAGTCAGGTGCAATGGGTTCAATTGATTAAAACTTTGTCGTTTCTTTGTATACAAAAATGGCTGACTTGTTCAATTATCGAATCGTTAAAATAAATAAAAAAAAAAAAAAAATACGAGAACGGTACCTTCAGAGAACCGGCAACTTATCGGCTGGTCTTTCTATCCGAATTAGTAAGCGTTATTGATTTGCAACCCCCATCTTCGTCGAGGCAACGAACCATGACCTTTGAATGTCTTTTGGCAGCATTTCAAACACGTGACTCCAGTGTCAGGCAGCGTCACATCACTCGTTCTTCACCCAATTCCAATTACCCAGCCAACGGAGTGACATTTTTTTTTTGTGTGTGTGTGTGTGTGTGTGTGTGTGTGTGTGTGTGTGTATTCATTACGTATAGTTCAAAATGAGGTCGAAAAGGAGGAGGTGGGGTGGGTGGATGACGGTTGAGAGATAGTGTCTCTATTGTTAATTTTACGAGGCGGGAAAGCCCAACTAACTTGAAGGTTAGTGTTTAAAATTATTACCTGGGCGTGAACGAAAATTGTCAACGTGTACTTAACAGCTACCACGATATGGTGATATATCTCTATCTCTCCATTAGGCAAATCAATGATGTAACAAAAACAAACAACAACAAAAAAAAATTGATATTAAAAGATGAGAGCTTTGTAACAAACTAGACTCGATAGAGAATCAGATCTTCACAAATACTGTGCTATATCGAATCTGGTTTGTTACCTCCCCGTCATCGAAACCTGTTGGTCCAGTGATTATGATGCTTACGTCGTATCGTAATGGTCCGGGATCGATTCTCGGTATTGGATGCCCACTGCTGATGAGTCCCAAATATAGGACGAATTGAATGTAATGGATCCGACTGGAAAATCATCAGTTCAGTTATATGTCTTTTGATACATGACTGGCAAGGTAAATTTTTTTTCCTGCAGTAGGTTGCCATTTCCTTCTGCGGTAGACAAATTGCCATCCAAGGCTACAGAACCCGGTCTGTACAGCCCACCTGTGTTTTATACCGCAACTATGTTGAGCAGACCTTAGTTACAGTTTATGGGAGAGAAGTGTGTTATCTAGCGTGATCTACTGTTGTGGTAGGATCCACCTAATTTGCATAGTGGAGTACCGACCATATAAATATGGTTGGTACCGGGAAGACGGTGGGAGAAATCAAGAGATTCAATCCAGAGACTCTGCCCGATTGCGACTAAGTCAACACATTCTCCAAGAACGGTCTTCCCAAGAATATACAAAAGACAATATGTAAATATTGTGTACACTTTCTTGTTTCAATACATTTTGTTCTAAGTACATTTTGTGTTGTATTATTATTCCATGCATTAGTCAAGTTTCAACATCTACAAACTGTACAAAGACAGATCTCTGAAACCCTCCGCCACGATGACTTGTGACTTCGTGCTACCTCAGCTATTGACGCCCCCCCCTCCTCAAGGGTTCCGTCTTCCCAATTTCACTCAGAAGCCTTAGGTCAGGGGTCGGCAACTCATTCGACCCCGCGGGTCGGACGATGCACATTAATGAAAAAATTAAGGAAAATTACATATGCAGACCCCCTGCCAACCTAAATATTTAAAACCATAATGAAAATAAACATTGAGAAATCAGAAAAAAAAAAAAAGAAAATCTAAAATTAAAAAAAAAACACCTAACAAAAATTACTTTTCCTCAAGGAACGTCAAAATATTTCAAAGTGAAAAAAAAAAATCAACCGAAGTGAAATGGATGAAATTATGACGTGTAGGTTTGAAACTGTTATTGAAAATTGTTCCACAAACGAACTACACACACACACACACACATCAAACAAAAACGAAGCACATATACCCATACATACGAGTACAAATAGTTGCAAACATATACACTTACGTACGTACACATGCAGTATCATCCACACATTCATTACATAGGGTAGGTGGCAGGGATAAGCGAGGGGGGGGTCGCTGTTGGAGGAATGAAATTAGCCGACTGAGACAACATTGTCCCTTTGAAGCTGTTGCCGGTTTTATGTTTTATGTTTATTTTTTTTATTTTTTTTTACGCTGAAATGGAGGCGATTGGGTTTTGATCGTGTTTTTTGCGGTCGTAGTCTTCAAATTCGGTTGGGTGGATCAGAGGAAGATAGCAGCAGGCCTTTTGCCGAATTCGAAAGCCTTGTCTCTCATGTTAAAACTAGTCATTGGTAATCAGGCTCGCGGGCCGGTCAAAATGCCTTCGCGGGCTGGATCCGGCCCGCGGGCCGTAGGTTGCCGACCCTTGCCTTGGGTCAACCCGTGGTATTGTTTTCCAAAGGTGCCGCACGCTGGGTGCACCCACTCCAGACCAGTAACATCAAGAAATTACCTTCCTGGCAAATCGACCATGGTGAGAATCAAACCCGGGTCTCGTCGTCAGAAAGTGATATATATATATATATAGCGTAACCCGGATATAAGACAGTTGTCGGGACCGGAGAAGAAGTCTCTTATATCCGGGTTTCTCTTATATCCGGGTTTCGTCTATTTTATATACATTAACACAGGCTCTAATTTGGGACCAGAGAAAATCTCTCTTATATCCGGGTTTCTCTTATATCCGGGTTTGGTCTATTTTATATGCATTAACACAGGCTCTAATTTGGGACCAGAGAAATTCTCTCTTATATCCGGCTTTCTCTTATATCCGGGTTTGGTCTATTTTATATACATTAACACAGGCTCTAATTAGGGACCAGAGAAAATCTCTCTTATATCCGGGTTTCTCTTATATCCGGGTTTCGTCTATTTTATATACATTAACACAGGCTCTAATTAGGGACCAGAGAAAATATCTTATATCCGGGTTTCTCTTATATCCGGGTTTGGTCTATTTTATATACATTAACACAGGCTCTAATTAGGGACCAGAGAAAATCTCTTTTATATCCGGGTTTCGTCTATTTTATATACATTAACACAGGCTCTAATTTGGGACCAGAGAAAATCTCTCTTATATCCGGGTTTCTCTTATATCCGGGTTTCTCTTATATCCGGGTTACACTGTATATATATTATAGTAAAAAAAAAAGAAAGAACAGTAAAATATATAATCCGGTGTTCTTATTGATATTTTTATTTTTACAAAATAGTGCTCAATATAAATTTACAGAGCATAAATATAACTTAACTGATTTAAAAATATGGTTTCATCGCTACACAGGAATTACCATGTTTCAAAAACAGAAAACAAAACCTTCACGTTCAGTAATTAGTTCTGTTTCATCTTCAAGCGAATTTTGGAAGAACCTATTTTTAAATTCACTGAGTTTTAAAAGCACATACATTCATAATTTTTGTTTCCAAGGATACAAAGAAATCCAACCATTTTGACAGGGGTGGTAGCGTGCTCTTTTTTTATTAACTATTATTGTATCAGTTATGAGTTACGCTCGAAAATGGGTTAAGTCTAGGTAAGGTAGGGACGCCTGATTTAGAAATCAGACATCCCTATCGAAATATTTCTGGTATTTAAAAGAAACCAATAAAACACCTATAGTAAAATGGAAATTGACCAGAAAAGCTCAAATATTTAGGTCATTAAATGACCCATGTCCTTTGTGCATACATGAGAAACTATACATTACTAGGTTTATAAAAAATAAAAAAATACTGAATCAGAGACATAAAATAGCTATTCTTTGCCGACATTGTCAAAAAATTTTCCTTAAATAATATTTAAAAACAAAAGCGTAGCTGGTAATATACATATTTATACGTAATAATAATTTTTGAATAATTTAAGTAATTCTATGATATTTGTTTGTTTTAAAAAGAAATATAATCTATTAGCAATTAAGAGTAAAAATAATATTTTAAAATTGTAGAGAAGTCCAACGGATTCTAATCCAAACACCCCTTTCAGAAAGACTCTGTATGTATACAAGTAGAAATTTAATGAACAAAATGCCGGAAAACATTTTGCCGTTGATAAAAAAAAAACCCAGACGACATGCACTGAACGGATGTCATAATTCTTTGAAAAAAGGCGCCACTTAGACTTAAACCATTTTCGAACGGAACTCATAATTGATACAACAATAGTCGATGAAAAAGAACACGCTACCACCCCTGTCAAAATTATTGGATTTTTCTGTATCTTTGGAAACAAGAAATTATGAATTTATATGTGAGTTTAAAACTCAGTAAATTTAAAAATAAGTTATTCCAAAAATTCGCTTGAAGATGAAACAGAACTAATGCTTTTAATTTAATATAATTGAATTTGAAGTTTTTGTTTTCTGTTTTTGAAACACGGTGATTCCTGTGTAGCGTTGTAACCATATTTTTAAATCAGTTAATATATATATATATATATATATATATAAGAAGGACCTATATATATATATATATATATATATATATATATTTATACATGTGTGTACATGTGTGTGTGTGTGTGTGTGTGTGTACTGATTACTTGTGAAGGGATAGTGTGTATGTGCGTATGTGTGTGTATGCGTGTATAGGTACAAATAAGTTTACGAATTCCTCGTAGTAAGACAGTATATCTATGGAGGGGAAATATACGTACGCATATATACACGCATGCTGACAGGAACACACCAAAATGGAAACAGATCCAAGAGCACATAGGGGTCACTAAAACATTAAAAGATAAAATGCCGATGACTACTCGCTGGACCAACCTTAATTGTTTTATGACCCTTCGCGCAGAACTCTTCATTGACAATTCAAGAAAGAAATTCGGATTACCAACACACAAACAGAGAATGTCTCATATCGAGAATATTTCACATTGAACATGAAGAAAAATTAATTATTTTTAATAATATGTGGAAATCTCCACTTTTACCTGAAGACGGTCGCGAGACCAGAAACTCGTGTCGTAAAATTATGTAAAACAAAGCATAATATTTTTTCTAAATAAATCCACATTACAACCAAAAACGTTAGCGGCACCTCTCTTCTCCAAATTTCTCCTCTAATGTTCTCCATTTGGAAGTAAGTTCAAATAAATTTTAAATTGATAATTTAATTTAAATTGAAATATATTACCCTTTAATAATCATTATTGATGATAAAATTATTTAAATTGGAATAACCTTTGATAATTGTGTAGGTATCTAAAAGCAGTCACGAGCAGTCACGAGTTTAATTTATGAACAAAACTCAAACGAATAGATGTCAACTTAATAATCAACAAGAAAAAAGTTTAGGAAAAATAAAAAAGATTACTAGATGGAAAATGAATTATTCTTTCAATGTACTTTCTATGAATTTTTTTCCAATCGACTATTTCATAGAAAATACCCCAAACTCCAACAAGCATCAAATTAAATTCTTCGTAGATTTTGTAGACATTTAGATTTATATCAAACTTTAACCCCTAAATATACCCTTTAAAGGAATGCGAAATAACAGCGTCCAAGAAATTGAGTGAAACATTCTCTCATCAGGATTGGTTTATTGTAGCTTCTTCCTTTTATGTCGGCTTTCCTTTTCACCACTTACCCATCCATATCTAAAGATAACATAAGTTAAGTTAAGCGTTTGTCTGGCCCACACCAAGTGGGGTTAGGGGTAAAGAATTGAAATGGTACATCTAACTCACTCATGTCTTTTCTCCCCCCTCACTTCCTCACTTCGTTAATTTACATATGCTTAATACGGCCCGTCAAAAATGTGTAAATTTCTTTTCATTTTTCATTTCAACCTTTGGAAGTAAAGTCTGATGATCCAGAGCCCTTTAAAAGGGCTGTGGAGAAATAATTTATTACATGGAACCTTAAAAGTGGTCTGTTTTTTATTCAAACAAATATATATATATATATATATATATATATATATATATATATATATATATATTAACTGATTTTTATATATATATATATATATATTTAAATATATATAAATATATTAACAGATTTAAAAATATTAACTGATTTAAAATATATATATATATATATATATATAGAGAGAGAGAGAGAGAGAGAGAGTCTCTAGAAATTTGACATCATTTCGCAGGCCAATAATTTTGACATTTCTTGTTGAAATGACGTCAAAATTTTCGCAGAATGTTTAGAAACAGTTCAAGATTTAATATTTAATATTTTTAATTTTTGTTATCTCAATGAGAATCTGCCAGGGAGATGGAGTAGGCGTGGCGGAAATGGAGAGACTTTTCTGATGAAATGGCCGCCGCGGTCACCGGACCTGTTCCCGTGTGATTTCCTTTTATGGGGATATGTGAAGGGACTGGTCTATGGCTCCACTCTTCTTGCTAGCATTGACGAACTCAAGCAGAGAATCACTTCCGCACTGGATAATGTTACGGGAGACATGTTACAGCGTGTTTGGCAAGAGCTTGACTACCGACTTGACGTGTGCCGTGTCACAGGCGGTGCAGATATTGAACACTTATGAAACCGGCCCCATAATAAACTTAGGGTGTTCAACACCTAAACTCTTCAATTTTATTGAGCTACACTTAGTAGTTTTCAAGATAATTGCTTTTAAAATGTCAATTTTTTTGAACATTCTGTATATATATATATATATATATGGTGTATTTAGGTAGCAGTCCTTCTTTCATGCACATTTCATTGAAAACGACAGACAAGGTGCTTTTATTTAGTTTTTTTTATACAATTTCTCATGTGATCTAATAATTTTATTTCTTTTCAGATGATAAATTATATAAAAACTGTCCGAATGTTCTTTTTATCCCAGCGCTTTCGCCTATACATTTAGCCATTTTCACGGATTATATTTTAACTGTTAAAATAAAAAAGAAATAGTTTGTTGTATGTATGTTTTATAAAATGTTTTCATTTTTCCAAACACGGTCAAGATATTATGTCCATGTTCAAAGTTAATATTATTAAGTGTTGTTTTTTTTTTTGTTTTTATTAATAAGGCTTCCATTATTTTTAACCTTTTTTTTTTTTTGCATGTAGATGATGCTATTATATTAGTGTTGTCAACAAGTATGTTACGAATAGTGTCCGGTAGGTCTTCATGAATATTTAAATGAGATCTAATTGAGCTATGGTCAGAAAGGTGTATAGTGAGTCTGCGTGTCAAACTTATATATAAAGTGTGTGTGTGTGTGTGTGTGTGTGAGAGAGAGAGAGAGAGAGAGAGTTCGATGATGTCGGAATGTACGGACGTGTTTTTTAATTGCTCAAAGAAAGCGATGTCGTATTTTAAAAGGGAAGTGCTGATTATTTTAATTTATGCATTTATTCTTATTTTTCTTTGTTTAATTCGGAATATATGCAAAAATAGAATGGGATGTAAGACAAGGATGCGTCTTCTCGCCGGACTTATTCACCGTATACAGTGAGGTGATACGTACCTCATTCTGCTCCCTTATACTACCTTACCCCATTCAGTAGCCCTCTACCTTGAGTGGCTCTTGAGCCTGGCATTCACTGACTGGTCAATGAATGCCTAATGTTTCCTGCAGGAAAACGGTTAATCTCATGGTTACCGTTAAATGGATAATCGTTTCGTATTCTTTCTTCGCTGCAATGGTGCGGCTTTAAGGGAGAAATCAAACCGTTTTAACGCCGGATCAAGCATGTATATCTTTATTTTCCGTTTGAACGTCCGTAAGTGAATCAAGCCACCGTGTAGCTTTCATTACCTCTTCAAGTATAGCTTTACCTATTCAATAATCAAAGCTTATTCGATACTCCATAGATTCATGATTAAAAAAACATATACGTAGATCTTTACCAAAAAAAACAAAAAAAAACACATCGCTTGAAGACTTCCAACAGCAGCAACAACAAAAAAGACTAGCACACCTCCGAGAGTGGGCTGAGAAGTTTATACAGTGATCTAAGAAAAAAATCTTTTAGCCAGGAGAAATAAACTACGTCCAATTTCAAAATTTAATTACATAATCCCTATTTAACATAAATAAACAGTATTTGGAACTAGTATGGAGTAAGCCCCCCCCCATTTTCTAGTTTCAGTCCCTGTATTCGTCTTTTTCAAGGATTTGATCAAGTTATCAACAATCGTCTGATCCATATTTTGCCACTCCTTTAGCAATGTTTCTTTAAGAGTCGCCACTGACGTGATTTTGATCGCACGCTCTCGAAGCCCTCGATCAAGGTGCTCCCAAAGTCAAGAGTCAATCGTTATCTATCCCTCTTATCCTCATAATCTTCACTTCCTTTTTCATTCATATCACACACCTCATTCGTAATAAGCATTTTAACAGTAAATCTCTGCCTTGAGTGGCTCTCGTACATTGTATTGAGTGAATTATAATATTAAAGAAGATGATCATCTACACAAAAGAATATAGCGTTAAGAAAAAGAATTTAAGTGTTCACGTTCATGCTTGAGGCAATAAATAAGGGAAGTTCATACATGAGGCAATATACAGTGGCCTAAGAAATTAGCCAGAAGAAATAAACTACATCCAATTTCAAAATTTAATTACGTAATCCCTATTCAATATAAATAAACAGTATAGAGTAATTCCTCCATTTTCTAGTTTCGGTCCTTGTATTCGATTTTTCATGGATTTGATCAAGTTATCAACAATCGTCTGATCCATATTTTGCCACTCCTTTAGCAATATTTCTTTAAGGGTCGCCATTGACGTGATTTTGGTTGCACGCTCTCGAAGTCTTCGGTCAAGGTGTTCCCAAACGTGACCTATTGGATTCATGTCAGGAATTTGGGCTACCCATGGTAGTGACTTGATTCCTTGCGATTCCTTCCAGGTCTTTACTACTTTGCTCGTATGACATGGCGCTCCATCTTCTTGAAAAAGGTAGACATTCTTGTCAATCTGATTGGTTTCAAATAGTGGGAGTTGTCCTTTCTCTAATATTTGACAGTATTTTGGACCATTTAACCGCTCGTCAACAAGAATCAGCTCAGATTTCCCTCCAAACCAGACAGCGCCTCACACCATTACTCCAATCCCTCCATGTTTCACGGTCGCTTGCAGACATTCAGTGTTCCAAGCCTCATTCTGATTTCTCCAAACATAAACCTGTCTCGAATTCGAATATTGGCAGAATTTAATTTCATCTGACCAAATTACAGACTGCCAAAATTCATAATCTTTGCTCTCGAATTCTCTCACCCAGTCCATACACCTGTTCCTGTTAACCTCTGAAATCAAGGGCTTCTTTCTTGAAACTCCTCTTTGATAGCCTAGCTCTTTCAGAGTCTTTCTCACCGCATATGGCGACATTTCCATGCTGTTGGCGCCATCTTTGACGCTCTGACGACGGTTTCTGATGACTGCCCTCTTTAGCGCCCCTTTCCGTTTTTCAGACGCGATGTTTAGTCTTCCTGAACTTTGTTCGACAGAACAATGGCCTTCATTAAACTTCTTGACAATATTATTAACCGTTTGATGATTAAGCTGGAAAAACCTAGCAATTTCTCTATTTGACTTGCCACACTGATGTCATCCTATTCTTTGCCCTTGTTGAAATTCACTAATTTCCTTACTTCCGCGAACTTTCATTGCAAGATATAAGTCAACTGTCGTACATAGATGAGAATAGCTTGATACTAACACGGTATTGTCTGAAAAAAAAGGAAAGAAAAGAGACGTTATTACACAAGCCAAAATTGCTGCAAATAAGGGTGGCTAAAAACTTATCATGGCCCACTGTAGGCTGACTATGAAGGAGTGATGCTAGAGCTGTGAAACCTTACATGCATTGATTTTAACTCTTTTTTTTAATTAATAACTGCATTGTTTATTTCCATCTAAATGGACATCTGTCTGTACAGAGATTTCAAAAGTAACTTGTAGTGACTTGAAAATGGACAAAATTTGGCACCCTCGTGTTATTAAGTACTGGCAGAAAAAAAGGATTTAGCCCCAAAAGCAGCCATTCTCAACCTTTCCTCTATCATTGACCCCCCTCGGCTTTAGGTATTTCTCCATTTACCCCTCCCCCTACACCCATACAAAAAATTCATAGCCATCATAAAGCATTGATGTACAATTTCGTGACTAAATGAATGAATGATTTTTTTCATTCAAAATACTAATGGTTTTTTTTTAGTCAAAAATACTGTGCCTAAAAAAAAAAAAATACTAAGAGACACTCAAAATACTGATTTCTTATTTAGTACTAATGTACTAATTTTTTTAGTATAAGTTAAGTACTTTTGTATAAAATTCAGTATTTTTTATTAACGTTTGTAGTCATTTAAAAAAAATTATTCATTTTATCTGCTGTATTAGTAGATCTACAAATTAATACTTAATCATTCATTCAAAAAAAAAAAATTTTCTTTTAGTATTTTTTTTTTTGTCAATTTAAAAAGTTTTTGGAAAATACTAAAAACAATTTTTTTTTTTTGAATGAATGAAAATGATGAGTACTGACTAATTTGTGACTAAAAATTGTGCAAATTAGTCATTAGTAAAAATACGAAAACAGAAATAAAAAATACTGACAAATACTGAAAATTAGTAAAAATTCAGTATTCTGATCAAAAAATTACTAATCCATCATTCATTTGTACATCAATGTTATAAAGTGACAGAAAAACAAGAAGGTCAGAAAGAACCTTTTTTATTGTTTAGGACTTTAGGTTTTGTATAAAAATATAGTATTATACATTCGTATCAAAAAAATGTAGAAAATCAAACCTTTTCTAAATAGAAAATTATGAAGTTAATTTGTATTACAAAAAATAATGAACCGAAACATCAGAAGCATTATCAATGGGAACACTGCTGATTCATTGAGTCAATCAGTTTGTTTACGCGAGGAGCTGTTTCTGATAATGCTACTCTCATATCATCATCGGCTTTCAGGCGTTTTTTTTTTTAAATTATCAAGTACTTCAATTATTTACCCCTAACTATATAATTTTTTTACCCCCTAGGGGTAAATTTACCCCTGGGTGAGAGCATCTGCCCTAAGGATATTTATGCTGACATGGTTGCTTCATTAAAGGATGAGGCTCCAGCCTTATCAAGAACTAGCAGTAGAGACCGGCGTTGCCCGGGGGATGTAACAGTAAGAGATAGATCAAGTATCGACCATCATAAAGACTGAAAAATAAAATTGACAAAGATTATTATTTAAGGTTGACGGACACGCATGTCTTTTTTGTTGAAATCGGTTGAAAAATGTAGGAAATCCGATTCCATATATAAACGAACACACACACACACACACACACACACACACACACAACCTGGATTTTATATTAAGTATAACTCGATATGAGTTGTCCCCCTTTCATTCTCGCAACAGCGATGCCTCTTAATCGTGTTTTCAAATTGATTTAATGCAAAAACAATTGTTTTTCCAATTTTTGGCGCTGTCAGAACCACCGCAAGGCAATTTTACGTAGTCCTGTGAAGTTTTGTTGAAATCGCTTGAAAAATGTAGGAAATCCGATCCAATATATAAACGAACAGACACACACACATACACAACCTGGGTTTTATAATAAGTATGATGCAAAAGTGGGAAGCTGAATTGGGATTGGTGGTGGAGAGAGTCTTGAAGATGACTCTACGTTTTGGACATCCTGCACCTACCACCAACAAGAAAAACATCGATCGTGTTCACCACATATTGATGAATGACAGGCGACTGACCATATTTCGAATAGTTGGTTAGTTCAATTTGTTTAGCGGTATATCAACACCTCTATGGGTCATTTAATGCCGATATCTAAATATTTTGAACACAATTTTATGGCTCCAACTTCAATCCGGCAGCAAGGATTCTGATCGGGAGATTGGAGGTTTTGAGGAACGTGGAACCACCTCTTAATTGCTGTTGTCTCCACAAGGCCACCCTGACTCGGGGTGGTAGCACCTGTTAGGGTCTCAGCTATGGGCAAATTTGGTTTGATTTGTTTTACGGCATATCAACGTCAATTTGTTATTTAATGCCGAGAAGTTTTTTATTGTTTAGTAATATTCTTTTCTAAAAAGGTATTGTTTAGTAATATTCTTTTCTAAAAAGGTATTGTTTAGTAATATTCTTTTCTAAAAAGGTATGGCTGGTAATAATTTTTCAAAAAAGTATTGCTGGTATTAAAACCTTTTTTTTATACTTTCATAAAATTTATTGTTTGTAATACATCTGTAATGCTCTATTGTTGGTAATTTTACTATAAATAGGTATTATTGGTATTTTTTTTTATATAAAAATATATTGCCATAATGTTTTTCATTTTTGTATGGGAGTTCACTATTTGCCCATAGCTGACGATAAACTACATCCAACAGCAAGACCTTTGATCAGGACGTTTTGAGGAGCATCGAATCATCTCTTAATTGCTGGCGTTTCCAGGTCCACCCTGACCCTGGGTGGTAGCAACTGTCAGGGTCCTAGCTATGGGCAAATAGTTAACCCCACTCAAAATTGGTCTATGAAAATATAAAAATAGGTTTTAATGGTTCAAGGGGAGTAACTCTTATTTTCCTTTTGTATCCCAACTTGCAGTGCACGTTTTATTATAAACTAGCTTAAAAGCCGCGCTATGGGGCGTCATTTAAGCTAGCTTCCGTGGAGGATTCTTGGTTTGGTCATCATCACAATAGCGGGGGAGGATTAGATGCGATAAGCATCAATAAACTACAGAAGAACTCAAAATTGATCGCTGCATTTAAGTACTGAATTAATGTTTAAGCTTATCTTTTAAAAGTTCAACGATAATTCTTCTGCTGCCACTTAATTTAAAGACGATTTGATGTACGTAGGTCCTTATTTTCCGTACAAACAATTATTTTTATTTCATGGGTAACAGGGGACAATTTATGAGATAAAATTAATATAGTGTAAAGATGGGGAAATAGAAATTAGAATTAGTTATACATTCAACATTTGAAGAGGTAGAGAAACATAATAACTAATTAAGTAAAACATACAATACAGAATTCTATATGAATAAATTCGAAATTAGAGCGAATTCTAGGGTTGAAAAAGAGCCACCTCTACTTTATAGCAATTTTATACGGTGTTTACTTGTTCCCCAACAAGGACGAGAAGTGACACAAGGTCTTTTTAAAGTGGGGAGCCCGAGTGCGTACACCCGGGCAAGGAACAAAAATCTTGTGCAATGATTTTAATAAACCCCGGGCAGCTTTTCCCCAGGGCCGGGCACCTCTCAGCATAATTTTCCCTTAGTTCTGACTCTGTCCTTTGATGGAGTCGCCCCTGAGTGCACTCTGCCCAAAGACACAACTGAGAGATGATAAGTAGATGTATATCTACTCAAAAAAGAGTAGATATTTGTTGCCATATTTATCACACCGTGTTCGGACATTATACGCTTCAGGTGGTTGGAATGTCGAACTCAACCCTTTATTTCGCTCGCCGAGGTAGACTGTTCTAGTTCCACGTGTCATGTCTAATGGATATCAGTTATCATTTATATCCTGTTAATTCACATCTCTCCAAGTTCTCCAACTAGGTATTGAACTCGCTTTGGGTCCTGTCACTGGATGTAACCAACGCCTTTATCCACTGCGCCATGTGTCCTTAAGGACATCTGTGTATGAATTTCTGGGACTTGTAAACTTAATATCTTCAGCACCTGTCCAAATGTTTTATGGTCGGTTGAAACCAAACTGGAGCATTTTGAGAGAAATGATAGGCGGTATGTTAGTTCCTAATACGGTTTTTGAGAAGAATTTGGTGCCAACAATTAAAAATGGCGTCGATATCATTATGATTTGGGAGTGCTTCACTAAGATTTGCTGGTCACTGTTGGCGTAGCGAGGAAGAAGTAGTTGGAGACGTTCTTCTCTGGAAAACAATCCCATGGAAGAAGAAGAACACTAAGTCGACCCCAACATGTACATTGACAATCTGATCGAGGATGCAGGCTAGATGAGCTTCCAAATGCAATGAACGACAGCACTGGATGGAAGCAACGTGTCAAAGAATACCTTGCTTGCTCGATCTGGTGATAATGTAACAGGCAAAATAATACGCATTGACGGCACAACGGACTCTGCAACATACCGAGTAATTTTAAACGAAAGTGTCTTGCCCGTGGCTCGATTTTAGATCCACAAAAGAATGGGTTAGAAGAAAGAAATTTCAAGTTTTGAAACGGACATCTCAAAGTCCCAATGTAAACCCAATTGAAAATCCGTGGTTCAAGTTAAAGACGGCAGAGAAAAAGTAATTGAGAAAGTTTGCAAAATCCAGCAGTGATTTAATCAACAGAATCAGAACTCTTGACTTTAGTGCTACAACTGAAGTGCTGTTTTTCATGCATTTTTTTCCAGTCATATAGAGGCTGCGGCAGAAATACCTCCAGCAAATAACTCTCACATAATGGCAAGACTGTAATAGATATTTCTTTTCATGCCGCACCCTGTAGTACAACGACCGATCATTTCAGGATACCACGCCCACGGGATTCAACCACTCCTACTCAGTTTGGGTCGTCAGAGTTCTGACCAATGTGGTAGGACCTCGGATTGCGTTCACAACTTGTAAAATCTTTACGTTTCTGTCTGGCGTACGCATTCTATAACGCGTTGAGCAAACTATTGAGCAAAATCGTACATCATCATTATCATTATCATGGCCATCATCATCATCTTCGTCACCATCATCACCGTTATCATCATTATCATCCCTATCATCATGAGTCCCGTCTTAATAATGTCTGATCTGTTCGAAAAGGTGAAATTTGGCAGCGGATCAAAAACAATGAACTACAGTCAGCTGTTAACTGCGGCAAACGCGCTTCGCATGAATGATTAACTTTTCAAACGAGATACGGGGATTTTCTAAGCGTAACTTAGATGTGGCATAAGGCCGAAAGTATGGGGGCACTCAGTGAGGATCGAACTCACTGTTCGGTCGTAACTGGTCTGGAGAGGGATGGGCTCCGCCAGATCTACTTGCCTAAAAACGCGCTACGCATGAATGAATAATTCTCTACCTTTTCAAACCAGATATGTCGATTTTCTAAGCGTAGCTTCAAATGAAAACTCAGCCGCCGAGACAACGTGGTCGTAGTGTGGCCGACATAAGTATTATTTTTCCGTTAGATACAATTAAACGGAGGCAGAGAGTTTGAGCAGCGCAGCTGGGGGACGTATCTCCAACTCTAGACTAATTTTCGAAACAAGGTTATTTACCTTACCTCCCCGCGAAGCAGTGTGTGGCACAAGGCCGTTTTTTAATGCGGGGCAAAAACCGAGCTAATAGGCTCGGGCAAAAATTCCCCGTAGACTCCATGTACACGGGGTCGGGTAGCTGTCTACCATCCCAGACATGACTCTGCCCTTCGGCATTGCCTCGTCTAGGTTCCTCTCTGCATTTGGGCACAGAATTTTCCAGCTCAGCTGGAGACGAATCTCCAACTAATTGCCGAAGCAAGATTATTTACCTTATCTCCCCGCCAAGCAACATGTGGGACAAGGCCATTTTTTAATGCGGGGCAAAACTGATCCCGTAGGCTCCGGCAAAAATTTCCCGTAGAGCCCGAATATATATATATATATATATATATAATTATTATTTATAAAAAAATTATAACATAAGTAAATCACTACAAAAATAGCCATTTTGTTTCAACACACACGGTGTCTTATCAAGTGATGATGTTGAAGATAAAATAAATGGTTTTACAAGTTTCAGATTAATTAACGATCCTACACTAGGGGGAAACATTGTTACAAAAGCTAGAATAACCAAAAAAACCAAGTATAGAAAGATTCAAAAGCTTGACAACGAAATCATGTTATAATAGCTATTCAGATCTTTAAAATACGGGTAATATTAAAAATAATTTATACTAACCAATAATTATAAAATTATATGATAAAATTTAATATTAAAATTAAAAACTGGCAATTTTAAAATCCAAATTTAATCACTAATAAGTTTAAAAACTACAAAATTATTGAGAAAAGAAAAAATATATATGAAACAAAATGGCTATTTTTGTAGTGATTTTATAACATACTTATGTTATAATTTTTTTATAAATAATAATTATATCTGCTCTACTTTGTATTGATCACTCTTTTAAGAATAGTAATTGTTGGTTATTGGAATTCATTCCATATATACCAATTATATACTTGTATATATATATATATATATATATATATATATATATATATTCAAATGTAAAAGAACGAAAAGAATATAAATGCAAACGTTCATAACATTAATTTAAAAAAAGTGCTCAATACAAGAGTAGAGCAATAGATATTTATTATAAACTGTTACACTGGAAAATTCAAGTTACCACTACAAAAATGCGTATTTGTTTCGACGTCTAAAGACGTCTCGTCAGGTGATTAACGATGGTAATAATAAACGATTTTTATTTAAAAATACAATTTATGAAACATCACTTCTTTTTCTATTTTGGGAAATTTTCCATAGTAGCCAAAGAAACAAATATATATATAAAAAATTATTCATTCCATAAAAAGAAAAGAAAGAAAGAAACAAAATAAAGTAAAGAAAAAAAAGGAAAGAAAATACGAACTCAATAAAAAATAAAAAGAAAGAGGAAGAAAAAGAAAGCGTCTTTTCTTTCTCTTCTCTTCCTCTAACACTTTCGCCCCAGCCCCTCAACCTCCGACGTCTTACTCTCTGGGTTGGGGTGTCTACTCGGTCCTAACCGAACTGAAGGGAGTGGCCGTAGGTGCCCTGAGCATCCGTAGTTTATTCGACCGGTCCACTGGTTTAATCCTGATTCCTGCCCACGTTGTGTTTGGTTTGATCCAGAAATCAAGTGATGTTCATCCACTCACGGTCGACTGAAAATGTAGACACGGCTGGAGAGTCTGTGCTAAGAAATTTAGAATGTACCTAATATATATATATATATATATATATATATATATATATATATATATATATGCGGAAAGCCGAACAAACAAGTATTCAATGGCTGAATTGTTAATGTCTATTAGCCGAAAAGAATAGTATAGAAAAGAAACGGGTTACAGAAATGAAAATAATTGACATAAAATCTCATACACTGGATTCTAGACAGAGAGAGAGAGAGTGTATTGTGATTAGCTTGTTGTTAAATCGTCTCAGAACGATATATGACTCTTGCGATGGAGGGATAAAGATTTCTGTGCGGGGCTTAAAGTTATAGTGGCGTTTCTCCTCCCAACGCTTGCCTGGGCCAATTCTCTCTTCTCTCTTCAAAAATGTTCTCCCGTCTGCCTTTTTCAGCATAACTACTCGTTTATATAGATAAACCCGGCTGCTTATAACTGACCCTCGGCCCTACTGCTTCGCACGCGATTATCACGGGGTTCTGGCTGCTTGAACCAAAATCATGTGAATTCCAAAGTTCCCTCTAGCTTCCTCAGCTCTATTTCAATTTTTAATCGATAAAAATTATTTCGACCATTTCCATTGTCTCCTGATGACCCAGATTCAATGGGTACAACTTCTGCCCGAGATCAGATTTCCCCATCAGTAAACAAAATGCTCTGATTTAATTTCGCTATTCAAATCTACTCCAATTTCCCTAAAAAAAATATACATGTGTGTGCGTGTGTGTTTCCCAGACTCTCTCTCTGTCACACTTGCTAGTAAGGTTGATTTCTTATACTTTCTTAAGCCTTTCTTTTCTTTCCTCATTCTTTTTCTTTTTATTGAGTTTTCTTTCTTTTTCTTAATGAGGGCTTGAGCGTGCTGGCCGTGTTCAAATTGTTGATCATGCTAGATTACAACCTCTTTCCCAGAAACTGTAACTAAGGTCTTTTGCAGTTTTTTTTGTGTATATTATGTAACTAGTGAGCTAGCCCAAATGACTTGACTCACTTTATAGTCCACCAGTAGACGGTTAACCAATCAGAAGACGTAGAATATTCAATCCGTCGTGTATAAAGGCGGCCATTTTGTTTACCCTACCCGAATGTCCAGTGCCAACTTGTCAGGTGAAGAGATAACAGAAGGACGAACTATGCTCTGCTACTTTTACCAAAATATCCACTGCTAACCTGAACAACGCTTTCCTACTGTCTTCGAAATATTCACTGCTGACCTCTGGATTCTATACTGGTAAAAGAAAGACATAAGAAAACATCTTTTCTTTCTCTTCTCCTCCTCTAGCACTTTCTCCCCAGCCCCTCAACCTCCGACGTCTTACTCTCTAGGTTAAGGTGTCTACTCGGTCTTAACCGAACTTAAGGGAGTGGCCGTAGGTCCCCTGAGCATCCGTAGATCATTCGACCGGTCAACTGATTTAATCCTGTTTCCTGCCCACGTTGTGTTTGGTTTGATCCAGAAAGCAGAAGTGATGTTCATCCATTCACGGTCGACTGAAAATGTAGACACGGCTGGAGAGTCTGTGCTAAGAAATTTAGAACATAAACAAGAAGGCCTGATCAGCATAGTTGCAGTATAAATCACAGGTGGGCTCTGTGGGTGTTGAGCAAACACAAATGTGCCTGAGCAAGCATCTGCAATAGGGATTGGCTAGCCGCCCTAGTAGACGTGTATCAATGGATACGTGTGGCCAGCTATTATATCTGTTACATAGCTAGCTTCGTCTCCAGCCGTGCTGGTCGAACTCTCTGCCTTGGAGCAAGGATGAACCCAGACGTGGCTATTCCGAAGGGCAGAGTCTCGTCTGTGGTGGTAGACAGCTACACGACACCGTGTATGCGGGGTCTACGGGCAATTTTTGCCCGAGCTTACGAGCTCGGATTTTATCCCGCATTAAAAACAGTCTTGTGCCACATCCTGATTCGCAGGGAGTTAAGGCAAGTAACCTTGCTTCGGCAATTAGTTGGAGATTCGACTCCAGCCGTGCTGGTCGATCTCTCTGCCTTCGAGCAGAGAGGAACCCATCCGTGGCTATGCCGAAAGGGCAGAGTCTCGTCTGGGGTGGTAGACAGCTACCCGAACCCGTTTCTAAATATCCCTATTACATAGGAATATATACCTGACTCTCCCGTCGAATTCGACGTATGAGGGTCAAGCAGATCAGTTCCTAGGAAACCGACAGACCGACAACAGCACATGAGATTTGATTATAGTGGTGAAGGTTTTGTGCAGAACCATCCACACTTTTTGAAGGGCCGAATACAGAGACCTGGTGCACAACGTGCCACAGGGTCCCCAAAGGACCCTCCGCAGGTTTTGAATTCAGAGTTGTCCTTCTCCTAGTTGCCATCCAAGGCTATAGAACCCAGTCTGTCCTGCTATTTACCCAGAGCTGGAGGGAGAAGAAGAGGATTCACACCTTTCCTAAGGGTATTAACACCTAAGTGAATGTAATGGATTTGACTGGAATTTGAACTTGGCTCTCTGATTCCTCAATCCAAGCTGTTATCCATTACTCCACCGTGCCTCCTTCAATATATATATATATATATATATATATATATATAGAGAGAGAGAGAGAGAGAGACCCCAAAAAACGGGAATTTTTGAAGTGCGTATTGCCAGACATGAGCAAGTGGCAACACTGCGAGAAGGTGACCTTGAGCAAGTAAACATTTCGCCATTTAGAATTCAAGATGAAATTCACAGTATCCCAGCTGAGATGTTGCAGCAGTCAATGAGGAATCTCAACAGCAGATTTCAAGAATGCATTCGTACAGGAGGACGCCATCTACAGGACGTAATTTAAAAAAAATGAAAATTCCCTCATTGTTTCTTAAATGGCATGTTTTAAGGTTTCAATTATTATGAAGAAAATATTTTTCTTCCATCACTCTTGGTTTTGTTGGATTGTTAAATAGTTCCCGTTTTTTTGGGTCACCCTATATATATATATATATAGAGAGAGAGAGAAAATAAAGGGATTATCAGACGAATACTACTCCGCCCATAAAACAACTTCACCCAACTCATAAAGACTTAATCCCAAATTAATCTTAATTTATCGATAATAACCAGCTCAGAATTCAAGATACTCAAACTAATTGCAATATCGTACTTATGGCAGCATCAGGCGGGAGATTATTCGCATATCTGTATATGGTAACTCAGTCGTGATTGGGTATAGAAAAATCCGAAAATAGTCCTGGCCGACGCGTTTCGCCATTCGACTTTATCAAGGCATGTGATGAGAAACGAAAGCGAAAAATATCTTGTTACATGAAATTCAAAAAATTTTAAAAGCCGCTCAAGTGTAAGCCTCTTTTTGAATATTAGTAACTTCTTTTTTTTTTTTTTTTTTTTTATTAAGAGCGTGTTTTTGTTTTCCATGTCGACAATGTGTGAAAGTTCTCAGAATATATCTGTAGAGAAGACAAACTGAAGAAAATTTTTAAATCTTTGAATTTCATGTAACTACACAACATTTCGCTTTTGTTTCTCATCGCTTGCCCTGATAAAGTTAAGTGACGAAACGCGTCGGCAAGGAATAAGGACTATTTTCCGATTCTCCATATATATATATATATATATATATATATATATATATATTATGAAATGAACAAAGTCCGACAATTATTTTAAGACATTTTTATGTTTATACATTCTTTTTATAGATACAAATATTTAAGTAAATGCTCTGTTTTATAATAAACAGTATTAAATAACATTTACCGGCCTGAATGTCCGAGAAATTTTCATAGAAAATATGCGTCCTCCGACAGGAATCGAACCCGTATCCTATACGAAACCGTCATATAGCCTGACGTGGGGCCACAGAGGAGCGTTCGATTAGCAAGGTCGATTTGACTGTCTTTAAACTACAATATTCCATGATTCTCTCACGTGCATTCATATCTGCTCACAGCGTATCAAATGTAAACAAATGACGTCACAGATTATGAAATGGACAGAGTCCGACAATTATTTTAAGATATTTTTATATTTATACATTCTTTTTATAGATACAAATATTTAAGTAAATGCACGTTTTTTATACTGAACAGTATTAAACAACATTTACCGGCCTGAATGTCCGAGAAATTTTCATAGAAAATATTCGTCCTTTGACAGGAATAGAACCTGTATCCTATACGAAACCGTCATATAACCTGACGTGCCTTTAACCGATTTGGCCAAAGAGGAGCGTTCGGTTAGCAAGGTCGATTTTACTGTCTTTAAACTACAACATTCCATGATTCTCTCACGTAGATTCATATCTGCTCAAAGCGTATCCAAATGTAAACAAATGACGTCACACATTATGAAATATAGGCGAAGCTATCTCCTTTTATACCTTTGTCTTTAAATATTTATTAATGATGTTTTCCATCATTATATAATCAGATTTATCATATTATTTGACCAGAAACAAAAGAAATAAAATAAATTGTATCGATTATGATCTGTTGCATAATCTTTAATCTGGTTTAATATCGGAAAGTAGGTGTTTTCATGTCAACGCTTGACTTAAAATTCATTTCTTTTATTTAACAATTTATCTTGATTCATAAAGCCGATTATTTGCAATTATAGAATTACCGCTCCCCTCTCTCTCTCTCTCTCTCTCTATATATATATATATATATATATATATATATATTACAATGAATCATTCATACAAAAACATATTTCGATTCGCATTTAATTTTTTCGTCTCGGATGCTACCTGAATTTTACCACGTACAAAATAATTTCCATTTCTGAGGATGACTGAATGTACAGTTGAAAGTACTCCCGGCTTATAATTTTTAAAAACAAGGCTCATAACATTCATCCAGTGATTTGTAGGTTAATGCACCTTTAAAATTTTGTTTGCGAAGGGATTTCGTTATTTTATTTTATATCATTAACTTTACTAATCTACTTTTTGTATGAATGATTCATTGTAATATAAATTGAACTGCACCACATATTTGATATATATATATATATATATATATATATAGTATTCTTGTATCTTTTCGAATACGTTTATTATATGGTTCCGGTGCTCTGCCGTAGTTTTACTGGTAACCAGTATATCATCGAAATAGGCTGTTGCGTAGTCAAGGTTGCCCAGCATGGCGTCCATGACCTGCTGGAAAATTGCAGGCGCAACCTTTACTCCAAAAGCCAGTCTGTTGTATTTGAACAACCTTCTATGGGTGTTTATGCAGAGCAATTTGGAACTTTCTTCCACCTCTATCTGAAGGTATGCGTCCGAGAGGTCAATTTTAGAAAAAGATTTTCCACCATTGAGTTTATTGAAAATTTCTTCAGGGCTTGGGAGAGGATAGTGGTGATCTTGCAAGGCATCGTTTAACCTTGTGGAAAAATCTGCGCATACTCGTATTTGATTGGACTTCTTTTTTACGTAGACCGTAGGTGCTGCCCACTCGCTGGAATCTGTTTTTGACAGAATACCTGCTTGTTCGAGTCTATCTAACTCTTTGTTGATTTGCTCTAGAGCAACGAAAGGGACATTCCGTTTCTTTTTGAATACAGGTTGTGCACCGTCCTTCACCTTGAACTTAGCTTTCATTTTGGTGCATTTCTCAAGGCCGCCAGAAAAAACCTGGGAAATTGTTGTTTGAGTTCCTTTTTAGATTTACCAAATTGGACGTTGTACTTTGTATCTTGCGACAAAATGTACTCATTGGGCAATCCCAAAGATTGAATTTTCTATCAATCTGTTCCAAATAAGTTATCTGAAGTTTTTTCAATACATAGGCTTTGAGCTTTTTGGTAACTCCATTTAGTGTTACTGTAAGTATTACATCACCTAAAATGTTAATCTTTTCGCCAGTTACAGATTTTGCTGTTTTATCCGTTTTTAATAAGGTCGGCTTATTTTCGCCAAGTACGCCAGTTAATGGTTGAAAGATCGGAACCCGAGTCAAGCTGGAATTTAATGGAATTATTGAAAATATCCACAGTTACATATTTCCTTAAATTCTTATCAACAATATTGTCAGATTGAGCTTGCCTAATTTTATTTTTGGGTTTTCTCGTTCTGTTGGCATACCAGCACGAAGTTAAAGTATGCCCACTTTTATTACAATTTTTCAATATTTTTTTTTGTTCTTAACTGGACAGAATTTCATCCAATGCCATTTACCACAATGGTAACATGGTCAGGCAGTTTTCTTTAACCTATTTGGGTTTTGGTTACTGCGGAATTTAGGACATGAGATTTGCCTTTTGTCTTTTTGAGGGAATAGGCGGTAGACTTACTTCTGTTTTTTATTAAGCTGAGCCACACCTGATTCCTCGATAGTGTTTGAGTCACACTTTACAGATATTACTCTTTGAAAGTCCTCTGCCAGTTTTTGGAGAGTCAATCCTTGTTCGTTCTCAAGCTTGGTCAGTACCGTCGTCTGACTTCGGCGTCTTCTGCTGATACTAGACCTTGTGCGAAAATCAAGCACTTTGAAATCATCGGCAGTCAGTTCGGCTAGTTTAAAATCATTACAGAGCTTGTTTACCGATGCTGCAAACGTTAGAAAATCTTGCTGGTTGTCTTTGACTGTGTTCAGGCATTTCCAACGTTTGTGGAACAAGGTTGTGTTAGGCCCGTATAGTTCCGATAGGAACTTAATAGTCTCTGAAAAATCCAAGTCAGTGGTTTTCTTGGGTAGTATGAAGTCTACGAACCTACTACGTTCTGTAGTTCCCAGTTTTCTCAATAGTAGACGTAACTTTTTTTTACTGGTCCATTGTTCACAGTCTACGTCGAAAATATCTTCGTAGCGCCTGTAAAAAGCCTCGAATGTTTTGTCGTTCTCTGGTACGTATTCAAAGGTTTCCATTGAATTGTAGATTGTACTCTGGGAGAATATTGTATCTTTTTCAGAGTTTGAGCCTTTTAATGTATTTACGAGTAATTCTTTAAGTTGTTTCTGTTGTAGTTCAGGATTCTGAAGCGTAATTTGTTGGAATTCCTTTTGTTGTTTATGTAATACCAAAAATAGTTGCTGTTGTCTTTCTTCTGCTTTTTGTTGCTGATCTAAATTTGCTTTTAGCATTTGGGCAATTACTTTTTGAAAATCTTCCATATTTAGACAAACAAAAATGACAGCGATTTTTTGTTGCTTTGAAACCCGTGTACCAAGGGGAGGGACACAAAAAAAATCTTGATAGGTTTTTTCCTTTTTTTTTCTTTTACACAAAAAAATATGGACAGACAATTAGTTAAACTAAGCTAATTAGGTATTTAGCTTTTTTGAGATTCCGTGGTTCCGTAATTGTATAAATTTTCACCACACTTAAGTATTTATTTTTTTAGAGGTACAAAAAGAGAAAACTCACCTCAGTGAATTTGAGGGGAGAATAATTTTATGCGCGAGTTCAACTCAGTTACATAAAAAAAATTTAGATAGTTTTTTTTCAAAAACTTGAGTACAATGGTAGTACTTCGGCACTTGTATTGCCAGTTTGTTTTATGAACAACTGTTTTTTTTTCTTTTTTTTGTGTGTGGGTGTGTAAGAAATCGTTCTCGTAATGTTATTTGGACAGACTTTAATATTCCGTAGATGTCGAATCGCTAGTTCGTCAATGCTGTTTGGTATCGGAATACATTTTTTTTAATATGTAGACGCTGGGTGTTGCGTTTAAATCGCTAATGTAGTAATACCAGCTTAATTTTTCGTTCAACATTGCTGTGGGAACGCGTGGAGTTTCTGTCTATTTTTCGAGTACTCTGTCGCTATTGATATGGTGAGAACGAAATTCTCGAATCTTTCTGTCGCCACTGATGTGGGACTGGCAAGGTATTGCGGTTTTCGACGTGAATGCGTTTCTCGAATTCTTCGTCGACACAGATGTGGAACTGGTAAGGTATTGTGGTTTCGCCGTGAGTGCGTTTCTAGAATTCTCGTCGCCACTGATGTGGGGCCAAAGTCTGGACCACAGAAGGAAAACACGGAACATGGATTAGATGTAAGAAAGATATATTAACAACAGGTTACAGAGATAGTGTAAGCGGAGCTTGCTATATGTTAGTGTCCAACACTGGTAGTCATACGCGGCTCTCACTGTCTCTCTGTGTGTCTGTGTCTAGAGTGTTGTGTCGCATACTTAATACAGACCTGGAAGAGTCTATTGTGTAGGTAGTTCCGGTCTCACAATAATATATATGTATATATATATAGAGAGAGAGAAAGAAGATATAGTTCCAATTCAAAGGAAAGACGCCACCCCAAATTTATAGACTAGTCGTACCTGCTGGCATTTCTTTCTGACCAATAAGATGAACCGCTTCTTGGTCTTGGCCGCCATATTTTTTGTTCCGTCTTGTTTTGAAGTCAGAACGGTATAACCACTTGACTGTATTCCTTTTGTATGGTAACATCGTTCTTACTTTGTGAACATTTTGCCTTATTACAGCTGCTTTGCATGTTTTTCTTGCCTATATATTATTTCGTTTGAATTATTTGGTCTTGCCCCATTTTTTCCTTTTCTCATTGTTTATTGGAAACTTTGTCATTCTGTTTGTTGGGAATTTTTACCCATTACTCTACAACACACACACACACACACACACACACACATATATATATATATATATATATATATATATATAAGACCTCTGATGAATTAGATGGTGATTACAATTCCACTGTAATAAATTATAACCATAGAATAATATTGTTTGAGCCTTTTATATTATATTCTTGCTCTGTCTTGCACATCAAGCTCTACTTGAATTTTATCCCCTTAGAAATATATATATATATATATATATATATATATTGGCACGTCAGGCTATATGATGGTTCTGTATAGGATACAGGTTCGATTCCTGTCGGCGGACGCATATTTTCTATGACAGTTTCTGGGTCATTCAAACCGGTAAATGTTGTTAATACTGTTTAGTATAAAACAGAACCTTTACTTAAATATTTGTATCTATTAAAAAAGAATGTATAAACATGAAAAATATCTTAAAAAACTATATAAGTATCTATCTATATAATTTCTATATGTATTTTATATGCGCGGGTAGAGAAGAGCGTAGTTGGTTTCAGTTTCAAAATAATAAAAACAAAAACAGAATGTTCTTAGCAACTGGAATGTAGACACTATTTTCATATTTTTAACTGAAAATATCGTCAGTATTTGTCACGTGTGGAGAATATCGTCATTATATCTGTGTTGATGTATTCAACCATTTTCTTTTGATTTTATGAATCTGTTGTGTACATTCGTTTGTGAGAGCAGTAATTTTGTTAAGAAAGGTGAAATGGGGAAAAAACCTGGGCGTAGATTAATATTTGGGTAATTTTCTATGGTGGCACTTTCTAGAATTTTCCTTCTGAGTGAGTTATTTTCTTTTTTTATGAGTGTAGCATTTTTAAAATCAAAATTATGGTTGAATTTATTTCTATGTATGACTATTGCATTAGCTAAGTTGTTTCTTGTGAGGTCTCTTTTGTGCTCATAGATGCGTTTTTTCAAACTTCTACTTGTTTCTCCAATATAGTGGAAATTTTTGAAACATGGTTAGAACTGTGTAGCGGAAAAACATATTTTAAATCAATTAATTTATAATATTAATGCTCTGTTAATTTACATCGAGCACTATTTTGTAAAAATAAAAATACCTATAAGAACACTGGATTATATATCTTACTGTTCTTTCTTTTTATTTATACACACACACACACACACACATATATATATATATATATATATATGGTTGGTACTTAGTGGAAAGTGTTCAATATCAGTGATAGAGCTAACATATTCAGTTGTATGGATATGAGTTTGTGACCCTGGGTTTCACGCTTTTGCGATCATCAGACAAACTGATTTATTTTTTAAATTTTGAATATATTTATGTTTGCGTTTGATTATATTTGGTGGGGGAGAAATTCTCCTCTGTGTCTGTTTTAGGGTGACACACGCATGCATACATATATAGAGGTGTACGCAGACATACATACATACAGTTCTACACTGTTAGTCTGAGAAGACGCACTAAGTCACTCTTCTGGTGGTCAGCATCGGCCATATTGATAGAAAACAGAAAGCATTCTCTTAGACCAGGGGTCGGCAGCTCATTCGACCCCATGGGCCGGATCGTGTTATAATGACGGGTCGCGGACTGGACGAAGGCCATTAATGAATAAAATTAAGGAAAATTACATATGCAGACCCCCTGTCAACCTAAATATTTAAAACCATAATGAAAATAAACATTGAGAAATCAGAAAAAACAAAAGAAAATCTAAAATTAAAAAAAACACCTAACAAAAATTACTTTTCCTCAAGGAACGTCAAAATACTTCAAAATGAAAAAAATCAGCCGAAGTGAAAATGGATGAAATTATGACGTGTAGGTTTGAAACTGTTATTGAAAATTGTTCCACAAACGAACCACACACACACACATCAAACAAAAACGAAGCACATATACCCATACATACGAGTACAAATAGTTGCAAACATATACACTTACGTACGTACACATGCGGTATCATCCACACATTCATGAGGCATGTATGCATAATGCGCATATGTTTAACTGTCTTTAGATTTCTGCTACCTCGCATGTCAGTCCCTCCCTGGCCTCTTTCACTTTATCGTTCCTTTCGATTCTGTTATCTTTTAATGTAGCCAAGGGTCATAACAAATATGTATCCATTATTTGACATTAAACGTAGGCAACGCAACTTGGTAAAATAAGTCTCATGAAAGGTAACTGGCAGATAGTCTAATTCGAAAGCCTCGTCTCTCATGTTAAAAATAGAGTCATTGGTAATCAGGCTCGCGGGACGGTCAAAATGCCTTCGCCGTAGGTTGCCGACCCTTGTCTTAGACATTTAAAAGAGAACAGTTTCGTTTTAGGGACGTTAAAACAAGTATCTATCTTTACAAGAGTCAGATCGGATCAAACTGGATTACTGCATCGGTATCTGGGCTTTTAGCTGCCCAACCATCACTTTCCCACTTTGACAGATTTCAAAATCGTTTTCTTAGTCGTGTGTGTGATGAGTTATTTTCCACCCTACAGCCCCTTTCCACACAGACGAAAAGTAGCGAGTCTTTTTCCTGCTTCCATGGCAAATATTCGGACGGAAGGTTTGAAGCATCCTAATTTTACCCCCCCCCCAATTTCCATTTGTAAGTAGGATGTTCGACTCAGAAAGCTTATTCCTAAGAACCGCTAATTTTTTTTAAGAGACTCCCACGTGGATGCTTTCCAGAACTCTACAATATTAACCTCCTCAAATTTATTTATTGTCAATTTTTATCTATCCGTCATATCATCTTCATTTTCGTTCGCGACTTCCTTCTCTTATCTTCGTATCAGACACTTCGTTCAGTAACCCTGTACCATGAGTGGCTCTTGGGCCTTGTATGGGGGGGATTAATTATTAAAAAAAATACTTTCAATTTATTTTTTGAATTGATTTTTTCATCGTTATTTGTAATTACAAGACAAATGAAACTGAATTTTACCTCCATTTTCTTTTTTTCTTTATTTCTAGTTTGATGGTTTTAACATTTTTGGAATAGAAGACTGTACAGCTGAACTAAAGAAGCAAGTACTTTCATCGTCTTGATAAAAGAATTGGCGTGCAACTGTACATCTTTTAAAAAAAGGATATATATAGATATATAGATATATATATATATAAATATACTTCGAAGTCGGGTAATGGTTAGCAAGCTTGTCTCTTTTTATCAATTACTACTGAGTAGTGAGTTCGATCCTCACTAGGTGATCCATACTCTCGGCCTTGTGCCATATCTAAGCTCTGCTTAGTAAATCACTATATATATATATATATATATATATATATATATATATATATGAGAATCGTTCATATCTGAGGAGCAGACGTGAATTCAAAGAAGCAGACGTGAATTCAAAGAAGCAGACGTGAATTCAAAGAAAAATTTCACAATCAGATGCGAAACTCTCATAAAAAATTGAGTGGAAAATCTTAGAATTCAAAGGAGAGTTAAAAATGATCTTCGAATTCAATGAAGCAGACGATAACATCTCTCACTCAGAGAAGCCACCGCCATATAAAGACGAGAATTAAAAGTGCCAGAAGACAGGAACTTAAACTCAAACGATCATTTTCTAAGCGCTTTTAAACTCTCTATATAAATAAATCCATGATGAATTTTAAAAGTAAATTCCTTGATTTTCTCAAACGCAAATAAAAAGGAAGTTACTTTTTTTTTTTTAATTCAAGGGAAAGGATCACCTTTTGACTTACCGGTTCATTTTACTACCGTTTCCAAAAAAGGAATGACATTTGCCTGGGGTGAAGAGACTTCATTGAGTCACAGTTGTCAAGGCGTAGACAGTTATTGCCAGTCTGCTGTTGCCGAAGACAAAAAGTTGTCCAGACGTCAACAGCAGGAACAGTATCGACGAAACGAAAAGAAGGAACGAAAGCAGAAAAACATCAGTATTACGTCGCTCCCGACAATGCCGACCTCGTCTCTTCGGAGTATTCTGAAGCCGTCAACCTCGGATGATAATTTGGTGTGTAGTAATTACTTGGATAAACGAGTTCGGATTGAAGATATAAACGGGACCGCGCCTCCCGGAGTGCGAGCTTACTGGATGCGCGAACGCCAGCTGAGAAAGAGTTTAAAGAGAGGAAAGAAAGTACAGTTTCACGAGAATTCAGAGCATTCCAAGCGTAGGGTAGCTAGCTACGGCCCCAACTCACGTCACAACGGAAACGAAGTGTTTTATGACGAAGACGACGACAGCGACGAAAGGCTCATACCAATGGTGTTAAAAAGCGACGAGGAATCTTATTGCAAGAAACGGGCGTCGACACCAGTGCCGACCCGGCGTTCAAAAACAGGAATTTCAAAAAACGGCGCCGAAAAGATTAAGAGAGATGACCAGTATGTCTCGGCTCAAAGCACAGTACCAAATATGGGAAGTACCCAAGATCTCTGTGACGGCAGCAGCAGTAGCAACTACAGCTATTGTCCGAACGAGATAGTGACACATCTAGACTGTCCGAAGATGGTATCGAGCCCGCTAGACGCCGAACGATGCATGTTCGTTCGTAGCTGCGTAAAAGTAGCCGGCGACCCCGATGAAGATATAATCGCTTTTAACGCCATTCGTCGACAAAGCATAAACCGTATGAACGCATTTATGCGGAGTTCTGGAAGATATTCCCAAAGAGGCTACCACGCATATTCGTCCGCCATGAACCGAAGGATTAACGCCTCTACACGGAGAAGCGTCCGCGGCAATCCTAACTTCGGGGACGGTCTTGATTCTATGGGCCGTCCCAGCAATCATATTCACGTGCCGTTAGCAGCTGTTTACGCAAACGATTTCGCACGTTCCTCCCTCCGTCTGAGCAGCCGAGGTGTTCCAAGCAGTTGGACCGCCCCGGGCAGAGAGATACCTTATCAGGACTCATTCAGTCGGGCTTATGGAGGATTCGAACGATCCTACGTCCGGGGTTCGCGCCGTAGCAAGCATACGGGGAGCGCGAGCAAGCAAGATGGAGCGATGATCCGGGGTTCCACTCGCCGGCAAAGCCACCGACGTCGACCCGGTCTTGAAAATGTCGTCTTTGCCGACGCGCGCGAATCAACCCGTCGCACGCGACAGCGGCGAGAAGACAGAGAGCCGGACGGTCGACACCGTCAGCCGGCCAAAGAGAGCGCCGAGAACCGACCGGAGAAGCTGCCAGAGACTCAGCCTCAACCCCCAGTCACTCATCTATCCGCTAACCAACCAGACTGGCCATCGTCCAGTTCCTCCTCGCCTTATTTTGTACGACCCGCGGCACAGGTTAAGAAAACGGTTCAGGAAGAGACGAAAATCACGCCAGAACAACCTTTGCCGCCGGCGACACCAACGGCTCCTAAGACGCAGGATATCAAAAGTGATTTTATTCGTCAGGAAGACACATTGGAAATCACTTACGAAAGCCCAACGAAACAGCTCGAGATAAACATGTCTACAGTACCCGGAGGAGGTGGTGTGCCAACGGTTGGGGGAGAGGTTAATATGCAACGTCATGTGATGTTACCTTTAGCGGAAGAAGTAGCTGCCGGAGCCTTGAGACGTTCGGCTCGTCAGAAAAAGCGGGGTATTGCCTACTTTACATTTCGAAGAGGAAGAGAGGAAGTTGTCAGTGATTTAGAGGTAATTACAGAAGATCAACTTGGTAGACATTCGCCGGCTTGTAGGGTCTCTACAGACGGTCATTGGTCGGCCCCTGAATCAAGAACAGTTGCAACCCGTCCTGCAGTTCCTCCCAAGCCACCACCCCGCCCTGGAAAAGTCTTAACCCCACAAAACGCAGTGACCCCTCTGCCTGTTTTAACGGAAACGATGCCTCATAAAGAACCTGCTAAAATGAATCAAGCTCCTGTAAGTTCAATTCTGTTGGCTGGGCCACCGAAGAAATCGTCAAATGTCGTCGATAACGAGCCAATATCTATGGTAAATGCCGCTCAAGAACTCGAGAAGCAGTTGGCGTTCATCGCTCGGCGACGTCCGCCCGTGATTCCGCCGCCAGATTCGGCTTCGGTTCCGGTGCCGAGGGTGGACAATTCAAAGGAGACAGAATCCAATGCGAAGCCGGATAAATCAAAGAAGCCGCTGAAAAAGAAGAAAAAAGAAGAGGAAAAAAAGACGAAGAAGAAAGAAGGGAAAGAGAAGAAAGAAAAAGAGAAGAAGAAGAAGAAGGAGAAGAAGAAAAAGAAGAAGAAAAAGGACAAGGTGAAAGAGAGAAGAACGTCCGAAAGCGGCGACGACGCCTCTGGCGACAAAACGAAATCAACGCCGGAGGGCGCTCGGCGGACGGCGAACGCAAATGCTAAAACAGCATCCAAAAAGATACCCCTGAAACCACCCCGAAAATCGGTCTCCGTGGCCGCAAACGAGAACCGTCAGACTGGCCGTCCGACTGACCACAACACTGACGAACAGGGGCACTTGACTGTGATCCAGGTTGTCAACTCAGCGGCTGGGACTGACGAAGACGGTGCCGCCTCTGAAGGAAGTAGACTTAAAAGCGAATCGGGTTTTACACGCCTCTCTCGAAAGATCTCCCATCGTGTGGGGACCTGGGGTAAGGATTTTAAGCGGCTGCTTAGCTTCCGCAGGGAAAAGCCACGCGATGATACTTCATCTGTAGGTGAAGATGAAAACACAGACTTCAATAAGGTCACAGATCAACCGGAGGAGGTGGCTCAACCTGTGCCAAACGCAGTCGTTGACAACAAAACAATGAATGCATCAGGCGCATACCTACCTGCACAGACTCACCCTAAAACGCCTTTGTTACCCCCTAAATGTACCCCAGTACCCGTACCACAGCCGCCACCTTATATCTCTGCTAACAAGGCTGATGAAAACTGTTTAAATTTTTGCGACGAACTTAAGACAAACCAAATAATATATTGGTTACAAAACGTTTGCAATAATCAAAATGTGGACGAACATCTTGCAATGATCACGGCAACAACTCTTGCCACACAATTCTAATCCGGTCTGCGATGATTGTAGCCCTATCCGGTTAAAACGATCAGATGAGACATGATGACGTTCCTTTATCGGAACATGTATTCATTATCAGTGGTTTTTTTTTTTGGTTTTTTTTTTGAAACAACGTTTTGGTCGAAATATTCATCAGCTGTCCTACATTGTCTGAAAGTCTTGGATTAATTCAGAACAATATCTTAACCATTTTTTTTTAAAAATCCGACGATATATTTTGAAGCTTTCTTCAGATGTACAAAAAAAAAATATTCGAAATTAAAAAAGAAAATATATTCTCAAATAGTATTTAAAAAAAAATTTCAACAGGGACGCCACAGATTTAGACGCCGGATCGAAGATAAAAAAAAATAACCGAAATATATTATTCGAGGCTACAAAATCAGGTATAGAAGATCATGTATGGAAGGTAATGGCAACACAGTGGACAACCTGGAATGCCATAACAAACAAGGATCTATATCATTACTTTTAAAAAGATGAGTTTGCACACACACACACACACACACACACACACACACACACACACACACACACACACACATCAGAAATATAAAAACAAAAACAATGTCAGAAGAACTACTTTTAGCTGTTAAAGTATCCCCCAAATAGGAGGATAACTTAATAATAATAATAATAATAATATAAAGGTTTTTCAAGCCTCGCCATAAAGTTCTCTCGTTTGCTCTATTTCCATGACACTCTGTTTCATGAACTGGTTAAACTCGAATTCTTTGGAGAAAAAAAAAAACAAAAAAAAAAAAAAACCCAACAAAAAACAGAATAATAACTATCTAGAGACCACCGGATGCAACATACCCTTTACGAGGCTTGCAGAACATATAAGTTAAAATGTGATAAGAGAAACAAAGGTGAAGATTCTGATCTAAAAAAAAAAAGACAAAAAAAAAAAAACGTCTGAAATGACAACTAACACCGCCAGATACAGCATACACCTCAAGCAGGCCGAAGAACATATCATCCAAAGCGTTGTACTAGAATCAGTAAAGAACGAAAGTGATAATTCGGATAATGTCTCAAAAGAATTAATTTCAGAACATCTGACCATACCATGAAGGTCGGAGAGTGTATCTGTCTAAATCTAGTAATCAAAACAACGATGAAGATACTCGTTGTGTAATGATTGGAATACTAATTTTACAAGAGACAAAAGAAAAAAAAATCTGCTGATTTTAATAAACAAACAAAAAAATATTCTAATCCCCACCCATAAAACTAAATTTATAAACAATAACGATTCAAAGCCCTCGACTACTGACTTTACCACGGCTTTACATCGTAAAATCCATCCCCAAAAGAGTTTATTTTGTGCCCATTTGGCCCGAGTTTTCGAATCCATTATTATAAAAATGATTAAAAATTAATTAAAAACGCGTGTCATTGACTCCGGCATCAGTGAACTGAAGAAGGACATAAAAAAGTCCAACGACCGAAACGTCTATGCTGCAAACAACAAAGATAAAGAACTCAGTTCAAATAATCCATGAACTATTGAAAATATTTAATTTTTTTTTTAAGTTTCAGACAGCGCTACGAAGGCCATACAGAAAATACTGACGAAGGCTGAGGGGAACTGCATGAAACGTTGTGTTAAAATAATATTGAAACTGAAGTATATTGAAGTTAGTATAAAGTTATGAAGTCTGTGAAAAACTAGTCACCATTTTTTTTCACTGGCATCACTGTAGTCCCCTCTCCAGTCATTCGTCCTTTTGACTCAACTAAAGCTTAATAAAAATTGATGGAGATTGCAGTTTCGTTATTGGAGTTTTAAACACACACACACACACACACACACACACACACACACACACACACACACACACATTTGAATCATTCATAAACTTTTCGATATATACGGTATTGGAAAGATGACAGTTGGTCGTGTAAATCTCAAAATATTTATAAAAAATCTGACAGTGATTCCAAGAATGACATGATCACTAGGAATATTCTGAGAGGCGTTAAGAGTGTTGACGGGGGGTTTACGGGAACGGAAATGGGGACTTGATAGCACATAAAACCTATACTCCTTCGAACTCCTGTTCTTTCCTGCAAACGGAAATATTTGGTATGCTAATGTTTACACAGATATCGTAAACGACCAGTACTTGTACCTAGCCTGTCTCCAGAACATTCTATTATTATTAAACGAGAGTGGCATGCCAACAAAGTGACGGTAATACACGAAACGCAATGTACCTATCATTTACCAAGGCTGATGAGCGTATATAAGGTACACGCATCAGGGCTAAATGTACACGATATAGAGATAATAGCAGAGCATAAAAATTTCCTGGATGGTTCTAGTTAGTTATCTCTTTCTTTAGTACTGAATATAGTTTTTTTTTTTTTAAATTATTTCACCTCAAGCAAGGTAATAGATCCACTAAGACGCAAGGGGGTTACTGAGTATGAAAGAATATGAGAAAAATAATTTTTGTTGGTTTTTGCGAAATTTGTCTGATCAGTCCAAAACAACGTTGTACAGAAAACACAGTGTGCAGTTTTTTTTTTTTTTTTTTCAAAACAATATTTATGTTAATGGAAAATCAGAGAATGAGGGACGGAGAAAAAGAAAACAGAAAGAAATTCGGGTATTTTTTTTTAATTTTGTGTTGTTTGATTTTCATTGGTTAATCGTGTTTCACGTGCATTGGACTTCAAATTCAAGGAGAGACGACACGTTCTTTCGAAGTTTCAGATGAAGCTTTAATAAAAGTGAGACTGTTCTTCATCTTATCATTCTGCCGGACTTCTATCCATGTTTGATCTGCATTTGGTCCCAACGCAAATTTCTGAAAAAAAAAAAAAATACTGAGTGCTTTTGCATTGACCCCAACGTGTTTCAAATGTCATGTAACCCCAGGGGACTATTTGTTAAATTACAATGTTTCAACTGTTCACCTCAGAGCATTTTTGAAGCCGCTTGATAATGACCTTTGAACTTTGTTCAAAATATCTGGACTATTGCTTCCCCACTCGGGAATATGATCGCCTTTTTTTTTCGAGGCGTGAATGGGTCTCAGTTGATGTTTTTTATTTATTTATTTATTTATTTTTTTGGCAGACGATCGATTTTATTTTGATTACGCAAAATGAAATAAAAAGAAAGAACTGGTGCTTCATAAAACTCAAGCGGTCATTCAAGTGGACGATTTCTTCGGATCCATTCCTCTGAAAATATTTAATTTCAAAAATGTCCACACGCCTTAACGGAATATGGTGTTGGCATGGCATGTCGAAACTGCATTAAATTAAAAAAAAAAAAATTCTTTGGTACAGGATATTTAAAACAGCCAATATATAAAGTACTAAAATTGCTTTTAAAAAGAAAAGATTGTGTGCGATTTTTTCCTTACAGGGCGGGGGGAGGTTGTTTTCGGACGTCGAGGCTTGAAAGACTTATTTAAAAGACTTGAACTCGATGCTAACAGGCTGAATTTTGTTTTTATGATCATGGCACACAAACAGAATTAACACCAACCGAAATTTTATTTTGACCTTGAAGGCGCCATTTTGAATGAGGATTTGTAAAAACATCTTTTTTGATTATATAATATTCCTTTTCGTCTAAAATATAAAAAAAAATGATGTTCCATATATTAAGCACCGTCATTCTTTCGTCTGACATCATCATCTTTGCTTTGTTGATCGCAATATTTCAGGAGATAAATTTTTCGGCCTCTCTTGTTAATTTTCTCTTATTAAGTGACGTATACAGACAACAATTCCATCAATTATTCAAACGAATTAATGTTAAGTAACGTAAACACACTCATACACACACATCCATATATATATATATATATATATATATATATATATAGACAAACTTCTTATCAACGGACTAACAGGGGGGAGGAGTGGTCCGGTAAAGCCGATTGTCCGTAGATGGGAAGGTGTATTTGGGTAGCATATATTCCAAGCAAGTTTAAATAAAAAGAACCAATTTGGTCTGTCTTATTTCATTTTTTATGATATAAGTGTTGAGTATTTTTTTTTAAGCATTCCACCCCAAGCAAGGCGGGAAGCCACTAGCACGCAAGGGGCTACAGAGAGTTGGAGCGAGAGCAAATAGCAGTGATAGAGGAAAGGATGAAGAGAAGGTTAAGGCATAGATCAGGGCATCTGGAGACGTCGATTGACGTTACATTTGAATAGTTGGAGATTATAGCTATCAGGGAAACAAGAAATGGGGAGGGAGTTCCACGGGCGAGAAGTGCGAAGCTATTGGCATAGAAGAGACAGCTACATTTAACAGTTTCGACAGTGACAGGGTGAGAGCGAGATGCCAGCCTAGTTGAGCGCTTAAATTCATGAAGTCTGGGAACCAGCGAAAGCAGTTCATCGGAGCAGTTACCGTGAAAGTATTTGTAAAAAAGACAGAGGAAGGCAACGGCACGTCTGTGAGAGAGAGGCTGCAGACGAGATGCCAGATCAGGGGCAGTTACATTGCATATCCGTCTTTGGATTTTATCAAAGACCTTGAGACAATTAGAAAGGGCTCCAGACCATATATGTCAGCAATACTCCATGCAAGGGCGAATGGTTGATTTGTACATTTGAAGGATTGACGTCGGCGAAAGAAATTTCCTGGCGCGGCATAGGGAGCCAACTTTCCTAGCGGTAGACGAAGCTATTGACTCAATGTATTCGTTCCATCTCAGGTCAGCGGACAGTGTGAGACCGAGCAGCCGCAAAGAGGTGCTCTCGTGGAGTTGAGCGTCAAAGATTCTAATGGGAGGCAGGGATCGTTCTCTCTGGTGAGTAATAGACAGCAGTTTTGTTTTTGAGGCATTAAAGTTACATAGCCAATTCCTGCCCCAGTCCACAACCGATTTGAGGTCCTTTTCAAGACAAACGGCTAGATTAGTTTCGTCGGCGACTCTAGATTTGTTTTTGAGGCAGGAGTAAATAGAAGTGCCGTCCGCATAGATACCTACTTACTTGGGATCCTGTGGTGGAAGTTGTGGATAAAGTCCCCAAAGTTTATAATCTTTTTTTTTTTTTTGGTTAAAGTATCGTTTGGGATAGGTTGAAGTCTATATTTGCTAGCTTTATTTTCGTATCCTAAATAGTCATTTTTCGTACCAGAAACAAAGTCTATATTTGTTAGCTTTATTTTCGTATCCGAAATAGTCATTTTTCGTACCAGAAACAAAGTTTATATTTGCTAGCTTCATTTTCGTGTCCGAAATAGTCATTTTTTCGTACCAAAAACAAAGTCTATATTTGCTAGCTTTATTTTCGTATCCAAAATAGTCATTTTTCGTAGCAGAAACAAAGTCTATATTTGCTAACTTTATTCTCGTATCTGAAACGAAGACAAAATCGTTTTTAAGCCATGTTTTTTCCGTGTTTTTTTTTTTTAAATTCGACATTATCTGTTATTAAGTAGGAACCAGTAGCAGATCTAACCTGAAACTAATGAAATTTAAGTTTCAAGAGCCCTTACAGCCCTCTGGAAGCAACATTTTTAATGAGTGAATTTTTCAGCATCGATATTTTTTTAAAAAACTGTTTGTTATTAAAATAAAACCATTATATTGATAGAATCATAAGCCAATGAGTTGAAGTAGCTAATGTAGGCCTCAGAATATTCATATGGTCTCAACATTCCCCCATAATTCTTGGGGGCTTGCAGCGGCCCAACCTCCAGCTCTATGGGCTCGTTGATCTCGCTAGAATTTATTCATAGCTTACATTTGGACAGTTGCATCTTCGAATCTATTGTCAAGGGCCCTCCACATCTGTTCAAGCTTTAGGGGCCCCAGGAATATAGTCCCGCCACTGGTGGGTACGTATATTCGAGCCGGCATCACAAGTTATTTCAAGCGAAATTTCTGGGGTCGCCACAGATCAACTCTTTTTAGAGCAAAGGTTCCTGGTTGGCATTCAATTCAGACCTATGGCATTTGCTTAATTTCTTTGTTTGACGACTCTTAAGAACTGCCTTGTACACTATCATTATATACGAACTCGTTCAACTGTCGGAATATAACGCCGTTATTAAAATGATTTTTCAGTGAAATTGGTTAAAATTTCTGCATAATTAATCTAGGAATTCTATCGATAATCATTAAAAGTAAGAATATACCCAAAAGCTTACACAGAAAAAGAAGAAGCGTATCCTGCTATTTAGAAAAGAGATGGATTCATACCTTTCCCTAGGGTATTAGTGGGTAAGTGAATGTAAGGAACTCGACTGGAATTCGAACTCAGTTCTCCTAATTCTCAATACGAGCCGTTATCCACTGTGTCATCTATGTTCAGTAAAATAACGGAGGAGATCAACTCCTAAGAAAAAAAAAAAATTCGGGTGCCATATTCAGGATGGAAGCCAACATTTGTTGGTTATTTCTAAAAAAAAAGAAAAACGTTTTCTTCTCTTTCGAAAAAAAAGTATTTCGAAAATAATTTAGTCTGGCTGCACCATTTTTTTTTTAAAAATTGTTTCTTCTCTTTTCTTTCTTTCTTGTTCGACATTTTTTTAAACTATTTTTATCGTTTTACGCTTTTCTCTTCTTTCTTTCTTTCTTTCTTTCTTTTCCTCTGTCTTGCTTTTTACACTGACCTTTCTTTCTTTCTTTCTTTCTTCCTTTTTTTCTTTCTTCCTTTCTTTCTTTCTTTCTTTCTTTTTACATTGACCTTTCTATCTTTCTTTCTTTCTTTCTTTTTACATTGACCTTTCTTTCTTTTTTCTTTCTTTCTTTCTTTATTTTCCTCTGCCTTGCATTTTACACTGACCTTTCTTTCTTTCTTTCTTTCTTTCTTTCTTTCTTTCTTTCTTAAATTTTCTTTTCTTTCTTTCTTTCTTTCTTTCTTTTTACATTGACCTTTCTATCTTTCTTTCTTTCTTTTTACATTGAACTTTCTTTTTTCTTTCTTTCTTTATTTTCCTCTGCCTTGCATTTCACACTTTCCTTTCTTTCTTTCTTTCTTTTTTTCTTTCTTTCTTTCTTAAATCCGTTCTTTCTTTCTTTCTTTCTTTCTTTCTTTCTTTCTTTCTTAAATTCGTTCTTTCTTCTTTCTTTCTTTCTTTCTTTCTTCTGCCTTGCTTTTTACACTGACCTTTCTTTCTTTCCTTCTTTCCTTCTTTCTTAAATCCGTTCTTTCTTTCTTTCTTTCTTTCTTTCTTTCTTTCTTTCTTTCTTTCTTTCTTTCTTTTTACATTGACCTTTCTATCTTTCTTTCTTTTTACATTGACCTTTCTTTCTTTCTTTCTTTCTTTCTTTCTTTCTTTCTTTCTTTCTTTCTTTCTTTCTTTCCGCGAATCAGACATGTTGCTCGTTGCTGTCTCCATAGCAACAATTTCCACCAATGAAATCGAAGAAAACAATCCACGAAGATGGCAAACCCGCCAACAAAATTATTTCCCTACCATCTTCCAATGTAGACGGATTTTAGAAGTATTTATGCGCGGGAACACACACACACACACACACACACACACACACACACACACACACACACACACACACACACACTTTAAAATTAACTATTTTTTCAGTACTAGGGTATTTTCAATTAAGGGTGGCGACTTTAAGGGGGGGAAGCAAAAACACTTTATTAAAGTGAAAGCTGGTAACTCGGCGGTTATCAGTGCTGACAGTGGAAGCGGCAAGCCGAATTCAAACACTTGCCTCGTCTGTTGCGTTCATTTTCGTACGACTTCATCTTTTCCACTTCTACCCCCAGTTATGGGTTAAATAGCATGGCAGATTGGGTTCACTCGCCTTCGGTGGCAACAGGTCTAAGAGAAGAAAAAAACGCTGAATTTTAAAACCGTGGAGAAGGTAAAGAGAAACAATTCCACTGTCTCTCCAAGGAAACCAGGGCAATCCACGCATGCTAAAAGGAAGCTGTGGAGAGCCTAGATCGCCCACGTCATGAAGGGACCTGGCATTGAAAAATAGAAAATGAAAACAAAGTTTGAAATTCATGAGTGGTTTATTAAAGTAAATATATGCAAATCCCACCATCATGAAAAGATTTTCGAAAGAGCCCAATTCTAAACAGCAGGGCCGGCGCGTACTACCTCCTAAGCTCTGAGCAGTACTTTGTGACCCTTGCTATCTTATAAACATGTGCTTTTTTTTGGCTACCTAAGTTTATATACGTTACAAATTAAACTAAGCACAACTGACGATTAAAAGAAGAAACGTTTTCGCGGGTTTTGACGTTTTTATTTACAACGGTTTAAACGCACGCCACATTAGTCCTCTGTACCCCACCAACCGTGTGCCTTTCGCTTTGATCTGAAAGTAAGAGATAAAACGAACTAGGAACCTTGAGTATGCGTGTGGGGGTTATTCGGTGCGCGTATGTCGCAACCGAATGTGACACAAGGTCAATTTAAAGTAGGAATTGAGTGGAGGCCTTATATCATAGATTCGGGCGTGGGGTCGAGGCCCTTGCACCGGCTCTGCTAAACAGGAAACTAGTGTAAGCTTGGATGTGCGGGTGGTGTTGTGAATAACGATGAGAAACTGGAGAAACGAGTTTCGAATTCAAGTCGTTTACATTACATTCACTTACGCGCAAATACCCTTGGGAAAGGTATGAATCCACTTTTCTCCCCTGTCTATGGATTAAATAGTAAGACTTGTGTCTGAAAAATATTATTATATCTAAGAAATACGGTATTCACTCGCAAAATCAAAAGAATTATTCTTACAATCCCAAATTCTACAAAATAAGGTTGATAAACCGTAAAAAAAATCCGAATCAATCGAAAACAATCTAAGATAGCAAAGACGACATAATTACGTAAGTTTTATGGTTATGGAAGGGGTGTCCACTGAAAAAAAAATGAAAAAAAGAAAAAAATCACCCGTAAACGGTTTAAATAGATTTCGCACCGTTGTGATTGGCTGTTGGTCAATCTCCAATCAAATGTGTGATAACGGGGGTATATTTATAGAAGTCAGTGTCTACAAGCATTTTTTAGAGAACGTTTCAGAGTCTGATCAGCTCTGAGAGGGGTCGATTTGGTGAGGTCAGTATGATGTTTGAAAGACCCGGAACTGCCCAATGATCCATTTCCAGAACATCACTGACGACGCCCTCTAGCGCTAAAAGAACGTATATTCAAAGCAGTTAGCGTCTAATTTTGTCAAAAAGAGACGAAGATACGAACTGAAATAATTTATAAATTAATGAAAATAATTTAAATCGAGATAAGAAAAGATATCGACCGAAACAACAAAAATAAAAATAACTGTTTGAAAATATTCTTGTCTTAGAAGAATTTTAAGCAACACGAACGAGAAAGGCCGGAAAATTTATCGAAGGAAATGTTTTTTTTTTTTAAAAAAGCAGCGAAAATCAATTTTTTTGAAAAAGAGCTTAACTGTCGGCGAAAAAGCTTCCTAACTCTTGGAGATTTTTGTTCTACCTATAAGAATTAATTAATTCCAGAAACGATAAGTCAAAACTATTTCACAACAACTTGATTATTACGACATAGCTAAAAACAAGAATGATATTTGAAAAAAACAAAATTGACGTCACCTTTGAATAAACTAACCCTAGCCCTAACCCTAAACCCTGCCGATGTTCAAGGTGTAATGTTTTATTGTTTTAATATTTGTGTTGTACAGTGATGTTAAAAAAAAAAAAAAAATGTCAGTCAACTTTCCAGACATTGTAATTAAATGGAAAATGAAAAAAAATAAAATGATAAAATATTTTGTCTTCTGCTTTTTTTCATTTAACTTAAATTATTATTCGATATTTCTTTGAAAAGATCAAAAGAGTTGGCGACGCCTGGCGGCCAGAAAACTCATTTCAGTAGTGAATCTAGAGTGGAGCAAGCAGGGTAGGGGCCATGGCCGTAACATCGTGGATGACGCTACAGCATCGCCGAACAAATGATTGGTACACTATTTACATTATTCGGACTATTGTCCTCTTTGTCGCCATGTTTATTACAACGTTTCGGCCATTGTACGCTCCGGCCTTCTTCAGGTGGTTGGATTGTCGAACTGAACCCTTTATTTCGCTCACTAGGGTAGACTGTTCCACGTGCCATGTTTAAGTTATCTCCTGTTAATTTCCCTCTGAAAGTTCTCCACAGCCATAACCGGGTATTGAACCCACACTCTTTGGGTCCTGACACTGGATCTAACTAACTCCACTGTGACATGTGTCCTTGAGGAGATCTGTATATGAATTTCTGGGTATTATAAATATAATGTCATCAGCAGCGATTTTTTTACCAGTGCCCATATTGCAATTTTTGCGGTTATCACTGCATGTTTTTACCAAAACTCATATTTCAATTTTAGTTATTATTATCACTTTTCTATGGCACTCTTTATTACTGGTTCCCATATTGTATACATTTCTATGCTTGGTCGGCTCAAGAGATCGGCCGAAACGTTGTGATAAATATGGCGACAAAGATGAAGACAATAGTCCGAATAATGTAAATATGGTACATAATACTTCATCTCAGAAATATAGAGAGATACTGAAGGGCCGAAACATTGTAATAAATATGTCAAAAAAGATGAGGACAATAGTCCGAATAATATAAATAGTGTACATAATACCTCATCTCAGAAATATAGACATAAATACTGAAAGGCGTAAACAATTGTAATAAATATGGTAACAAAGATGAAAACAATAGTCAGGAAATAATCTGTAAACAATGTAAATAGTGTACATAATACCTCATCTCAGAAATATAGAGGGCCGAAACATTGTAATAAATAAAAACAAAGAGGGAGGAAACAGTCCGAATAATAAATAGTGTACATAATACCTCATCTCAGAAATAAAGAGGAGAAACATTGTAATAAATATAGTGAGGACTGAACAATGTAAATAGTGTACATAATACCTCATCTCAGAAATATAGACAGATACTGAAGGGCCAAAACATTGTAAAAAATATGGTAACAAAGATAAGGACAATAGTCTGAATAATGTAAATGTAAATAGTGTACATAATACCTCATCTCGAAAATAGAAATAAAACAGATAAATATGCAAGAGGGTCCGAATAACATTACATAATACCTCATCAGAAATATGACAGATACTGAAGGCCGAAACATTGTAAAAAATATGGTAACAAAGATGAGGACAATAGTCTGAATAATGTAAATAGTGTACATAATACCTCATCTCAAAAATATAGACAGATACTGAAGGGCCGAAACATTGTAATAAATATGGCAACAGGACAATAGAATAATGTAAATAGTGTACATAATACCTCATCTCAGAAAATAGACAGATACTGAAAATAACAAAGATGAGGACAAATGAATAAATGTAAATAGTGTACATAATACCTCATCTCAGAAATATAGACAGATACTGAAGGGCCGAAACATTGTAATAAATATGGCAACAAAGATGAGGACAATAGTCTGAATAATGTAAATATTGTGCATAATGCCTCATCTCAGAAATATAGACAGATACTGAAGGGCCGAAACATTGTAATAAATATGGCAACAAAGATGAGGACAATAGTCTGAATAATGTAAAAGTGTATATAATACCTCATCTCAGAAATATAGACAGATACTGAAACATTGTAATAAATATGGCAACAAAGATGAGGACAATAGTCCGAATAATGTAAATAGTGTACATAATACCTCATCTCAGAAATATAGACAGATACTGAAGGGCCGAAACATTGTAATAAATATGGCAACAAAAAGATGAGGACAATAGTCTGAATAATGTAAATAGTGTACATAATACCTCATCTCAGAAATATAGACAGATACTGAATGAAACATTGTAATAAATATGGCAACAAAGATGAGGACAATAGTCTGAATAATGTAAATAGTGTACATAATACCTCATCTCAGAAATATAGACAGATACTGAAGGGCCGAAACATTGTAAAAAATATGGCAACGAAAGATGAGGACAATAAATAATGTAAAGGTACATAATACCTCATCTCAGAAATATAGACAGATACTCCCCGAAACATTGTAAAATATGGTAACAAAGATGAGGACAATAGTCTGAATAATGTAAATAGTGTACATAATACCTCATCTCAGAAATATAGACAGATACTGAAGGGCCGAAACGTTGTAATAAATATGGCAACAAAAATGAGACAACAATTGTCTGAATAATGGTACATAATACCTCATCTCAGAAATATAGAAGATACTGAAGGGGAAACATTGTAAAAAAATGGTAATCTGGAGGACATAGTCTGAATAATGTAAATAGTGTTACCTCATCTCAGAAATATAGACAGATACTGAAGGGCCGAAACATTGTAATAAATATCAACAAAGATGAGGACAATAGTCTGAATAATAAATAGTGTACATAGATCATCTCAGAAATATAGACAGATACTGAAAGGCCGAAACATTGTAAAAAATATGGTAACAAAGATAAGGACAATAGTCTGAATAATGTAAATAGTGTACATAATACCTCATCTCAGAAATATAGACAGATACTGAAGGGCGGAAACATTGTAATAAATATGGTAACATAGATGAGGACAATAGTCTGAATAATGTAAATAGTGTACATAATACCTCATCTCAGAAATATAGACAGATACTGAAGGGCCGAAACATTGTAATAAATATGGTAACAAAGATGAGGACAATAGTCTGAATAATGTAAATAGTGTACATAATACCTCATCTCAGAAATATAGACAGATACTGAAGGGCCGAAACATTGTAATAAATATGGCAACAAAGATGAGGACAATAGTCTGAATAATGTAAATAGTGTACATAATACCTCATCTCAGAAATATAGACAGATACTGAAGGGCCGAAACATTGTAAAAAATATGGTAACAAAGAGGAGGACAATAGTCTGAATAATGTAAATAGTGTACATAATACCTCATCTCAGAAATATAGACAGATACTGAAGGGCCGAAACATCGTAATAAATATGGCAACAAAGATGAGGACAATAGTCTGAATAATGTAAATAGTGTACATAATACCTCATCTCAGAAATATAGACAGATACTGAAGGGCCGAAACATTGTAATAAATATGGCAACAAAGATGAGGACAATAGTCTGAATAATGTAAATAGTGTACATAATACCTCATCTCAGAAATATAGACAGATACTGAAAGGCGTAAACATTGTAATAAATATGGTATCAAAGAGGAGGACAATAGTCTGAACAATGTAAATAGTGTACATAATACCTCATCTCAGAAATATAGACAGATACTGAAGGGCCGAAACATTGTAAAAAATATGGTAACAAAGATGAGGACAATAGGTACATAATACCTCATCTCAGAAATATAGACAGATACTGAAGCAGCAAAGAAACATTGTAAAACAAAATAAATATGGCATAGACATATAACAAAGATTGTAAGGACAATAGTCTGAATAATGTAAATAGTGTACATAATACCTCATCTCAGAAATATAGACAGATACTGAAGGGCGAAACATTGTAAAAAATATTGTAACAAAGATAAGGACAATAGTCTGAATAATGTAAATAGTGTACATAATACCTCATCTCAAAAATAGACAGTCATTGAATAATGGCAACAAAGATGAGGACAATAGTCTGAATAACATAATATCGAAAGGCCTCATCTCCGAAATATAGACAGATACTGAAAGGGCCGAAACATTGTAATAAATATGGTAACAAAGATGAGGACAATAGTCTGAATAATGTAAATAGTGTACATAATACCTCATCTCAGAAATATAGACAGATACTGAAGGGCCGAAACATTTAATAAAATATGGCAACAAAGAAAGCACAATAGTCTGAATAATGTAAAATAGTGTACATAATACCTCATCAGAAATATAGACAGATACTCAAAGGGCCGAAACATTGTAATAAATATGGCAACAAAGAAATAATGTAAATAAATAGTGTACATAATACCTCATCTCAGAAATATAGACAGATACTGAAGGGCCGAAACATTGTAATAAATATGGCAACAAAGATGAGGACAATAGTCTGAATAATGTAAATAGTGTACATAATACCTCATCTCAGAAATATAGACAGATACTGAAGGGCCGAAACATTGTAAAAAATATGGTAACAAAGATGAGGACAATAGTCTGAATAATGTAAATAGTGTACATAATACCTCATCTCAGAAATATAGACAGATACTGAAAGGCCGAAACAATTGTACATAAACCTCATCTCAAAAATATAGACAGATACTGAAAGGGAAACAATAAAATATAACAAAGACACAATAGTCTGAATAATGTAAATAGTGTACATAATACCTCATCTCAGAAATATAGACAGATACTGAAAGGCCGAAACATTGTAAAAAATATGGTAACAAAGATGAGGACAATAGTGATACTGAAAGGCCGAAACATTGAATAATGTAAATAGTGTACATAATACCTCATCTCAGAAATATAGACAGATACTGAAGGGCCGAAACATTGTAAAAAATATGGTAACAAAGATGAGGACAATAGTCTGAATAATGTAAATAGTGTACATAATAGGGCCGAAACCTCATCTCAGAAATATAGACAGATACTGAAGGGCCGAAACATTGTAAAAAATATGGTAACAAAGATGAGGACAATAGTCTGAATAATGTAAATAATAATGAAATATAAATGAAGGGCCGAAACATTGTAATAAGTGGCAACAAAGATGAGGACAATAGTCTGAATAATAAAATACATAATACCTCATCTCAGAAATATAGACAGATACTGAAAGGGCCGAAACATTGTAATAAATATGGCAACAAAGATGAGGACAATAGTCTGAATAAAAATAGTGTACATAATACCTCATCTCAGATGAGATAAATAGAAACATTGATGGTAACAAACAAAGATGAGGACAATAAAGTCTGAATAATGTAAATAGTGTACATAATACCTCATCTCAGAAATATAGACAGATACTGAAAGGCCGAAACATTATGGTAAAAAGATGGCAACAAAAGATGGAACAATAGTCCGAATAATGTAAATAGTGTACATAATACCTCATCTCAGAAATATAGACAGATACTGAAAGGCCGAAACATTGTAATAAATATGGTAACAAAGATGAGGACAATAGTCTGAATAATGTAAATAGTGTACATAATACCTCATCTCAGAAATATAGACAGATACTGAAGGGCCGAAACATTGTAAAATATATGGTAACAAAGATGAGGACAATAGTCTGAATAATGTAAATAGTGTACATAATACCTCATCTCAGAAATATAGACAGATACTCAAGGGCCGAAACATTGTAATAAATATGGCAACAAAGATGAGCACAATAGTCCGAATAATGTAAAAAAATATAGACAGATACTGAAAGGTCATTGTAATAAATATGGTAAAAAGATGAGGACAATAGTCTGAATAATGTAAATAGTGTACATAATACCTCATCTCAGAAATATAGACAGATATACTCAAGGGCCGAAACATTGTAATAAATATGGTAACAAAGATGAGGACAATAGTCTGAATAATGTAAATAGTGTACATAATACCTCATCTCAGAAATATAGACAGATACTGAAAGGGCCGAAACATTGTAATAAATATGGTAACAAAGATGAGCACAATAGTCTGAATAATGTAAATAGTAAAATAATACCTCATCTCAGAAATATAGACAGATACTCAAGGGCCGAAACATTGTAAAAAATATGGCAACAAAGATGAGGACAATAGTCTGAATAATGTAAAATAGTGTACATAATACCTCATCTCAGAAATATAGACAGATACTGAAGGGCCGAAACATTGTAAAAAATATGGTAACAAAGATAAGGACAATAGTCTGAATAATGTAAATAGTGTACATAATACCTCATCTCAGAAACATAGAGTCGAAACATTGTAATAAATATGGCAACAAAGATGAGCACAATAGTCTGAATAATGTAAATAGTGTACATAATACCTCATCTCAGAAATATAGACAGATACTCAAGGGCCGAAACATTGTAATAAATATGGCAACAAAGATGAGCACAATAGTCTGAATAATGTAAATAGTGTACATAATACCTCATCTCAGAAATATAGACAGATACTGAATCCACTTACTCTGACACTGTTTATAGCTTTAACTCTATACTCTTCTCCTCGTTTATTGTTTTAAAAAGCGATGATGAGAATTTGGATAAAACCTAAACATATCAATACGAATTTTTCTTTGTTCTTGGCAACTGATCTCAAGAATAATAAAAATTATTTATTTATCAGATGATTTACGCTATTTACCTTGTTCAGACTGCTGTCCTTATCTTCGTTGCCATATTCGCGACGTTTCGGCCGTTGTACGCTCCGGCCTTCTTCCGTTGATTGGAATTTCGAGCTGAACATTTTATTTCGTCCACTGGGGTAAATTGTTCTAGTTCCACGTGCCATGCCTCTTCCTGATGTCTCAGTATCAGTTATCTTCCTTTAACTCAACTCTCCAAATTTTTTTTTGTTAATCTCAGCTGCAGTCCTTGAACTATTTGAACTCACAACTCTTTTTAGCCAAGTCAGAGGGTGCCATGTCTCATTGAGGATATCAGCGTATGAAGTTTGGGAACTTATAAAACTAATTGCCTCAGTGACCATTTTTACCTGACCTCATATTACAATTTTTTTGTTATTATATCGTATTACATGCTCCCATATTGTATTCATTTCTATGCTTGGCTGGCTTAAGAGAATTTTTTGGCTTAGCATATGTGCTGATTCCTTAAGTTTGCTGAAGAAGGTTGGAGCGTACAACGGCCGAAACGTTGTGATAAATATGGCAACAACGGTGAGGACGATAGTTCGAATAATGTAAATAGTGTACACCCGAGAATAGATTCATATTACTGCACACCACTGCAAATGACCTAATCTGAGGGAAAAATATAACTCGATTACACACTGTCACTCTAGTGGGTCTAAAACTGACTATGATGAAAGAAAGGAAATAAAAGCTGTTGTTTCAATTAATTTGCACAAGGGGGTATAGTGATTTACTTAGCCGAGTGTATACGGTATCCCAGTGTGGATCGAACTCACTACTCAGTCATAATTGACGTAGTGAGAGAAGCTTGTTAACCATTACAGTACATCGAGGTGCCCTCTATCCGACTACGCTATAAATAAGTACAAAGTGCCTGTAGTAGGTTGGTGGTTCGTGAAATAATATTGGTAGTTAAGATTTCTACCTGATTCCTCAGCATTATAAACCATTTCCTGATTGTCTCCCTTTCATCCGATTAGACAGAGTTGTCTCCCTTTGTCCAATGGATAGAAAACGTGCATAAATTCCTTTTTTTGTTGTTGTTGTTTTTAATCATTTTGTAATGATCATCGTCACATACATACATACATACATACATACATACATACATACATACACAAATTCAAATTATACAACAACAAGCATTCACTGGATAATAAATCAACACTACTGTGTAATGGACAATTTATAAATCGCAGCGATGCGACAATTTTTATAATCGCTATATTTTCATGTAGTCGATTCCTTGCACTTTTGGGAGAATCGGATCCTAGAAGCTTTCGTGAGTCTTCCCAAAACTCGCTCGCTGATTGATCAATGCCAGCCAATCAGATCGTCTGCACGTAAAGAATGATTCTTCCCGCGCAGCGATTCGGAGCCGATGATCACTTATAAAAGCAAGAAATATTGTTAGATAATTAGTGAGATTTCAGCTGCCACACGAATCCACGGCAGTTGAAACCAAGCGCCAATCTTCTCATTCACACCACCACTCATTTGGCTGAATATTCCCTACACTCACATAATATTTTTCCCTTACACAGCCAAAACTGTTGAAAACATTTATTACCAGAAACTATCACCACCTTCTTATTATTTTCAGTAAACTTTGGAACACAATTAATAGTTAAAGAGAGACAACTCTTGTTTTCCTCAATGCATGCCTTTCTTTCACATCCTTGTTTGGACATCTTGTTAAATACAAATTTTATGTGTAATGATGTCATTGGCTCATCCTTTTTTCTTCACGTCAGTTTCGTTTCCTAATCTTAGTTAAATTAATGTGGTGAAGTCCGCCACAATTTCATCGCATGCAAGTTAATAAAGTCGTTAAGGCACCGGGGGGGGTGTTATTGAGTGATAAAGAAATTTAGAAAAAATACTATTAAGGAGAGAGAGCAATAAAAGAACAAGAATTAAAAAGACGGAAGATAACGATTGACATTTACATTTTTTGAAGATCAAAGTAGGTTGGGATAGCAAGAATCCGGAAGAGAGTTCTACAACAATCGATAAGCGCGATAGAAGAAACTGCTAACATAGAACTTACGGCTACATCAGCCGTTTCAACTGTAAAATGATGAGACCCTGCCGCCAGTCTAGTACTGCGTTTAAATTTATAAATACAAGAAAGCATGGCGGGAAGTTCATCAGAACAATTACCATGAAAGTATCTATAGAAAAGGCAGAGGGAAGATACGTTATGGTGGTGGGAATGAAGCCAAGATGCCAAGTCAGTACCAATAACATTGCAGATTCTGCTTTGGATTTTTACCAAGAATCACTAAATATTTCGCAAAAGAACCAGACTAGATGTGGTAGCAGTAATCAAAGCATGAACGAATGGTAGATTTATGTAAGATAGATTCTGGCGAGAAAAGATGTCTAACACAACACAAGGAACAAACTTTCCTAGCAATAGGTTTAGCAATTGATTCAATATAATCCTTCCACTGCATGTCGGCACAGAATGTTAGTCCGAGAAAGGTCAGTTCCTGATAAGGTTTTTTTTTCAATGCATTTCTGAGGTGGATTTTTTACAATGTCCCGAAATATCAAATTAAACTGTATATCATCTAGAGGAGGCACGGTGGAGTAATGGATAGCGGCTTGGATTGAGGAATCGGAGAGCCGAGCTCGAATTCCAGTCGAATCCATTACATTCACTTACCCTTGGGAAAGGTGTGAATCCTCTTCTTCTCCCTCCAGCTATAGGTAAATAGCAGGACAGACTGGGTTCTATAGCCTTGGATGGCAACTGGTCTAGGAGAAGGACAATTCTGAATTCAAAACCTGCTCGTTTGGGGACCCTGTGGCACGTAGTGCACCAGGTCTCTGTATTCGTCCCTTCAAAAAGTGTGGATGGTCCTGCGCGAAACCTTCACCACTATAATCAAATCTCATGTGCTATACATGTGGGTTGGGGACCGCTTGTGAATTCCAAATTACCATGAAACTCCAATATTGGAGCCGGCTCAACCCACCCCGGATGAATGCCGGTACAGGTATATCATCTATAAACATATTTTTACAATTTAATTTAATTTAAATATTCTACGTAATGTAATATTTTATTGAATATTAGTTACTTTGCTTTGAAATTTACTATAGCCCCGGTTCTTATTTTTTGATAATGTCGTGTATGGACGTTCGTATTTAAAAAAGTCGACACGTTTATACACACGAAATAAATTCAAAATTCTTTTTAAAATACTGGGGGTCGCAGAATTGTAGTAAACTTTTCCAGTTATGATTATAAGAATTGTTTTTACTTAACACTATCACCTAATCTGTACAAGTTGATACAAAAATTTGAAAAATTTAAAACCTTATAAATTATTATGTTACATTTTAAAAAATGAAAATAATTCTTGTGAAAATTCAATATTTTTAATTTTTTTCCTTAAGTCAGTAGTGTCGATAATATATATCTCTATCATAAAAGCTTAATGTCTTAGTTGCATTATTTATTTTACGATTTTAAGCAAAAAAACAAAAACAAACAAAACATGATTTAAATTCTCCAAGGATTTGTGCTTATAATTAATAAAAAGGTTAAGCATGACAAAAATGAATTTCTTAAAATTTTTACAAATTAGATAAGTGAGTGTTTTTTGTAATAGATGTAAAAAAAATATTTTGCCAAGGTTTTCTAAAATATAATTATTGCTAAAACAATTTCATTCGTTTATGAAAATTCTGAAATTTGCATTAAAATCTGACAATGATTTGATTTTTGCAAGAATTTTCCAAATGCAGTGATATAATATCTATAAATATATTTTTACGATTTAATATATATTACCGTATTTGACGGCATATAGGACGCACGGGTGTATAAGACGAACCCCAATTTCAGCAGGGAAAATCAAGAAAAAAATAGTAATTATAAAATTATTAGTAAATGGTACTGCCTATGTTATATTTATGAGGTATTACCTGGGTTAAGCAAACCAGGATTATAATTAAACGAAAAATAATAGGAAAAAAGAACTTGAGCCTATAAAAAATTTATTATATCCAAAGGTAAGCAAACAAAATAGAAAATGAAGGAATTATTCCAATTGAGAAAAACTTTTATTCCTCTTCCAATCCGTAGAATTCGTCGTCTTCGTTATGAAAACTCTGAGACTCATTTTCAATACTGCGATAATCGTCGTTGCAAGAATTTTCCAAATACAGTGAATAAAAAAACTTTATTGTATCGGTTGAAACTTGACTAATGCATGGAATAATAATGCAACACAAAATGTACTTAGAAAAAAAATGTATTGAAACAAGAAAGTGTACACAATATTTACATATAGTCTTTTGTATATTCCTGGGAAGACCGTTCCTGGAGAATGTGTTGACTGAGTCGCAGTGGGGCAGAGTCTCTGGATTGAATCTCTTGATTCCTCCCTCTCTTCCCGGTACCAACCATATTTATATGGTCGATACTCCACTATGCAAATTAGGTGGATCCTACCACAACAGTATCCAACGAACTCTCTGCCTTCGGGCGGGGAGGAACCCGAACGAGGCTACGCCGAAGGGCGGAGTCTCTTTTGGGAAGGTAAACCGACCCTGAACTCGTTTATACGGGTTCAAAGGGCATATTTTTGGCCGAGCCCACAGGCTCGGAGATCCCACATTAAAAAGGCCTTGTGTCACATGACGCCCCCGTGGAGGTGGGGTGACTGGATATAAAAGGTAAGGAAACAAAATGAAAATCAAGCATAATCCATAAATCCATAAAATTCATCGCCTTCGTTATCAAAACTCTGGGACTCATTTTCAATTCTGCTACCATCGTCGTTAAATAATGCGCCATCTTCCGTTCCGTTGAGAGAATTGCCAGACTTTTGAAAAGATTTCACAACAATTTCTGGTCTGATATTAACCCAAGCTTGCTTCACCCATTCGCAGACTTGGGCAATGGTGAGTCTTTTTATTCTTCCTCTAAGTGTAAGGTCGGGATCAGGCATTACCATCCACATGTTCCATTGCTTCTTCATGGTTAAGTCTGAGCTTATAGCACTTGCCAGGTAGCTAATTTCGACCGACTACCGCGAATTTTAAACCTACATATGGGATTTATAAGACGCAGGGGAATTTTAAAAATATATATATATATATATATATATATATATATATATATATATATATATATATATATTTATTTAGTCGAGGAATCTAAATGGAATAATAATAAAAAAAAAACGAAAGAATATTAATCTACAACCCAGTGTGTCTAAAAGATTTTAATTTTTAATTTCATTATTGTTCAATATATATATATATATATATATATATATATATATATATATATATATATATATATAAAACATTATGATTTATATACAAAGAAATAATCCCAATCTGATTGATTCTATGTGATTATTTCTTTGTTATATATATATATATATATATATATATATATATATATATATATATATATATAAAGAAGTGTGCCTTATATGCCGTCAAATACGGTAAATTTAAAATTGTATTAATAGATCCTTTTTTCGTACGCTATATAAATAAAATGCAGTAAATTTAAGCTTACTTATTATTATAGATTATACCAGCAGCATGACCCGGCGTTGCCCGTGCCTGATTCAAAAATCGTACGACTCATACAGCAATCGCTATCACTTGACTTAAAATATTTTTGCCCTTCCTTGCCTTTAAAGGAGTGCCCTTTTCCGTGCTGATGTTACTACATGCCTTAGTTCTTGCCTATCTCACACTGCGAAGTTTTTCTAAGCTCTATACGAAACATTAAATCTGTTACGAAAAAAAGAACTAAACAAAATGAACACAAAACGATCAGCTTTAAAAAAGGACTCGTAACTGGAAAAAACCGAATGAAAAAAGAATGTTAAGAACATATACTTTTTCACACCAAACCCAGTTCTGCGGAATCAGAATCAACGTTGAGTTTAAGCAAGCGAATGAGCCAACTGGAGTAAAGTGCCATGCAGATTTAAATTTTTCACACTTGTGACGAATGCAGCTATCGATGTTTTTTGCATGCTAGCATGCTAGTTACCATTCATGTCAGTCAGCTATTGGCTCTCAAGCTGGCCAATAGAATCTCCCTGCCTATTCGTGGCAGCCAGCTATTGGCTCACACTCTGGCTAGTAGAAAATGTCCGCAAACTACATGAAAACTGCCGTAGAAGCATGAAAAAAATCGATTATTTCCACTATCGATGGAAGTTGGGAAATGCAAAGTCGGTCTTGGCCTTCCCGCTAACTTGGAGCATGTGCATGTAAATTTTGGTGCAAATCCGTCGATAATTGCGGCCGTGCATTCGCTACACACACACACACACACACACAGACACACACAGAGACACACACACAGACACACACAGACACACACACACACACACACACCTTGCCTTATATAGATAGATTGACTATTACACATGATGTCCATAAAGTCTCTTTACAATTTAAAAAAGAAAGATTACAAAGGAAATATGTGGAAATAGTTACAAAATTTCTTTTCCTTTTTATATGTCATGTCCTTTCAGGACGTAGGCGATCATGGCTCTTCACATCCTTCTATCCCTTGCAGCTCTCAACAAGTCCCTTCCCTCTGCTTCCTCCCCCAGACCACGTTCTGTCATCCACCTGCTCAAGACCGCCTGGAATGTCACGCGCTGCTTTCCCTTGTCTTTCCGTCTATTCGACCGGTGAGTATCAGATTTTCCAGGCCCCCTTTCCTCATCATGTGTCCAAGAAACTTCAGCTGCATATTCTTGATGTTAAGCATGAGCCTTCTTCTTGCCTGCATCCTCTCCAAGACCTCATCGTTGCTCACACGCTCGGTCCACGATATCCTTAACACCCTTCTGTAGAACCCCATCTCTGTCGCCTCGAGTCTCTTCTTCATCCTTGAGGAAATCGTCCAACATTCGTTGCCGTAAAGAAGGACAGGCGTCACGTAAGAGTTCCGTATTCTTTTCTTTGTTACCAAAGATACCCTCCTGTCTTGCAGTACTCTGCCCAGCTTTTGGAATGTGCCCTTGGCCATTCCAATACGTCTACGGATCTCAGTGTCGCACTTGCCGTCCTTTGTCAAGACGCTTCCCAAGTATTTAAACTTACGCGTCTGCTTGATTCTAGTGTTTCCCGACCTTCAAATCGCATTTCGGGATCTTCCTCTTACTGACGACCACGCACTCCGTTTTCTTGCAATCCTTGGCCCCACTCTATTCCTTATTTTCATCAACGACCTTCCTGACGCCATAGATTCCCAAGTTGGCATCTACGCGGACGACACTACAATTTGCTCCTGCCTCAAAAACAAATCTAGTGTCGCTGACAAAACTAACCTGGCCGTGCGTCTTGAAATGGACCTCTAATCGGTTGTTAATTGGGGCAAGAATTGGCTGGTCAACTTTAACGCCTCAAAAACTAAACTACTTTCTATTAATCACCATAGAGATCCTTAATTAGAATGTCTGATAGTCAACTTCTTGAGAGCAACTCCCTGCGTCTGCTGGGTCTCACGTTGACTGCTGACCTGAGATGGAACAAATACATTGAGTCAATTGCTTCGTCCGTCGCAAGGAAAGTTGGCTCTCTGTACCGCGTCAGGAAATTTTTCTCCCTGGAATCGATCCTTCAAATATACAAATCAACCATTCGCCCTTGCATGGAGTATTGCTGCCATATATGGTCTGGTACCCCTACTGTTTGTCTCAAGGTTCTTGATAAAATCAAGAGACAGATATGCAATGTAATTAGCCCTGATCTGGCACCTCGTCTGCAGTTGCTCTCTCACAGACGCGCCGTCGCCTCTCTCTGTCTTTTCTACAAATACTTTCATGGTAATTGCTCCGAGGAGCTGCATTCGCTGGTTCCCAGACTTCATGAATTCAAGCGCCCTACGAGGCTGGCATCCCGCTCTCACCCTTTCACTGTAGAAACTATTAAATGTAGCCGTCTCTTCTACTCTAATAGCTTCATATCTCGCACCTCTCGCCTGTGGGACACCCTTCCCTATTACTGTTTCCGTGGGAGCTGTAATCTCCAACTATTCAAATTTAATGTTAATCGACATCTCCAGTTACCTTGATCTATCCATTATCCTTTTCCTCATCCTTTCTTCTATCACTCCTATCTGCTCTCGCTTCTAATCTTCTGCAACCCCCTGCATCCTAGTGGCTTCACGCCTTGCTCGGGGCGTAATGCTTAAAAAAGAAAAGTCCCTTCGTCTCACCCTCCGTCGCTGCCTTCTTTAGGAGATTTTCATTTCCGAGTACTTATCGTTTTCGTCGTTTTTCTTGCCACTTTATACTCTCTCCTTGTTGCTTTTTGTACTTTTTCTCTCTCTTTCATTTGTATCACATTTGACATTTGGCTTTTCAGACGTCGACTGTCCTTGTTAATTCTTGAGTGTTCTAGTGATTTCTTGATTTTTGGAAAAAATTGTTTTTCAGTTTATATATAAATATCTTTATTTGTATTAATGCCTAAATGATAAGGTAAATATTTTGATACGTCATCACTTGCTCGTTATTTCATTTTTCTTATTTGATTTGGTGGTATCTTAAGTATTCGATGGTTACTTATAGGAGGTTATGTTTATAATTAAATTTTATTTATTGTTGTTTCAATTTGTATGCATATACTTACATTTATACATTCACGTACACACGTGTATATATATATATATATATATATATATATATATATATGTGTGTGTGTGGTGTGTGTGTGTGTGTTTGTGTGTGTACAAACGGGAGCAGATAAACACATGCACACGTATATATGTGCTTTGTTATTAATATATTAATTAGTGCTTAAATGTTAAAGTATTTTTTGTTCTCCAAATATTAGAATATTAAGTATTGGTGGTTAGGTTTATAGAATATTTTCTTTTGTTGTTTGTATATATATATATATATATATATATATATATATATATATATATATAAACATTAGGCAGCATATAATTTATATACAAAGAAATAATCACACATAGAATCAATCAGCAATATTAATGCTATTATTGGCGACATCCATCGCTAGTAGTGTATAATGTATGCATTAAAATACTGTTATTCCATAGAGTGATGTGATCCTCATTTATAAAACTGTTGTCTGTTGTTTCCAGTTTATATTCTTTTAAAATGCAAGTACTTTCGAATAATCCTTTATTCATCGTCAGGCATACGTTTTTCTTTATAAAATCAAAAACTTGGAGACGAAATAATTGTTTGTCGACCGAATGATGTTTTTTTTTAGAATGTTCTATAATTGACGGTTGTGTTCAATATCGGAACGTGCAAAGACGCAACACTAAGTTTTTCAAAATTTTTAGTGAGAATTTTTATTTGAACTTTTCTTGTGATGTGGTAAATCCATGTATTCTATTTTTACAAGTGTTTTCAGTTAATATGTCATGAACTAAGTATATAGTTCAATTAATATAGTGTTATGTCATAGTAGTTTTTTTATAGGAATTTTTTTGTACTGCGGATCGATAGTTTTTTTTTATAAACATAAAACATTAGGCAGCATATAATTTATATACAAAGAAATAATCACGCATAGAATCAATCAGTAATAATATTATTATTGGCGACATCCATCGCTAGTAGTGTATAATGTATGCATTAAAATACTGTTAATCCATAGAATGATGTGATCCTCATTTATAAATATGAAGAAATATAGTCTTAAGATGTACTATATTTATGGGATAAAGGGCTCAGTAATCGTAGAGAAAAGACAGATGTCACGTAACAGCTCAGTATTCTTTTCTTTGTTACCAAAGAAAACCCCCTGTCTTGCAGTACCCTGCCCAGCTTTTGGAATGCATCTTTGGCCATCCCAATACGTCTCTACGGATCTCAGTGTCGCACTTACCGTCCTATGTCAAGACGCTTCCCAGATATTTAAACTTCCGCGTTTGCTTGATTCTAGTGTTCTCGACCTTCAAATCGCATATCGGGCTGATCCTTTTATTGATGACCATGCATTCTGTCTTCTTGAAGTTTATGCTTAGTCCTTTCTTCTCACTCTCCGTCGCTGCCTTCTGTAGGAGATTTTGTAATCTCTTTTCCATGTCTTCTATCAGTAGCGTGTCATTTGCGTATCTTATGTTGTTAAGATTGTGGCCGCCAACGCTAAATCCCCGTAGAGTTTCTAACTCTCTCAGAATTGCCTCGCTGTATAGGTTGAACAGGTCTGGTGAGAAGATGCATCCTTGCCTTACGACCCTTTCTATTTTTGTGCATTCGCTGAACTCGTTCCCTATGTGCATGCATGCTGTTTGCTGCTAGTATAGGTTCTTGATTATTCTGATATCTTTCTTGAATATGTCAAGGTTGCTGTGCGGTTCCAGGAGATCCTTATGGCGTACTTTGTCGAAGGCCTTTGCGTGGTCTATGAAACATAGATAAATGTCCTTCTGCATCTGTATCGCTCTTTCTGATAAGATTCTGAGCATGAATATTACATTCCTTGTTCCAGTGTCTTTAACGAACCCGCACTGTTCTTGTCCTATCTCAGGCCTGATTCTGCTACGCGCTTTGTTCATCAGTATACGGATGATGAGTTTTGTCACGTGGCTCATTAGGCTTATTCGGTGGAGTTCGCATTCATTTGCGCCTGGTTTCTTAGGCGTATTTGCTTTGTAATCATTTTTTAAAATTGTAAAGCGACTCTATGGACATCTTGTGTAATAGTCAATATAATCTATAATAATATCAATTAAGCTTAAATTTACTGTATTTTATTTATATAGCATACGAAAAAGATCTATAAATATAATTATAAATTTACCGTATTTGACGGCATATAAGGCACACTTCTTTCTTTTTTATTAAAAATATCTTGTAAAATTCCCCTGCGTCTTATATGACGTATGTAGGTTTAAGATTGTTAATAGTCGGCCGAAATTAGCTATCTAGCAACTCCTATTAGCTTAGACATAAACATGAAAGAGCAATGGAACACGTGGATGGCAATGCCTGATCACGACCTTACACTTACAGGAAGAATAAAAAGACCCAGTCTGTGAATTGCGATAATATTAGACCAGAAGTTGTTGTGAAATCTTTTTTTTAAAAGCAATTTTCTCAATGGAACGGAAGATGACGCATTATTTAACGATCTGCTAAAGGTCTTCCTGTGTGCTCCCTCTGTCGTAGATTACATTTGTTATTTCGGTGATCTTGTCTATGTCAAAGTCATTCTAAGGCTGTCAGCATTTCAATTCCGTCTGGCCCAGCTGCCTTGTTTCTGTCCAATTTGGCCAGTGCGGGTTTTACTTCGGTTTTCACAATTCCAGGTTCGTCGGTAGTTCTGTGTATTGCTTGTTGCTCCATTTCGTCCTGGAAGAGGTCTCCACTATACTCACTCTCGGTCTCACGTTGACTGCTGATCTGAGATGGAACAAATACATTGAGTCAATAGCTTCGTCCACCGCAAGGAAAGTTGGCTCCTTGTGTCTTGCCAGGAAATTTTTCTCGCCAGAGTCGATCCTTCAAATATACAAATCAACCATTCGCCCTTCCATGGAGTATTGCTGCCATATATGGTCTGGAACCCCTTCTGTTTGCCTCTGGGTTCTTGAGAAGATCCAGAGACGGATAAGCAACGTAATTGGCTCTGATCTGGCATCTCGTCTGCAGTCGCTCTCTCACAGATGTGCCGTTGCCTCCCTCTGTCTTTTTTACAAATACTTTCATGGTAACTGCTCTGAGGAGCTGCATTCGCTGGTTCCCAGACTTCATGAGGCTGGCATCTCGCTCTCACCCTTTCACTTTCGAAACTGTTAAATGTAGCCGTCTCTTCTACTCCCATAGCTTCATGTCTCGCACCTCTCGCCCGTGGAACTGCCTCCCCCTTCGTGTTCCCATGATAGCTATAATCTCCAACTATTCAAATATAATGTCCATCGACGTCTCCAGATGCCCTGATCTATCCCCTATCCTTCTCTTCATCCTTTCCGCTATCACTCCTCTTTGCTCTCGCTCCAACTCTCTGTAACCCCTTGCGTGCTAGTGGCTTCCCGCCTTGCTTGGGGTGAAACGCTTAATATATATATATATATATATGTTGTAAATTGTAAAGAGACTTTATGGACACCGTGTAGATTCTGAATTTAAGGAATTAAATTCTGATTTTAAAATTTTTGGCCAAAACCTTTTAACTACAGTGAGGCGATTTTTTTTCAGGCCAAATTAGAAATAGATGTCCAGGAAATTGACTTTTTGATATTCCTTGGCGTGGTTCCCACAGAGTCGGACACCACATCATTATAATTGTTTCAAAATACGTATTTCATTTCACTGTTCTTCTTTTCATTATATCGCATTCATTAGTTGTATATCAATGACTTTTAACATGAGTAAATCATTGAAAAATGTAACCATAATAAATATTAAACTAAAATGTGTGATTTTTTCTCTCCAAAAGCCGTTAATTTTTATTCTGTGTCTTTTCTTTATGATTTTTAGTTTATATCGAAAGTTATTAACGTATTCTCGCAGCTTTTGTGTATTGAATTGAAGGTAAATTCTTATCTTATATTCAGAATGGCTCGAAACCAAAAGATTCACATAGCCTTTTCTGAAATGAATTTAAGTTAAATCCTTATCTAATTCTTTCGAATGGGTTTGAAAGTAAAATTTCTATATGCTATTAGGTCTGTCTATGTGTTTTACGTGTCGATAATATGTGTATAAAATAGGTTATAGAATCCCGAAAATTTTTTTTGAGTAAATGGAAAAGAGTTTCGTTTTAAAAATAAGATGAGCATTTACCTTAAATTCAATACTGGAGAATATATTAATAACTTTCGAAATGAACTACGAATTAAAAAGAAAACTTACAGAATAAACTAAAATGAAAATGCTAAAAAAAGAAACCGAGTCATTTATCCCGGCAATCCACCTGAGACGTGGAATGTGACTACTGCTTCTTCGGTTTTCTTTTTTTTTTTTTTTTTTTTTTTGGAAACTGTCCGCGTACCGGAAGACGATGGCTCGCAAACCGGAAGCACTACTGGTACCACACTTTAAATACCACTGCTGTATACTACGGAGACTCCATCGGAAAAGTTTGTTTATAAGATTATAAAAAATATGTGAACCAGGGTAAAATGCAACATTTATATTTACCGTTTTATAAAATATTTATTATTTATGATTTTATCTCAATAAATAATCGGTAAATTCTGTCTGTCTGTGCGTCAGCGTCTATGAAACCCCTCTAATTCGGGCGACACTAGCCCTGTATAGACATATACTTTTTGGGAATCAGGATTATCCCGGGATTGAAAATCTGTCCTTCATCTGGTGCTTGATGATGTAGCTTTGGGATTTGTGTCCGGTTGAGGAGGGAACAGTTAAAAATTCAAATTCTATCTATCTATCTATCTATCTATCTATCTATCTATCTATCTATCTATCTGAATCGGTTCATATCTATCTATCTGTCTATCTATTTATATATCTTTCGCTGTCTACTCATATCTATCTATCTATCTATCTATCTATCTATCTATCTATCTATCTATCTATCTATCGCACTCAGTTGATATCTATCTATCTATCTATATATCTTTCGCTGTCTACTCATATCTATCTATCTATCTATCTATCGCACTCAGTTGATATCTATCTATCTGTCTATCTATCTATATATCTTTCGCTGTCTACTCATATCTATCTATCTATCTATCTATCTATCTATCTATCTATCTATCTATCTATCTATCTCAGTCGGTTCATATCTATCTATCTATCTATCTATCGCTGTCGACTCATATCTATCTATCTATCTCTCTCTCTCTCTCTCTCTCTCTATATATATATATATATATATAAACGACAAATTCTCTCTGTTCTTCTGTGTATCCGAAATCTCACTAACTCGGGCTACAATTGCTCTGTATAGACATATTATACCTTTTTGGAATCGGGATGATCACAGGATTAAAAATATGTCCTTCATCGGGTGCTTGATCATCCAGCTTTGGGATTTGTGGCTGATTGAGGAGGGAACAGTTAAAAATTCAAATTTTAAAATAACTGAAAAAAATTAATGATTTTAAATTTTTAAAATTTATATTGATTCTAAGGTAACACAAAGACTTTGTGAATTTAAAATTTAAACATTTTTGTTTAAAATTCAGTTTTAAATATCGCGAAAGCTTTGTGAATTGAGGAAATCGATTTTATTTCGTCAAAATGCCAAGGAATCAGAGTTAAAGGGAGATATTTCGTGAGGTGAGGTTTTAAATTTCTGCTGAGATTGTTATTTGAAATATTCAGTTGAAGTTAAATGGAATTGGTGATTAGAAGAACCCGCTTTTTCTCCCGAAATCGTTCTTATGGCTGGAATTGAACTTACAGACGGAATCAATGTTAAAGCGAGGTTTTGAAGCTCCCTGGAGTGAATTGAGGAATTTAAAATTATTTCTTCAAAATTATCACTGCTGTTTTTTTTTCTATTTTCCCAGCTGGACCAGAGGCCTCTTTAGTTTAGGGGTCCAATTAGCACCCCGCAGGGAATCGCTTAAAAGGCCGCACGGAGCGAGAAGGGACAAATCAATATCGCCAACACAAAATTGTAAACTGATCGACGCGACAACTTTATATTCATAACAAGACTACCCGTGACTCGTTGGGTCACTGATGGTTCAAGCTATGAAAAACATTAATGTTGATTTTAACATTTCATTGAAATTAAAAGTTATTTTATTAAGATTTAGTTAAATATTTCAATTCGTTCGTGTCATCACTGGTCTGGTTTAAAAGTTCCTGTTTAATGTTTTACTGATTGTTTGTAGCATTTAATAGGGAGAGAACTTCCTGGTTAAACTTGAACTTTAATTCAAATCAACTTAAAAATATGTTTTTAATATGCCAAAAAAATAATTTAAAATCATATTCACTTGAAAATATTTTTTACATATGCGAAAAATATTTTTTAAATATTTAAAATTGTGTTTGAAGAAAGTTAAAATACAAATAATTACTCTACAAGCAACTGGACGAAACAGCAAAGCGGCATCTCTTTGTGTCTGTCTTTAATTTATAAAAAAATTTAATTAAAAAAATTGTGTTTGAAGAAAGTTAAAATACAAATAATTACTCTACAAGCAACTGGACGAAACAGCAAAGCGGCATCTCTTTGTGTCTGTCTTTAATTTAAAAAAAATTAATTAAAAAAATTGTGTTTGAAGAAAGTTAAAATACAAATAATTACTCTACAAGCAAACTGGACGAAACAGCAAAGCGGCATCTCTTTGTGTCTGTCTTTAATTTAAAAAAATTTAATTAAAAAAATTGTGTTTGAAGAAAGTTAAAATACAAATAATTACTCTACAAGCAACTGGAAGAAACAGCAAAGCGGCATCTCTTTGTGTCTGTCTTTAATTTTAAAAAAAATTTAATTAAAAAAATTGTGTTTGAATAAAGTTAAAATACAAATAATTACTCTACAAGCAACTGGACGAAACAGCAAAAGCGGCATCTCTTTTGTGTCTGTCTTTAATTTAAAAAAATTAATTAAAAAAAAAATTGTGTTTGAAGAAAGTTAAAATACAAATAATTACTCTACAAGCAACTGGAAGAAACAGCAAAGCGGCATCTCTTTGTGTCTGTCTTTAATTTAAAAAAAAAATTAATTAAAAAAATTGTGTTTGAAGAAAGTTAAAATACAAATAATTACTCTACAAGCAACTGGAAGAAACAGCAAAGCGGCATCTCTTTGTGTCTGTCTTTAATTTAAAAAAAAAATTAATTGTGTTTGAAAAAAAATTGTGTTTGAAGTCTTTAATTTTAAAAAATTAAAATACAAATAATTACTCTACAAGCAAACTGGACGAAACAGCAAAGCGGCATCTCTTTTTCTGTCTTTAAAAAATTAATTTCATTTGAAGAAAGTTAAAAAAAAAAAATTTAAAAAAAAAAAAAATTGTGTTTGAAGAAAGCAAAATCTCTTGTCTGTCTTTCTTTAACAAATAATTACTTAAAAAAATTGTGTTTGAAGAAAGTTAAAATACAAATAATTACTCAACTGGAAGAAACAGCAAGCGGGATCTCTTTGTGTCTGTCTTTAATTTAAAAAAAATTTATTTAAAAAAATTGTGTTTGAAGAAAGTTAAAATACAAATAATTACTCTACAAGCAACTGGAAGAAACAGCAAAGCGGCATCTCTTTGTGTCTGTCTTTAATTTTAAAAAATTAATTAAAAAATTGTGTTTGAAGAAAGTTAAAATACAAAAAGTTTAAATACAAATAATCTCTTTTATCTCTACAAGCAACTGGAAGAAACAGCAAAGCGGCATCTCTTTGTGTCTGTCTTTAATTTTTAAAAAATTTAATTAAAAAAATTGTCTTTGATTTAATTAAAAAATTGTGTTTAAAAAACAACAAATAATTACTCTACAAGCAACTGGAAGAAACAGCAAAGCGGCATCTCTTTGTGTCTGTCTTTAATTTTAAAAAAAATTAATTAAAAAAATTGTGTTTGAAGAAAGTTAAAATACAAATAATTACTCTACAAGCAACTGGAAGAAACAGCAAAGCGGCATCTCTTTGTGTCTGTCTTTAATTTAAAAAAAAATTAATTAAAAAAATTGTGTTTGAAGAAAGTTAAAATACAAATAATTGTTTGAAGCAAAATCTCTTTGTGTCTGTCTTTAATTTAAAAAAAAATTAATTAAAAAATTATGTGGTTGAAGAAAGTTAAAATAAAAATAATTACTGTATAAACAACTTGTATCTTTAAATTTTATTCACTTAAAATATTTTTTAAATCAGATTAATTTAAAAATATTTTTCAATTATTTAAAATAGTGATTGTTTAAAGGAAGCTGAAATCTAAATAATTACTCAAGAAACAACTGGACGAAACAGCAAAGCGGGATGTCTTTGTGTCTGTCTTTACCGTAAAAATATTTAAATTAAAAAAAATTATCTTATTGAAGGAAGTTAAAAATAAAAATACTTACTGTATAAACAACTCGTATTTTTAAATATTATTCACTTAAAATATGTTTTAAATCTGATTAATTTAAAAATATTTTTTAAATATTTAAAACATGGTTTGTTTAAAGAAAGCTGAACTATAAATAATCACTCTACAAACAACTGGACAAAACAGCAAAGCGGGATCTCTTTGTGTCTGTCTTTAATTTAAGAATATTTTAATTAAAAACTTATGTGTTTGAAGAAAGTTATACTTACAGTATAAAGAATTGGCTGGTCAACTTCAACGCTTCTAAGACAAAACTGCTCTCTATTAATCACCACAGAGATCCTTCCCTTCCCTTCCCCCCATTAGAATGTCTGACGCGCAACTTCTCGAGAGCAACTCTCTGCGGCTTCTCGGTCTCACGTTGACTGCTGACCTGAGATGGAATAAATACATTGAGTCAATTGCTTCGTCCACCGCAAGGAAAGTTGGCTCCCTGAGCCGCGCCAGGAAGTTTTTCTCCCGGTGTCGATCCTCCAGATCTACAAATCCACAATTCGCCCTTGCATGGAGTATTGCTGCCATATATGGTCTGGTGCCCCTTCTGTTTGCCTCGGGGTTCTTGATAGGCTCCAGAGGCGGATATGCAATATGGTTGGCCCTGCCCTGGCGTCTCGTCTACAGTCACTTTCTCACAGACGCGCCGTCGCCTCTCTCTGTCTGTTCTACAAATACTTTCATGGTAATTGCTCCGAGGAGCTGCATTCGCTGGTTCCCAGACGTCATGGGTTCAAGTGCCATACGAGGCTGGCATCCCGCTCTCACCCCTTCACTGTCGAAACTCCTAAATGTAGCCGTCTCTTCTACTCCAATAGCTTCATGTCTCGCACCTCTCGCCTGTAGAACTCCCTTCCCTTTTCCTGTTTCGCTGTGAGCTATAATCTCTAGCTATTCAAGTGTAATGTCAATCGACATCTCCAGTTGCCTTGATCTAACCACTACCCTCATCCTTTCTTCTATCACTCCTATCTGATCTTGCTCTAAATTTTCTGTAACCGTTTGCGTCCTAGTGGCTTCCCGCCTTGTTTGGGGTGAAATGCTTGAAAAATAAATAAATAAATAAATAAATAAAATAAACAACTCCAATTTTTAAATTTTATTCACGTAAATCAGATTAACTGAAATCAGTCTGCGCTAGACGGGCGTACCAAACAAGCACGAACGTAATCATAAACTTTTAGTATTATATAGATCATTAAAAACGAAAAAAATGGTTCAAATAAGATATCTGTGTTTTTGCGTCATTTAGACGACAATTTATCCATTGCACTCTGTACATTCTCTTCTCAAATCATTTTGTATCTCAGATATTTCAGTTTTTCTTTTATAATCGTGAGATTGGATCAAAGATTCCCAATCAATAGACTCACAAGTCTTGAAAATCCAGCTTGTTATAAGTTACCTCCCTTGTTTTCACACTTTTTTGAAAAATACAATTTAAAAAAACCCCAAAAAACATTAAATCATTGCTAATTTGTCTAAAAATGCCGAGAAAATTTTTCCAACGGTTTCCACATGTCCTCCATCATTAGCAATACAAAGGGTGATATGATTTTGCAGTTCACGGAAAAAAATATGCACACCCTGTATATATATATATATGTATGTGCGCAACAACACATATATGTGCATATATGCCCAGTCCCACACTCTTCATATATGTCTGTGTGAGCTACGGTGAGTGAGCGTGCGTGTGTGTCTGTCTGCGTACGTCGATGGATGTACTTGCGTGTATATATGTTTGCGTAAGTATCCATAGAGTTCGCGTGTACTTTAAAAAAAATTTATAACTTTATTTGTATTTGCGATAGAAATAATCTGTAAAAAATGCTATAAAGTTTAATGTACCTAGTTTTAAGTATCGCTCAAATAACTAACGTGATTTCAGGCATTACTGTCAATCAGTTGGCAAATGTTTTCCGTGAACTGCAAAATAAAATTACTCTTTGTATTGCTAATGATGGAGAACATGTGGAAACTTAAATAAAATCTTAATAAAACCTTAAAAAATATAGATTTACTCCTTTCTAATCCTTTTTACAAATTATAAAATGTCTTAAAATAATTGTCGGATTTTGTCCATTTCATTATATATATATATATATATATATATATATATATATATATATATATACAGGGTGTCCATAAAGTTCGTGAACACTTTAAAAAATTTATAACTTTATTTGTATTTGCGATAGAAATAATTTGTAAAAAATGTTATAAAGTTTAATGTACCTAGTTTTAAGTATAGCTAAAATAACTAATGTGATTTCAGGCATCACTGTCAATCAGTTGGCAAATGTTTTCCGTGAACTGCAAAATCGTATTACTTTTTGTATTGCTAATGATTTCAATAAAACCTTCAAAAAATATAGATTTACTTCTTTCTAATCCTTTTTACAGATTATTTCTATCGCAAATACAAATAAAGTTATACATTTTTTAAAGTGCACATGAACTTTATGGACACCTTGTACATTTATAACTGATTTTGACCAACACGAAACAAATTTAATTCGCTAAGATTTTAGAATTTAGTCATCTCCGATGACCAAATCAAATAACATGCCCGCACTAATCTGTACGCTGATACTAAGATCTGGACTGAACTGTAGGCCAGATCTGGTTCAAAGGTCGTGGTCTTGTTCAAAGGCAGTGATTTTATAAATTATCTGCAAAAGGCCAAGGTCAAGGTTATAGCGCCAGGCGGCGGCATCCGCACGTATTGCTGCTGCCATATTTTTTGTAAAACATGAAACTTCATTTCTTAAGTGTGTATTTTATTGACAATACTGACGAACCGTAATTGTCTCTCGAACCTCTCTTTGGACATATCTGGCGTTGGTTTGTGTTATCAGTTTTTCGTCTGGTCTTTCTTTTCCGGTTTCTTGCTTTCAACTTTGAACCTCAAAAATTTAAATATCGTTATCGTCTGCTTCCTGGATTTTTGTCCTTTTTACTGTTCTCTCAACTTAATAATGTTTTTCTTTTTACCATATGCTGCAACACTTGGTAAAATCCCTTGCGTCGTAGCGGCTTTATTGCCTTGTTTGGGGTAAAATGATTAAAAAGAAGGTAGATTGTATTGATCGGGAAGCAACCTCTTGGGAGTCTTTTTTTTTTTTAAACATTTTTAAACAGTAGGTACAGCGCATGATCATTTACATTTTTAACAGTGGTTTAAAAAATATACCCAATAAATGAATAACAATTTGCTTGGTAAATCCACACGGCTCTTTCCCATGTTTTTTTTTTTTTTTTTCTACAAATGTATCAAATATATTTTATGATAAAAAATATGAACGAGTTTCATTGGCAGAAGGAATACCAGGTGAAATTTTGATTCTTCTTTACCATTTCAATCTAAGAAAGGCAATAAAGCCACTAAGATTCAAGGGGGGGGGTCGCTGGGAGTGAGACTTTAATGAGGAGAAAGGACAGTAAAAGAACAGGGGAGAGAAACAGAAGATGGCGATTAGCGCTGAACTGAAATAGCTGAAGACCGTATGTATCAGGGAAGCAAGAAATCTGAAGCGAGTTCCACAGGCGAGAAGTGCAAGCAAAGAAACTATTGGAAAAGAACTTACGGTTGCAGTTAGCTAGTTCAGCAGTAAAACGATGAGACCTAACTGCCAATCTAGTATTACGTTTAAGTTCATGCAGTCATGCGAAAGAGGAGCTTTTCGTAAAATACATCTATTGGATGCTTTGGTACGCATCATCAGTGATGTTTCTAGCCGAGGTTCATAAGGGGTTTCGGGTCTTTCAACATCAGACCCCCACCCCTCTCGACGGTTACCCAGCCGATACTGATCGGGTATCGACTTGTGTGTCTTCCGTTAGCTACAGTTTTTTCCCCATTTTTATAATTACAAACTGCGACTCCCCTTGGCAATTTATAGTCCGCTTCCAGATAACTTCCGGTTCACCAGCAATGTGCGCTCTTCCACAAAAAAAGGAAGCAAACGCACAGTTTCTATCTGGTCAGAAATATGGCGGCGTGCTTGGCTTGACGTGGTAAATAACGATTTGTTTCCCTCGCTGTGATATATATATATATACACCTACATGTACATATCCGAAAACGCGCTCAAAAGTCACGTTCTGCTTATAGTTATTCCATTTCCGATCATGTTAATCATTCACTCGAAGAAGAAAAAATTCCTCCTTCCTTTTTCCCTTGATCCCCCCTGCATAAATCCCCCCTCATACACACACATCAACACAGACACACTCACACACCAACATACAAGAACAAATAAAATAAAATGATATATATATATATATATATATATATATATATATATATATATATATAGTTTATGCAAAACTAGGTAATCCGTATGGGTAGACCCAAGGAGGATGATATCCAGAGAGCTCAATGTAAATTCAGAGCAAATAAATTTGTATAAAAACAGACCACTTTAAGGTTCCATGTATTGAGAGAATAGAAAAGTTCAGAGCAGATAACATGAGTAAGATTTTAGAGTTCCATGAAAATAAGTGGATACAACGTTTAAAAACGCACTATCCAGCCGGGCTTGATCACAAATTTAACAATAGAGATAGTACTAATATATAACACTACAAATCAAAACCTACCCACATTTCTCACCCACACAAGACAGACATGCTTACGGAGGTGTGGAGGCCTCACACTTATTCACACACCCACACGAATATACACACTTACACACATCATACTCACTCACTCCCTAATGAGCCAAATGATAACACACACCCACAGCAATACACACGCTTACACATATCATACTCACTCACTCCCTAAGAACCAAATAATGCACACACACTTAACAGAGACACATTCCATCTCCAGGACCAATAAAACTGTCAAACTGACCAAGGGAATTCAGAGCAGCATGAATCCATCCAGCCTTTATCTTAAATAACAACTTATGTAGCGTTTTGGAATCATATTTTAAAATAAATAATTATATTTATGCTCTACTTTTGTATCGAGCACTATTTTTAAAAAAATAATAACTAAAATACTAAGGGACTTTGGATTATTTACCTAACCAGTTCCTTCCTATTTTCTATATATTTTCACATATTATATATATATATATATATATATATATATATATATATATATATATATATTTATTTATTTATATTCACACACACACACACACACACACACACACACACACAAATATATATATATATATATATATATATATATATATATATATATATATACAGTATGTCCATAAAGTTCGTGTGCATTTAAAAAAAATATAACTTTATTTGTATTTGAGATTGGGTATCAGTTTGAGGCCCAATCTCCCACAAACCACAGTTGATCAGACTCCCAAGAGGATGTTTCCCCGATTAATATAATCTTAACCTGTTCAAGGATAGTGTTAATCCTTATCTTCCTTTCCTATCCCTATAAACTACCCGTTAACGTAACCCTTGTAAGCTAGCCGTATGTGAAACGTCACTTCCTTTTTCCCATTTGTTTGAGAAAAATATATAGATGAAGGAAAATGGTGGCAGAGTGAAACAATAGGTTTTGTTGATAGCAATTTGGTGAAGGATGGGTGAGCTGTTGAATATTGGCCAGTCTGGAAAGATTCCTTGTCGATAACAACGGTCAAAAGTTTCTGCACAGCATTTCACAGGCGATTCACACACGGCCTTGCATACAAGTAGAATTGTTCATAACCATTTTGGGTTTTCACCAGTCGAGGTGCAATTGAAATGCCCCGAAACGCAGTTGCATCTTTGTAGTGAGTAAACTGTTTTTGTCTATATGATAAAATTATAATAAATCTTTATATAGATAGACTAGCTTGATTCAAAAATCGTACGACTCATGTAGCAATCGCTATCACTTGACTTAAAATATTTTTGCCCTTCCTTGCCTTTAAAGGAGTGCCCTTTGCTGTGCTGATGTTGCTACATGCCTTACTTCTTGCCTATCTCACACTGCCAATTTTTTCTAACCTCTATACTAAACATTAAATCTGTTATGAAAAAAGAACTAAACAAAATGAACACAAAACGATCAGCTTTAAAAAAGGACTCATAACTGGAAAAACCGAATGAAAAAAGAATGTTAACATCAAATACTTTTTCACACCCAACCCAGTTCGGAATGCGGAATCAGAATCAACGTTGAGTTTAAAGCAAGCGAATGAGCCAATTGGAGCAAAGTGCCATGCAGATTTAAATTTTTCCTGGCCTTGTGACGAAATGCAGCTGAAAAAAATCGATTTTTTTTACATGCTAACATCTTGGCCTTAACATTCGTGTCAGTCAGCTGTTGGCTCTCACGGTGGCCAATAGAATCAGTATCTATGAGATAGAGATAATTTATATTAAATGAAACTCAATAGCCTATATGAATAGCCATTTGCCTCCTTTTCAACACAAAAAAAAAGGTTTTTTTTCTTACCGAGGCTTTTCAACACAAAAAATTAGACTCTCTTTGTGAATTTTTTTTTTTTAAGATAAATGGTTATATATATTTTTTATATCTTAAAATATTTTTGTATGTGTCACCTCTCTCTATATATATATAACATATATATATAAAATCTTCAGCCAGGATTTTTTCCTATATATATATATATATAGGGATATGAAATATGACCATGCATATGGAATACTTGAGATTTCATTTAATATAATATATATATATATATATCCACTATATAAATATATTGAACTCTCATTTTGTGGATCATTTAATATTTTTTCTTTTTTATTATTATTTTTCATTTTAACTTTTAAATAAGAAATGGTTTTGTTGGATTATTTACCCACGGATTTTTACCTGCATATATATATATATATATATGAAGAAATGTATAGCCTGTCGTCAAACTCTCTCTCTCTATATATATATATATATATATATATATATAATACTTTTAATTTAAGCCTGTCGCCTTTAAATCAGTTATTTATATATATATAATCTGTAAATTTGTGTGTGTGTGTGTGTGTGTAACAGCATTTTATATATTTCTCTCTCTCTCTATATATATATATATATATATATATATAAATTTTTTTCTTTACACAGTTCTAACCCTGTTTTAAAAATGGATTATTGCTCCTTGATTTTTTTCTTTTTAAAAAGCTCGAGAGAGAAATGCAATGATATATATATATATATAATTTAATTTTGTGATTAAATTAAAGACATTAGTTCCATTTCATCCCTCAAGCGAATTTTGGAGTAACTTCTAAAATTACTAGGTTTTAAAGACACAGCAAAAATCATAATTCACGTTTCCAAGGATACAGAGAAATCCATTGAACCAGACAAGGGGTGTCTGCGTGTTCATTATCTCTGTATTTTGATGTATCAGTTATTAGTTACGTTTTTGGTATGGGTAGGGATGTATCTTACTGTTCTTTCTTTATATATAAAATTCACTTTCATATTTTTAGGTTTTATTCGAATTTTAATCATTGCTTTTTTAAAACAATAAACATTGCCGAAGATTGAATATAGTTCAAATAATAGCGATGCCGTGGGGGAGAAAAAGCCATCATTTTGACATTTAGTTTTTTTATGGGCACATAAGTCCATGTTTGCCCGGCGTTCCGTTTCAGATTTCACCAGCCGAGGCGGGAATAAAGTTATTCAAAGAACTGACAAAATTTAATCAACACCAAACATAGCAAAGATATGCAATTGAATATCGGGATATAGTTTTGTAATGAGTACGACGATGGGTGACTTTTTTTTTCCCGGGATATCATAATACGTCCACGAAGGGTCAAGTGATTTTCAAAGGAACAACATCCAGACAGCACGATTCCATCCTCGATAACAGATGGCTTAAAAAAAAAAAATAAAATAAATAAAACGAACCCAAAGAAAAACAAAAGAAAAAAAGGCACAAGACGAATATATATATATATATATATATTCGACTCTGCCGTCGAATTCAACGTATGAGGGTCAAGCAGATCAGTTCCCTGGAAACCGACAGCCCGACACCGGCACATGAGATTTGATTATAGTGGTGAAGGCCTCGTGCAGGACCATTCACACTTTTTGAAGGACCGAATACAGAGACCTGGTGCACTAAGTGCCACAAGGTCCCCAAACGACCCTCCGCAGGTTTTGAATTCAGAGTTGTCCTTCTCCTAGACTAATTGCCATCCAAGGCTATAGAACCCAGTCTGTCCTGCTATTTACCCATAGCTGGAGGGAGAAGAAGAGGATTCATACCTTTCCCAAGAGTATTAGCACGTAAGTGAATGCAATGGATTCGACTGGAATTCGAACTCGGCTCTGCGATTCCTCAATCCAACGGTGGAGTAATATATATATATATATATATATAGATAGATACACCTAGTGAGCCAGACAAACCTACCTAGGTTTCACCTAAACGGATCGTCAGGGAAAGTTCTATGAATAATGGTCATAATTTATTCCTTTGGAATCGTAAATACGATCCATTTCATCAGACCTACAAATTCAAAAAGAAAACAGAAAAGAACAACTCCGGAAATAAAAATAGAATTTGGAGAGAGTGTAAGTATGAGAGTGTGGGACGAATGTTAGAGCTAAAGAGAGGGGTAATAGACGAGAGAAGGTGGGAGATTAAAACTTAACAGAGAGTTTTGAATAAAAAAAAGACCACTTTATGGTTCCATATAATAAATTATTTCACCACAGCCCTTTTAAAGGACCAAACATTCCCTGACGATCCGTTTAGGTGAAACCTAGGTAGGTTTGTTTGGCTCACTAGGTGTATCTAGGTCTGCTCTACGGTTGTATTGAGCTCTTTTGTTAGTTAGTTGTTACTCGTATCGGGGTTTTTTCTTTGGGCTTCAGACCTGCATCTGTGCGATTTTTTTTGTCGGCAGAAGTCCATGTTTGTAGCTCTTTCTTTTTTAAAACCTTTTTTTCCCTCGAGATTGATTTGATTATTAGCAAATAAAAATTCGAGGGTTTTTCGAAAACGAGTCTAGTTATCTATATATATATATATATATATATATAACGAAAATACAGGTGTAAAAGGCTGTAGTTCTCACAACCCTTTTGTATGGCTCAGAGTCCTGGGCACTATACAGAAAGCAAATTCAGCAATTAGATATTTTTCACTAAGGCTATCTTCGGGAAATCTGTAGGGGTAAACCTAAGCTACAGAATGGAAAAGGATTTTTTTTTTTTTTCACCATGTGTGATGGTATTGAGTGGGATTTTCTCATGAAATCACAATTACGCTGGACAAGTCATGTGTTACGTATGCAAGACAACAGAATTCCAAAAATGCTCATGTATGGTCAACTTGACAATGGTCAACGAAACGTGGGTCGGATTTTGCTTAGGTACAAGCTGAAGAGTAACCTCTTAGCTGCAAATATAGATCACACTACCTTTGAGAACATTGTAGTTGATCGTAATGAATGGAAGACTACATGCTACAATGGCATCAAGAACAAGGCAGCATCAAACATTGTCAAGCTTCGTCAAACTAGGGAAAGGAATAAAATATCTGCTGCTGTTCCAGCCATATACTCTAAGAATCCACACTCTTGCACAATCTGTGGACTTCTTTGCAAATCACTAGCAGGACTGAAATGCCACTTTAAATAAACAAAGGTGTTGGAACCTCATACGTCGAAACCGACGGAAGAGTCCATCATATATATATAGAGAGAGAGATAGATAGATAGATAGATAGATAGATAGATAGATAGATAATATTAGTGGTAAATATACACATACATATGTAAAATATATAAATATATATACATAGGTGCATACACATACATGTATATTTTTAGAATAAAAAATTCCGAGAGGATAGAATCCAGGTAGAACTCAATGTCCAGGACAGAGTAAGGATATAATAAAAAGGCTTAAACACTAATATTCCATGGTCATAATTTATTCCATTGGAATCGTAAATACGATCCAATTCATCAGACCTACAAATTCAAAAAGAAAACAGAAAAGAACAACTCCGGAAATAAAAATAGAATTTGGAGAGAGTGTAAGTATGAGAGTGTGGGACGAATGTTAGAGCTAAAGAGAGGGGTAACAGACGAGAGAAGGTGGGAGATTAAAACTTAACAGAGAGTTTTGAATAAAAACAGACCACTTTAAGGTTCCATGTAATAAATTATTTCACCACAGCCCTTTTAAAGGGCTCTGGATCATCAGACTTTACTTCCAAAGATTGAAATATATATATATATATATATATATATATATATAAACACGTTTTGTCAAAAATTTGATAAATACACACCAAGTTTTAATATTTGTTATGTTTTTATAGAAATTTGTCAGAGAACAAGGAAGAATGAGGAACATATGTAACGATTGTGCTTCTTGCTTGTATATGGGACACGTACAGATTTAGTATCACAAAAAACAACAATACTAAACGTAAATAATTAGCTGACAATATCGGTGACAGTATGCATTAAAATTAAAAATGAAAAGATTTATTTTTATTCTCTCTGCCATATTGTAAACGATCATATCTTTGTTTTCTTTTATCAGGTCATCCCTTAAGATCTGTCCGAATTTTGAATAAAGAAAACAAATGACCAAATGTTACATTTAATTACAGATTCAATCAACATTTTCCCTGATTATCTATGACTTCCTTCCATCTATTAACAAGCTTACTAATTCCATTACGGTAAAATTCTTTTGGCTTTGATTCGAAGAACTCACAAATGTCAGTTTTAACCTCTTCCTGTGTTTCAAAAGCTGTTTCTTTCAAATGATTATGTAAGCTACGAAACAAATGGTAGTCTGAAGGAGCAAGATCGGGAGAATAAGGTGGATGAGGAATTTTTTCCCAAACAAGTTCTTCAATCTTTTGTGACATGATTCTTGCTGTGTGGGGTCGCGCATTGTCCTGATGAAACATCACCTCTTTTCGATTCACTAGAGTAGGTCTTTTTTTCCTCTAAGCTTGATTCAAACGCTCTAATTGCTGACAGTATATTTGAGCATTGTTGCATTAGGTGGTAAGAATTCAAAGTGGATTATTCCTTTGCGATCCCACCAGATTGAAAGAAGAACCTTTTGCCCATGAAGTTCCTTTCTCGGCTGTGGCTGGGGTCCTTCCCCTTTACCAAGCCACTGTCTATGACGCTTAACATTTCGATAAAAGATCCATTTTCATCGCCAGTCACAAGTCTATCCAAAAAGGTGAAACAAGTTTGGCGAGAATGGAGAGAAGAGCAGATGTCAACACAGGATTTGAGGTTGTTTTTCAGGCAATTCATGAGGCACCCATTTTCCAAGTTTAGAAACTTTTCCAAGTTGTTGAAGATGACGATGAACAGTTGTATGGTTTGAACTGAGAACCACTGCCAATTCCTCAACTGATAAAGCAGGATTTTCTTCAAGGGCTGCTTCAAGAAACTTTTCATCACACTCAACTGGACGTCCGGTTCGATCTTCATCTTCAAGGGTGAAATCTCCACCTCTGAATTTTTGCAAACCATCTTCTGCAAGTTCTTTCATTCACATTCCTCTCCATAAACTGAGTGAATGTTTCTAGCTGCTTCGGCTGCTGAGTTTCCTTTCTTGAACTCATAAAGCATTATGTGCCTCAAATGATTTTTGGGTACTTCCATGTTAGCAGGGTTTTAATCAAACAAAATTTAATTTTGTTGTTCTCTGAAATAAAATTTGATCAGTTTAAATGCATCTAAACATAAAAATAATGTTCAGCTCCATTAGACATTATAAAATACTCTTTAAATTTCGTTCATTTTAACAAAAAGTTAAAATTCGGACAGAACTTATGGGATGACCTGATTATATATATATATATATATATATATATATATATATAACTTTAAGGTTTGCTTTATTTAGGGGATAAAGTGCTCAATAGAGCGTTTTCAGGGGTTGCTTTCTTTACTGTTCCTAATTCAGTGTTGTATTTTGTTTAGTCTGATTGCCAACCAAACTAGCAGTCTGTGCCGTTGTTTAACTTATTACGGAAAAAAAAGGCAAAAACGAAGAAAAAATAGCTCGGATTCTTACCTTTTCCAAACGCATTAGTGCGAACGGAACGAAAGAGACTCGGCATACCTATACCATTTTCCCTTTTCGTCGTTCATTCAGATCTTCCTACGTTTTCGAGTATGACCGAGATTGCTATCCGATCCCTGCTGCAGACGCTTCTTCAGACACATTTATGCTTATGTGCACTATTCACATTGTTCCGACAGTTGTCCCCATCTCTTTTGAATATTCCCGACGTTTCGGCCGTTGCACGCCCCGGCCTTCTTCAAGTGGTTGGAATTTCGAACTTAACACATTATTTCGTCCTCCGGGGTAGATTGTTCTAGTTCCACGTGCCATACCTCTTCTGGAGGTCTTCGTATTCGTTAGCTCCCTCTAGCTCAAGTCTCCAGGTTTTCTATTCACCCCATTCGGTTTATAACTCCCTCCAAATTCATACACTAATGTCCTCAAGGTCCCGTGGATAAAAATGTCCTCAAAGGGTCCCTGAGGTGGATAAAAAAATTTTGGAGAATTCATTTACAAGGAGATATCTGATATTGAGACATCTGGAAGAGGCATGGCACCTGGAACTAGAACAATCTACCCCGGCGGCCGAAACGTCTTTATATTTTTTGTTCGTTTTAACGCCATATCAAACACAATGGATTATTTACTGCTGAAATTTCTTTTTTTGCTGGTAAAATAATAATTTTTCCCTTCAATAATGTATTGCTGATAATATTTGTTTCTTCAAAAATGTATCTCTGGTAATATTTTTTTATAAAGTATTTCTGGCATTAAAACCGATTTTGACACTTTCATAGTGTTTTGACCCCAGTTTGGGGTTTAACTATTTGCCCCTAGTAGGGACCGTAACAGGTGCTACCCCCCCCCCCCCTGGGGGGTCAGGGCGGACCTGGGAACACCGGCAATTAAGAGGTGGTTCCACGCTCCTCAGAACCTCCTGATCAGAGGCCTTATTGTTGGACGTAGTTTATTGTCTTACCCAGGACGCGGATGTAGTTTATAACCTTACCCGGGACGCGGATGTAGTTTTTCGTCATACCAAGGACGGTCGAAACGTCGTGAATATGACAACAAAGATTAGGACAATAGAAAGAAGAATGCAAATCGTACAAATAATTACAATACCACATCTTAGAAATACGAGGTGGGGGCAAGAGTAACCAGAATCGTTTTCTGTGTGACAAGCCCGTAGTTCAGGCTTCCACCGCTAGATGCCACTCGAGGCAACCCTCAGGCATCAGTGTGCTAACTGGTGCCATCGTCGGAGGACGTACAGCTCCGTGGTTCACGTTTGTTTTGAAGGGCTTCACGCCTTTTCGTCTATTTTTACCATGGCTTAAAGGATGCCTGTCGTAAACTAAAAAAACAGTTGGAAGTTGATCCAGACCTTTTTTTTTTAGAAGGTCATCACCGATGACGAAAGTTGTTGCTATGGCGACGACCCGGAAACGAAGCAGCAATCAAGTCAGTGGAAGCATCCAACGTCACCACGACTCCCCCCACAAAAAAACGCGTCAAGTGAGGTCAAATGTCAAGACGGTGTTGATTTGTTTCTTTGATGTGAAGGGAATTCTCCACAAAGAATTTGTTTCTCCAAGTCAAACTGTTAACCAGGCTTTTTACTTTATTTGAAGTCCTGAACCGTTTGCGAGACAAGGTGAGACGAAAAACGCCCTGATCGGTGGCAAAGGGAAGAGTGGTGGTTGCATTACGACAATGTGCCAGCGCACACTGCTTTAAGTGTGCGACAGTTTCTGAACCCAGAATAGCATGACCCCACTTCTCCACCCTCCCAATTCACCCGATCTCACCCCCTGCGGACTTTTATTTTGTTCCCCTGAATGAAGAAAGTCCTCAAAGGAAAACGTTTCGCAGAAGAAGGTTAAGAAGAAAACGACTGAGTCATTAAAAAAACATAACTTCACAAGAGTTCCGGGATTGCTTTGGACAATGGAAAACACGTCTGGGTCGATGCATTGCTTCAAATGGAGAATACTTTGAAGGTGATAAGAATATAAACATGCAACAATAAAAGAATAAAATTATATGAGACAATTCCAGTTACTTTTGGGTCCCCCCTCGTATAGACAGATTATTTGTGTTTCTACAATACTCACAGAGCTATACTTTGGTTTATAGAGCAGCTGTACAGAGTGAACTTTTAGTTACGGTCCCGGGGAGAGAGCACATTGGCGGGGTCGTAGTTTTAAACCCTGGGTCACAATGAGTAAATGCCAAAGGATTGCCATTATCGCGTAAGATCTTCTTAATAAATTCTAATTGCTGATCTAGTTTTGACTTGGAGAAAATTGTTTAGGTCACGCTGGACAGAAGTCTTAAAAAGATCGATATTGCATTGTTTAGGGTAAAACCAGTCCCTGTACATAAATACTTCAAATCAGAAATTTAGATTGCAGTTAGACAGAAGAATACATCGGCAGAAAACTTGTTTTAAAGAAAGTACGAAGATTAATAATGTAATAATGAAGCAGTTTCGTCAAAACTCAGAGAATACGGGAAAGCAGAAACGATTACACTAAATTCCTATATAAGGTACCGTCGTCGCCGACTAATCCATCGGCCATGTTCTTATTGAGAGCACACAACGAATTCCGTAACCCATCAGATTCGCTGGTATGTTGCAGTTGGTGTGTCTAGAGCAAGGTAGCCCGAGGGAGACCATAACTCTTGAGGCTGGTTTGGGAATTCCTTCTCCCAGACTGGTCACCACTTCAAGCTTAGAGAAGCGATTCTAGCCTGCTATCTAACCCAAACATTGGGGAGCAAAGAAACAAATTCATGCCTTTTCCAAGGGCTGTAGTGCGAACTACTGTGAAATGTCTTTGGTAGTAGTAATAAGCACATTGCATACGGTCAGTATTGTCTACTTTTATTGTTCCTCACGAGGGAATTTTTGCCGATAACTTGTCAGTGACGGAGAGGGTGAAAGTGAGTGAAATAAATTTTTTATCCCAGCCTATTGCTACCAAGCTAAAATTCTCACTGAAATAGTGATTTTACAAGCGTAGCTTAGATGTGGCACAAGGCCGAAAGGATGGGGCACCCAGTGGGGATCGAATTCACTATTCAGTCGTAAATATTTTAGCGAGACAAGCTTGTTAACCATTACACCACGCCTCGGTGCCAAAAATTCTCACTGAAATATTTTGGCAGAAGAAACCTCTTTTTTTCTTTTTATAAGGAAGTTCTGTTTCGTTAACTTTCGGGTCAATGAAAAAACACCTCCAAATTCTTTGACAATGGTTTTGAGCCACTCTCTTGGTTTAATAATTACTAAGTTTTATACCTTCTTTGATTTAATTAACTTCTACGGGGTTGCTCACTTATATGAGGAGATTTCCATTCTTGGGTCGTCTTGCCCTTATGAGGATGTGCAGTGTCTTGTTAGGATATTTACATGAGACTAGTAAAAGACTCATAAGCCACGAAAGAAGAGATTTATTTTAGAAAAATATGGTATGAATAATCTTGAGACTTCATCTAAATGAATCCGCTGTTAGCACCGATTACCGCTTAGGGGTTCTGAAATGTTGACATCTCCAAAAGGGAATTTTTTCCGCTTACTTGTCAGCGACGGAGAGGGTTAAAGTCAGTGAAAGAAATTTCTTATCCCATCCTATTGCTACTAAGATAAAATTCTCACTGAAGAATTTTGGAAGAAGAATCTTCTTTTTTTTTTTATAAGGAAATGTCACCTTCTCGCTAATTGCTGATTGGCTAATTCACGGACCAATGGAAAGGCACCGCTATATCATTCGCTTTCCTTTTTTTGTTGCTGGATTTGTGACCATCAGCTGGCCCTATCATATATAACGTGTTTAAGTAATAAGATATATTTCTAAGAACCTGTGCGAATGTTACATTTTTTTCTTGTTACAGCCCGGAATTCGAACTCGTTTCATCGATTTTCCCTTTCCGCGTCGATACCCGTCGCATCCAAAGTTCAGGATATATGTATTCTTTATCATATCAAAGACACTAAAAGACTACATGTTAGTGAAGCTCTCCTGATAAAATAAAGACAGTCTGGCTACATTACTACCCACAGATTAATTACTGTTTGAAATGGCAAGTAATCTGTCCCCTTTTCCTGAAATATCTGTTTTTAGTTTATTTCACATGTTAACACGAATAAAAACGAAAAGTATTTTTTTTGCCTGGTGGCCCAGAGAACCTCCCAGATGAATTACAATAAATGACAAGGAATCTCACCCCGTTTCCCGAAATATGTCTCTAGTTTATTTGCAACGTTGACACAAATAGAGATAAAAATGTTTCCTAACACTGCATCGCCATTTAAACAAAACATATCTAATGAAATAAATCAAGACGCACTTGGAACAAGCAGGGATAAGGATATTAGTCGAAACACTTCTTTCTTTACAGCATGGTTGAGGTGATTTTAGATCCGTCCGTATCGTAAGCAGAGTTCATATCAACCGAATACTGAAACCATGTTGTACAGGTACTGTTGTTACCATGGAAACCAGCACCACGACCAGATTCAGCGTCAACCACCACCATACTTCCGCTCATTCGATTCCCGGAACCGGAACCTCCGCTACCGATTCCGGCAGGGTGTCCGCCTCTGACGTCCCCCGGATCAGAAACAGACCCACCAGCTCCGTTTCGCGTCTTCATCGCAAACATCGTTGTGGGTCCGCCGGTCGATCCGGCCTGACTCCTGCGCACTGACGGTCCACTCGGCTGGTGCGTGTGCTGAGCAAAGGGGTGGAGCCTGCTGGAGGCCGCTCCCCGTTTGGGTCCGCACGAGAGCCGGAAAACGGACAAGGAAGCGACGCGAAATTTGGTAGAGATGACATTATAGACGATCGGGTTTCCAGCGTTGTTCACGTAGGTCAGGAGTCGGACGATGTTGAAGATGTTGAGGTAATGTTCGAACGGCAGTTGGATGTTGTCCTCGGAGAGGCCAAAGATCACCCAGAGGGTGAATACCCGGAAAGGAATAACGCACACAAAGAACATGACGATCACCGTGGCTAAAATGTAGATAACCTGTAAAAAAAAAAAAAAATAAAATAAAGAAATCAGCACATATGCGAGTCAACAAAAAAAAAAAATAAATAAATAAAATAAAACTCCTGAGCCGACCAAGCATAGAAATGAATACAATATGAGAACCAGTAATAAGGAGTGTCAGAGAAAAGCGATAATAAAAACAAAAATTGCAATATGAGCTCTGGTAAAAAAAAATGCATTGATAACAGCAAAAATTGCAATATGGGCACTGGTAAAAAATTGAAGACATTAGGTTTATAATACCCAGAAATTCATACACAGATGTCCTCAAGGACACATGGCAGAGCGGATAAAAGTTGTTTGAATATCGAAATAAACCCTTTATTTCATTCGCTGGGGTAGACTGTTCTACTTCCAGGTGCCATGTCTAATAGACGCCCTCAAGAACACATGGCACAGTGGATAAAGGAGTTGGTTAGATCCAGTGACAGGACCCAAAGAGTGTGAGTTCAATACCCGGTTAAGGCAGTGGAGAACTTTCAGAGGAAAGTGGATGAAAACAATTTCTTATCTCAGCCTTTTGCTACCAAGCTAAAATTCTCGCTGAAATATTTTGGCAGAAAAAACTTCTTTTATTTTTTTTTATAAGGAAGTTCTGATTCGTTGACACTTGGGTCAATGAAAAGGCACCTACACATTCTTTTCCAAAAGTTTGGAACTAATTTAATAATTAGTAAGTTTTATACCTTCTTTGGTTTAATTAACTCCTACGGGGTTGCTCACTTATATGAGGGCATCTGCATGAATCTAAAAGACGTATAAGTGATGAAAGAAGAGATTTATTTAAGACAAAATTGGGATGAATAATCTTGAGACTGTTCTTAGCGCATCTAACCGCTGTTAGCTTGATTACTACTTAAATAGGGGTTCTGAAATGTTTACAATCCCAAGAAGGAATTTGACTTGTCGGTCACACATAGGGTGAAAGTGAATAAAAGCAATTTCTTATCCCAGCCTTTTGCTACCAAGCTAAGAAAGGGATCTGAAATGTTGACATGTCCGAATCAGATGACTTTTATTCATTTTGGACATTGCATACGGTCGGTATGGTCTTCTTTTATTGTCCTGCCCAAAAAAGGCGTCCATTTCAACGATATACTATGGTGCTAAAAGCTATCTTTCGCTGTGACTGAGCAGACGATGCACGCACATGAATGCCATCCTTCACTTTGAAATGGACACCTCGACCCTACCTCGGCTTGACCTCTTTCCGAAGTTAACTGATATGTGGATAAAAATTAACTCTCAGGCCCTTTTATCAAAATAGTCGCCCCAGCCGTTTCCATAGTAATGAATTTTGCGAATGAACATGCTTATAAAGATGCGTAAATTTCAAGATTTGTTATTCCTAAATTTTCGCTAGAGGATGAAACAGGGCTTGATACTTTAATTCAATTTAATTTTAATAATTATATTAAGGGATTCGGCTCTCGTTTTTCGAAACATGAGAACTCTTATGTAGCGAAGGAATCATATATTTTAAAAAATAATTATAATATATATATATATAGATATATATATATGAAAAATTTCTCAGAGTTAACCTGTAGAAAAAGACAATATAAATTCAACCACAATTTTGATTTTAAAAATGCTACACTCATAAAAAAAGAAAATAACTCACTCAGAAGGAAAATCCTCGAGAGTGCCGCCATTGAATATTACCCAAATATTAATCTACGCCCAGGTTTTTTTCTCTATTTCACCTTTCTTAACAGAATTATTACTCTCCCAAACACACATACAGAACAGTATCAAGAAGTCAAAAGAAAATGGTTGAATCCATCAATACAGCAATAAAAACAACATCTCCACACGTGACAGTTATTGACGTAATTTTCAGTTAACAGTATGAAAACAGCGTTCTCTAAATTCTTCCAGTTGCTAAGGACATTTTGTTTTAGTTATCATTAGTTACTTTGTTTCAATAAATTCATTTCGTTTTTTGCGTTGAGAAAGTTCACTTTGGACGAAACGCGACGGCAACTATTACAGTTTTCCTATTGTATATATATATATATATATATATATATATATATATATATATATATATATATATATATGCAATTTTATATATATTATTTATATATTATATATACACGGTACTTATTGGAAAGCGCTCAATATCAGTGATAGAGCAAACATATTTAGTTGCATTGATGTGAGTTTGTAACCTTGGGTTTCACGCTCTTTGCAATCGTCAGTTGCGTGAAATCCAGGGTCACAAACTCACATCAACGCAACTATATACAATAATGGACTCTTCCGTCGATTTCGACGTATGAGGATCTGACAGCTTACTTGATTAAGTGGCATTTAAGACCCGCTAGTGATTTACAAAGGAGGCCACATATGGAGCAAGTGTGAGGATTGTGAGATGAGATCACTCTTAGATTGGCTGATCTTTTAGATCTTTCTCTCGCTTCTTGAAGATGATTCAGACAAGCAGATTGAAAATTGCTGAGTCCACTAAAACACGTTGATCTCCATTCTACCCGCTCCAAGGCTAAGCGCTCAAAGGGTGTTATGGTATATTGACTGCTGACAAGTTGCTTTTCAGCTTGTTTTTTGTATCTTAGCCATGGGCGTCCTACATTCCTGTAGCCCTGATCTAACTGGGTGTACATTAGGATCTTGGGTAGCCTGTCATCAGACATTCTCAAGACATGACCAGTCCACCGTAACTGAGACTGTATGATAAAGTCTTGATTCCTCCAATTAACCTGTTAAACAGGTCTACGTTAGATGTCCTATCTTGAAGGTTAACTTCACAGATTGCACGCAGACAACTTTTTATGGAAAACATCTAGCTGACGTATATGGTACCTGTATGGAGTCCACGACTCTGAGCCATACAAAAGTATGGCAAGTACAACAGTTCTGTAAACCCGAATTTTCGTATCCAGTCGAATACCCCGCTCATTCCACAAGTGATGGCGAAGTTTGTCGAAAGCACTGGTAGCCTTAGCAATCCGATGCATGATTTCATCATCTAAAGTTCCACTGTAATTGATTTTCTATATATATATATATATATATATATATATATATATATATATATGTGTGTCTTTAGGTAGCAATACCTCTTTTATACATGTTTCATTAAAGACGACTAACAAGGTACTGCGATTAAGCTTTTTATTTAATTTTTCTTGTGTTTCCACAAGTGTTTTCGTTTCCGGACACGAAATATATAAAAACTGTCCAAAGTTTCTGCATCTCCGAGCGATTTCGGCTATTCTTCCAGCTATTATCAAGGATTATTTGATTTTACTTATAACTGAATGTATGGGTTGTGTTATGTATGTATCTAGAGTTTTGGGGATGTTTTATTTTCCAAACACGGTCATCACATTGTGGCCGTGATCATAGTTAATGTTATTATGTGTTGGCCTTTTCTTTTTTATTATGAGGGTTTCCATTATTTTCAAACTTTTTTTTACATGTGGACGCTTTTATTTTATACTCGTATCTTTCGGATTGAGTCTGTTAGTTTTTGTGTATGTTTAAGTGAGTTCTGATAGAACATTGGTCTGATATGTGTCACGTCAGTCGTCTGGATAGGTGTGTAGTTGTGTGACCAATATAATTCTTTATAAGTTCGGTTTGATCATGAACACAATTTTTTTAAAGGACATTCGAATTCGTAAATAATGTTGGCTCATTGTAGTACTGATTTTGAAGGTGTGTTCTTATTGCATAAATTTGCTCTTTAGTATTTCAAGGTATTTTTCTGTGGTCTTGGTCAATATATCTGTTAAGATGAGATGACAGTGTTAACACGGGGACTACACCAAATGCCTTGAGTAGGTAGTCCTGCCTTTTGTTAAGCGGGTGGCTTCTGGATAACCCTGGCCGCATAACTCCCCAGACTGCAATCTCTTTGAGATGTGGGGCGCAGTTGAGCAAGAGTCCAACAAGACTCCTTTTAACATCACCAAAGATGAACTGAAGGCAAGGATTATGACATCAACTTAAACAAGAAGACCGTCCAGAAAAGTTGCAGGAGATTCCGAAGCCGTCTGTCGGCCGTGGTTGAAGCCAATGGTGATTTTATTGCATAAATGTATTCTTTAGTATTTCAAGGTATTTTTCTGTGGTTTTCGTCCATATATCTGTTAAGATGAGATGACAGTGCTATTTTCATTTTTTGCGTCATTTAGACGACAATTTATCCGTCGCGCTCTGTATTTGTAGAATAGACGTTGGACAAATATAAGTCTATTGTAGTCCTATCCCCGAAAACTAACCAAATGGAAGTGCCGTTGGGTTACGCAGTGTCCTAATTTAAGGCCCTTGACGATTTGTCATTTCAGTGTAAAGATATGATAACCATGTCAAGTTTAAAGTGACTGTGCTTGGACGAGATTATACCACTTGTCTATTGAGTCGGAAAACTTTGATAAGTAAAAGAAATATTTTCCCTGTTACAAGTGGCTCTTAGGTTCGATAAGACGATAACAGATAAGCTTCTACATTTAAAAGCAATCAAAATTGTCCACACACACACACACACACACACACACATACATATATATATATATAATTATTTATTTAAAAATATGATTCCAACTCGCCATATAGAGTTGGAATCATATTTTAAATAAATAATTATATTATCTTTCTACTTTTGTATCTTCCATATTTATTTTTTAAAAATAATAACTAAAATACTAAGGAACTTTGGATTATTTACACAACCAGTTCCTTCCTATTTTCTATATATTTTTTATATATATATATATATATATATATATATATATATATATATGTGTGTGTGTGTGTGTGTGTGTGTGTGTGTGTGTGTGTGTTATTTAGGCAGCAATCCTTCTTTCAAGCACATTTCATTGAATACGACTGACAAGGTGCTTCGATTTAGTTTTTTATACAATTTCTCATGCGATCTAATAATTTTTCTTTTCTTTTCAGATGATAAATGATATAAAAACTGTCCGAATGTTCTTTTTATCCGAGCGCTTTCGGCTATACATTTAGCCATTTTCAAGGATTAAATATTTCAACTGATAAATAAGAAATGTTTTTTTATATTATGTTTTATAAAAAATTTTAATTTTTCCAAACACGGTCAAGATATTATGTCCATGTTCAAAGTTAATATTATTAAGTGTTGTTTTTTTTATTTTTATTAATGAAGCTTCCATTATTTTTAGCCTTTGTTTGCATATAGATGATGCTATTATATTAGTGTTGTCAACAAGTAAGTTACGAATAGTGTCCGGTAGGTCTCCATGAATATTTAAATGTGATCTAATTGAGCTAATCATTCGAAAAGAAAAAAAATATTTGATCGCGTGAGAAATTGTATAAAAACTAAATAAAAGTACCTTGTCTGTCGTATTCAATGAAATGTGCATGAAAAGAAGGATTGCTTCTAAATACACAAAATATATATATATATATATATATATATATATATATATATATATATATATATATATATAATTCAAATTTTGATATCTATACGGACTATTGTAATAGTGGAACAGTCTATATTATTTACGGGGATTGTTTAAAAAATAAAAAATATATAATTAAATTAAACATAAATCAATGGAAAAAAAGTAAAACACGCAAATCCACAAAATTTATATACTTTAGGCAACAAAGGTAGAAATATAAGTTAGTAGCTCTGTTATTTTACATAGAGCACTCAATGTGTTATATATATATATATATATATATATATATATATATATATATATATATATATATAAAAAAAAGAAAGAAAACATTTTTTTATGTTTATACATTTTTTTATAGATACAAATATTTAAATATTTTATTCTTTTTATAGATACAAATATTTATAGATTTAAATGCACTGTTTATAATAAACAGTATTAAACAACATTTACCGGCCTGAATATCCGAGAAATTTTCACGGAAAATATTCATCCTCCGACAGGATTCGAACCTGTATCCTATACGGAAACCGTCATTTAGCTTGACGTGCCTTTAACCGATTCGGCCACAGAGGAGCGTTCGGTTAGCAAGGTCGAATTTTACTGTCTTTAAACTACAATCTTCATGATTCTCTCCCGTACATTCATATCTGCTCATGGCGTATCCAGATGTAAGCAAATGACGTCACACATTATGAAATGGACAAAGTCCGACAATTATTTTAATTATTATAATTAATTATTTTAATTATTATGTATTATTTAATTATTAAATGTATAGCCGAAAGCGCTCGGGTAAAAAGAACATTCGGACAGTTTTTATATGATTTATCATCCGAAATGAAAAAAAAATATTTTAAAAAGCTAAAAAAACTACCGGTTTCGTCCCACTCTTATCAAGCTGTTATTTTTCGGCTAATATTCGGGTAATATTTGTTAACTGTCCTGTTTTCTCTTCCATTCGTAAGGACGCCCTCCTCACCCGCATTATGTTAATTCAGTGATTTATAAATATAAATGTAGTTGTGGACTCGACTACATAGGGAGGACGTCTCAGCGTTTGGATTCGAGAGTAAAACCATGCTTGCCCCCCCCCGGATTTTGAATCCGGATACCAGGAAGAAACCAACTAACCAATACTTCTGGCTCTTCTATTACTGAGCATGTAAGAAATAGCAGGAATTGCGTTCTTAATTTTAGTGGCGACCGTTTCTCGATTTTATCTAGGTCCCACTCCTCATATCACCTCAAGGTTCTAGAGTCCTTGTATATCAGATCCCGTGGGCCTTCCCTCTATAAACAGAGGGCATGTCTACAGGGTCTGAATGTTATTGGACTCTAGTTTTCTTGAAATTCATATTTTTCCCCTTCATTCGTCATCATTAATATTAAGTTTACATGCTTTTTTTTTTAAACCCAGAAATAAACTTGATAAGGCTGGGACGATACCGGTTGTTTTTTAGCTTTTTAAAATGCCATAAAAATTTTTGCTTATTCCTAGCTCTCATTAAATTTTTTTACCATAAAAAACTTATGTATATATATATATATATGTGTGTATATATATATATATATATATATATATATATATATATATATATATTCATGAATTATTCACACAAAAACAAAAGCAAAGGTTAATGATTTAATTGGCGAGAAATCCATCATCGCAAACAATTCAAATAATATACAAAAACCTCCGCATCCGTTATGAATGAAAATATCCTTGTTTTTATAAATTTCTGTTGCATTAGTCCTTATTTTTACTACAAGCTTTCGTCTGTTCCTACAGACATCTTCAGGTATGGAATAGATGTTGTTCTTGTTTTTTCTCTTAGTAATAAAAGGACAACGAAAATATCTGTATTGTTGTATCCGAAAATGCTATTGAAAATGAGTTATTGTTTTTGGAGCGCGCAGTAGCAACGCTGAGTTTGATTTTAAATTTTTTTAAAAATTTGTGCGTTCGTATAAATATGGTGATGAACGATTTTTTTTACTGGTAAATTTTCTGTCAAAGTGGCATGAACTATATTATTCAATAATTACAGTAATGTCGCACTTATTATCCAAAAGTCGCACTTGGATCAGTTATTTAAATTACGATAAACGTGCAATCAATTTACAAATTCATGAATTATTCACACAAAAACAAAAGCAAAGGTTAATGATTTAATTGGCGAGAAATCCATCATCGCAAACAATTCAAATAATATACAAAAACCTCCGAATCCGTTATGAATGAATTGATCCTTGTTTCCATAAATTTCTGCCGTATTAGTTCTTATTATTAGTTCTTTTTTTTTATGGAAACAAGGATCAATTCATTCATAACGGATTCGGAGGTTATATATATATATATATATATATATATCAAAATAAAAGTATAAAATTTAATATTACGAGACATGTTAAACAGAAAAAAAAGAGGTGAAGCAACCGGTTTCGCTCCCGCTCTTCAGGCTTCACCACTTTCTTTTATTTTTTTTTGTTTAACATGTCTCGTAATATTACATTTTATACTTTTATTTCGATCATTAAATTTTGTACCTACAAAAACATCTTTTATATATATATATATATATATATATATATATATATATATATATATGTGTGTGTGTGTGTGTGTGTGTGTGTGTGTGTGTGTGTGTGTGTTTGTTGTTTGTGTGTGTCATTCGAGACAATACTGTTTCACAGCTCCTCAGTGCGATAGACATCCGAATATCTCAAGCTCGGATCGTCAGCCAGAGCTTCTACCACTGAGCTATCTTCATTCGACAGAGAGAAACAGCTAAATCTAGCGTATTGTTTTTACGAATTAAACAAATGCCAATCAGCCGGAGTGCTCTAGTTCATTTTACTGAAGAGCTTTGGATTAACGTGTATAGAATTAGCCTAACACCCAACAGTGCTCAACTGAAATATATTTTCAAGAGCTTAGTTATGTCATTCGCAGACAGTACTGCTTCGCTGTATCACGGCTCCTCAGTGCGACTTGACATCCGAATGCCAGGATTGAAACCCAACCGGTTTGGTGTCAGTCAGAGCTATCTTCATTCCTGACAAATAGCGAGATTCGAACCCGTCTGAATGCGAAGGTTCCAACCACGTGAGAAAATGTTTATTAACCAATAAACTTATAACCTTTCGTTCTAACCACGTGGAAAAATCTTTATCAACCAAATAAACTTATGAGATTACTAAATCTACTCTTTTCTTTCTGGAGCCGATATACTGGTTATAAAAGCTATTATATTTGTTCACAGAATTAGTTTTTCTGTTAACCTTTGACTAGGTGTCGTTCGTCTGTTTCTTAACCAAACTGAAATTCTCAAACCTTAATTAATTACTCACATTTTCGCATATTATTTCGAGTATATTATATTACAAAACATTCGAATTGAGTTTGTTTACAAAATCTAAGCCCTAGTCTTAACACAGCTCACTACTTATCAGCTGCTGTATCAAAACGGCTTCACCTGCCGCCTTGGCTAACTCCTATTAGCTGCCGACTGCTAAAAAATTACACCGTCCTGGGTTTGACGATAAACTACATCCGCGTCCTGGGTAAGACAATAAACTTCTAACGCAATAAGTATAGTATTAACTCCATTAACGAGAATTCTGACTAGAATTGACTTCTTAACTTCTATGTGACGCTTACCATTCTATAATTACCCAACAATCTCTAACATTTTGATCAGTCAAAGTATGGCTATTTTAGAGGGTGTGAGGACTAATGAAGGTACGGTGGAGTAATGGATAGCGGTTCGGATTGAGAATAGGAGAGCCGAGTTCGAATTCCAGTCGAATCCATTACATTCACTTACGTGCTAATACCCTTGGGAAAGGTTTGAATCCTCTTCTTCTCTCTAAGCTATGGGTAAATAGACCAGGTTCTGGAGCCTTGGATGGCAAGTGGTCTACCACAGAAAGAAATGCCAACCTATTGCGGGGAAAAATCTGTCTTGTCAGTTATGTATCGAATGATACATGATCGCCTAAGCGTGTATAATGCATGCCACATAACTGAACTGATGACATTCCAGTCGAATCCATTACATTCACTTATGTGCTAATACCCTTGGGAAAGGTATGAATCCTCTTCTGGTCCACCGCGGGAGAAAAAAATCTGCCTCGTCAGTCATGTATCGAAAGATACATGATCGCATAAGCGTGTATCACGCATGGCATATAACTCACTGACTGACTGACTATTCCTCTTCTACTCTCTACCGTGTCCTCTTCTTCTCCACCCCCAGCTATGGGTAAATAGTAGAACAGAACGGGTCCTATAGCCTTGGATGGCAACTGGTCTACCGCAGAAAGAAATGGCAACCTACTGCGGGAGAAAAAATCTGCCTCGTCAGTCATGTAACGAAAGATACATGATCGCCTAAGCGTCTATCACGTATGGTACATAACTGATGACTTTTCAATCGAATCCATTACATTCATTTACGTGCTAATACCCTTGGGAAAGGTGTGAATCCTCTTCTTCTCCCCCAGCTGAGTAAATCTTTTAAGTGCTTAGAGACCTTATGGGTCTTAATTCGGCCATGCCCATTCCCCTTACGCACCAGACTTGGCTCCATCTGGCGTCTTCCTTGTTCTTAAACTCAAATTCCACTAATTTGGAAACAGTTATGTGATGATATGTGTTATGGGGTTTTTCGTGGAACCGGACACCTTTTTTTTTCCTTGATGGGGTTGCAGTGCTTAACATCGCTGGACCAAGTTCACTGATGCCAAGAGGGGCTATATTGAAAATAGCGAAAACTGTCTGGTTTCCCCAATTCGTTCTGGGTGAAGCTTAGAACTTTTTAAACGTCCCTCGCAGCATTTAAAGCAGCTGCTATGTACAGGGATGTTTCCTCGATGCATATCTCATCGAGGGCGTAGCCTTCATTCCCGACCCTGCGCTGTCTAATCATCGCGTGGCAGGCTGATAAAAAATTTGCGATAAGAAGTATCTAAAAATTTAAGAAAGCTACCATTAAAAAAAAAGAAAGTAAGTTATGTTCGTTTCACGTTTTACCAACAACAATCCACCCCGGGTGAAATAACTTACCTGTTTTCTGGAACGCATTGTGGCGCAGTTCTTGCGGCTATCGGCCGAGCCTTGCAGATTGTGTGTGACTAGGGTCCAGATGATCTTGACGTAGAATATCGGCAGCAGAAGCAAGGGCAGAATGAAGACGCAAGCAAACATTACGCAGAGATAGACGTGGTGCCACGGCTTCCTGAACTGGCTCTCGCAGACGTATCCCTGGCGTCCGTCATGGAAGCGGATCCAGACCTGTTGCGAAACCCATATAAACGGACAACTGAGAACGGCGCCCAGAAGCCACACGGATAGAATGACTTTGGTCACCCGCGACCCGCTGAACATGCTGTAGTTTCGCAAAGGGTGACAAATGGCGAAATATCTTTCCAGGCTGATAGCGAGAATTGTGAGCATCGTCGTGTTTGTCGTTAGGTTTTCTAGGAAGTAGACGAATCGACCTGAAACAGAGAATCAGAAAAATTACACTCAGCCGCGAATATGCAGGAACAAATAAATCTAACATCCTGCTACGCCCCATATCACAAATCCCAACGCCCGTAAATGACCAAAACCCTAAACCACATGCTACGCCCCATATCACAAATCCCAACCCCCGTAAATGACCAAAACCCTAAACTATATGCTACGCCCCATATCACAAATCAACGCCCGTAAATGACCAAAACCTAAAAACCACGCCCCATATCACAAATCCCAAACGCCCGTAAATGACGAAAACCCTACACCACATACTACGCCCTATATCACAAATCCCAACGCCTGTAAATGACCAAAACCCTAAACCACATGCCGCCCCATATCACAAATCCCAACCTCAGTAAATTACCAAAACCCTAAACCACATGCTACGCCCCATATCACAAATCCCAACGCCCGTAAATGACCAAAGCCCTAAACCACATGCTACGCCCCATATCACAAATCCCAACGCCCGTAAATGACCAAAGCCCTAAACCACATGCTACGCCCGATATCACAAATCCCAACGCCCGTAAATGACCAAAACCCTAAACCACATGCTACGCCCCATATCACAAATCCCAACGCCCGTAAATGACCAAAACCCTACACCACATACTACGCCCCATATCACAAATCCCAACGCCCGTAAATGACCAAAACCCTAAAAAACCCAAAAACGCCCGTAAATGACCAAGTCTAAACCACATGCTACGCCCCATATCACAAATCCCAACGCCCGTAAATGACCAAAACCCTACACCACATACTACGCCCCATATCACAAATCCCAACGCCCGTAAATGACCAAAACCCTAAACCACATGCTACGCCCCATATCACAAATCCCAACGCCCGTAAATGACCAAAGCCCTAAACCACATGCTACGCCCCATATCACAAATCCCAACGCCCGTAAATGACCAAAACCCTAAACTACATGCTACGGCCCATATCACAAATCCCAACGCCCGTAAATGACCAAAACCCTAAACCACATGCTACGCCCGATATCACAAATCCCAACGCCCGTAAATGACCAAAACCTAAACCACATACTACGCCCCATATCACAAATTCCAACGCCCGTAAATGACCAAAACCCTAAACCACATGCTACGCCCATATCACAAATCTTAACGCGGCCCTAAACCACATGCTACCCATATCACAAATCCCAACCCCGTAAATTACCAAAACCCTAAACCACATGCTACGCCCCATATCACAAATCCCAGCCCCCGTAAATTACCAAAACCCTAAACCACATGCTACGCGCCATGTAACAAATCTCAACGCCCGTAAATGACCAAAACCCTAAACCACATGCTACGCCCCATATCACAAATCCCAACGCCCGTAAATGACCAAAACCTGAAACCATACGCCCCATATCACAAAAAACCCCAACCCCGTAGATTACCCAAAAACCTGAAACCACATGCTACGCCCATATCACAAATCCCAACGCCCGTAAATGACCAAAAACCCTAAACCACATGCTACGCCCCATATCACAAATCCCAACGCCCGTAAATGACCAAAACCCTAAACCACACTACGCCTGATATCACAAATCCCAACGCCCGTAAATGACCAAAACCCCATACTACGCCCCATATCACAAATCCCAACGCCCGTAAATGACCAAAACCCTAAACCACATACTACGCCCCATATCACAAATCCCAACGCCCGTAAATGACCAAAACCCTAAACCCATGCTACGCCCCATATCACAAATCAACGCCCGTAAATGACCAAAGCCCTAAACCACATGCTACGCCCATATCACAAATCTCAACGCCCGTAAATACTACGCCCCAAAACAAATCCAACGCCCGTAAATGACCAAAACTCTAAACCACGCCCCTATATCACAAATCTCAACCTCCGTAAATGAGCAAAACCCTAAACAAATACTACGCCCCATATCACAAATCCCAACGCCCGTAAATGACCAAAACCCTACAAACCACATACTACGCCCCATATCACAAATCCCAATGCTCGTAAATGACCAAAACCTAAACCACATACTACGCGCCATATCACAAATCTCAACGCCGGTAAATGACCAAAACCTAAACCACATGCTACGCCCCATATCCAAATCCCAACGCCCGTAAATGACCAAAACCAAAACCACAATCATATCACAAATCCCAACGCCTGTAAATGACCAAAGCCTTAAACCACATGCTACGCCCTATATCACAAATCCCAACGCCCGTAAATGACCAAAAAACCACATACTACGCCCCATATCACAAATCCCAACAAAATGCTACGCCCCATATCACCTCAACGCCCGTAAATGACCAAAACCCTACACCACATACTACGCCCCATATCACAAATCCCAACGCCCGTAAATGACCAAAAACCTAAACCACATACTTCACGCCCCATATCACAAATCCCAACGCTCGTAAATGACCAAACCCTACACCACATACCACGCCCCATATCACAAATCCCAACCCGGTAAATGACCAAAACCCTAAACCACATGCATATCACAAATCAACCCGTAAATGACCAAAGCCCTAAACCACATGCTACGCCCATATCCAAATCTCAACCCCGTAAATGACGAAAAACCTACACCATACTACGCCCCATATCACAAATCCCAACGCCCGTAAATGACCAAAACCCTCAACCACATGCTCCAGCCTTCTTCGGGTTGTTGGAACGTCGAAGAGAACCCTTAATTTCGTTCACTGTGGTAGACTGTTCTAGTTCCACGTGCTATGTTTAATGGATGTCAGCTATCAGTTATCTCCTGTTAATTCCCTACTCCAAGTTCCTCACCGCCATCTCTAACTAACACCTTTATCCATGTGCCATGTGACCTCAAGTTAGTTAGGTCCAGTGACAGGACCCAAAAAGTGTGAGTTCAATACACTTTCACGGCACTGGAGAACTTGGAGAATATAAGTTTTTTATCCATCATTGATTACAGAAATTTTAGCTTGTTTAATAACGTCTCTACTTTTTTTTTCAGACACTACCGTGTTAGTAACAAACTAATCTCATCTACAGGACACATGGCACAGTGGATAAAGACGTTGGTTAAATCCAATAACAGGACGCAAAGACGAACACAGGACGTGAGTTCAATACCCGGTTAAGGCAGTCGAGAACTTACAGAGAAAACTGATAACTGACATCCATTAAACATGGCACGTGGAACTAGAATAGTGAGCGAAATAAAGGGTTTAGTTCGATATTCCAACCACCTGAAGAAGGCCGGAGCTTATAACGGCCGAAACGTTGTAATAAATATAGCGAAAAAGATGAAGACAATAGTCTGAATAATGTAAGTAGTGTACATAATATCTCATCTCAGAAATAAAGACAGATAAATGTTTATAAATATGTTCAAAAGGTTGTCATCGCCGGTGGGGGTGATTGTAGGTACCCACTGTCTATAAAATTGTTGTAACCTACGAAAGGTTACTGAATAGAATAATCAAACGAAGGTTGTTAATTAACGATAATACTCAGGACAAGAACAACACATATAAGATTCGCCAGCGGGTAGAAGTGAGTCAAATGAATTCCACAATGAATCTCTAAGATATCTCCCAACCACCTCACGCGGTCAGATGTGGCACAAGGCCGAATTTAATGTGGGGTATCCGAGCCCGTAGGCTCGGCCAGAAATTACCCGTAGACCCTGTATAAAAGGAGGTTGGATAGCTGTTTCTCGAGACGAGACGAAGCCTCGCCTGGGGATTCTCTCTGCTCGGAGGTAGAGAGTTTGACCAGCACAGCTGGGGGCGAATCTCCAACTCTAGGATATCTACCAACCACCTCACGCGGTCAGATGTGGCACAAAGCCGAATTTATTGTGGGTTATCTGAGCCCATAGGCTCGACCAAAAATTACTGTATATATATATTTGAGTTGGTAAAAAATAATGTCGTTTTTGACGTTCAACATAACGTCAAAAAACGACATTATTTTTGCAAATATATATATATATATATATATATATATATATATATATATATATATATATATATATATATATCAAACTGACAGAGAATTCAGAATAATATGTATGTATCCAGCTCTTATCTCAAATAACAACTTAAAAGAGACTGTTTGACCAACACAAGGAATTTTAAAAGATTCATGTTAAAAAGATAAAAAAAAATAAAAAAAAACAAATGAAAACTACAGAAAAAAGTTCATTTTCTCCAGCAAAAGACATTCATTTCTGTAGTTTAGTGCTACCAGCATGCAGAAATATTTCTCCTCCCGATGATGGCCATTTCGGTCGAAACTAGTCGAGGAATCTAAATGGAATAATAATAATAAAAAAAAACGAAAGAATATTAATCTACAACCCAGTGTGTCTAAAGATTTTAATTTTTTTATTAATTTTTTTAATTTTTTTATTTTCTTATTGTTCAATATATATATATATATATATATATATATATATATATATATATATATCGAAGGCATTAAAACCCTCTTCGAATAAAAAAGAAATTTTCAAATTTAATTTGAATTCTTTTTGACAATCAAGCGGTGAAATATTAAACCTAACCCTATTTGAATCTTGAATTAAATTGAATCTGTTCTCTTTTGTCGTTTAATTGGTTCAATGTTGTAATCTAGCGAAGGTTACTGAATAGAATAATCAAACGAAGGTTGGTAATGGACGATAATACAAGACAAGAACAACACATATAAGATTCGCCAGAAGCGCGTAGAAGAAGTAGTCAAACGCCAGAAGTGAATTCAACAGTGAATCTCCAACGGTAGATTATTTATCTAACCTACCCACAAGGCAGGATGCAACACAAGGCCAATTTTTGTGTGGGGTAAAACCGACCTCGTAGGCACGGGCAAAATTTTCCCGTAGGCTCCAGAAAGTTGCCAGTATTGACATCCATTAGACATGGCACGTGGAACTAGAACAGTCTACCCCAGCGAGCGAAATAAAGGGTTCAGTTCGACATTCCAACCACCTGAAGAAGGCCGGAGCGTACACCGGCCGAAACGTTGTGATAATTATGGTAACAAAGATGAGGATGATAGCCCGAGCAATGTAAATAGTGTACATAATACCTTATCTCAGAAACATAGTTACTTAATTGTGTTAGTTTTAGAATGTTGGGAATATAAAATTATTCATGCAAATAAACAATTTAATAGATAAATAGTGTTGTAAATTTTTTTAACAATATATATATATATATATATATATATATTACTAGGTTTATATAAAAAATAATAAAAGTTTACTAAATCAGTGAAGTTAATTAGCTATTTTTGCCGTCATTGTCATAAATTTTACTTAAATAATATTTAAATATAATTTAAAAAACAAAAAAATTAAATATACATACTTATACTTGATGTGAAAATAATTTTACATACTGTAAGGGATTCTAATACATTTACTTGTTCTTAAAAGAAATATAGTATATTAAAAATTAAAAGTGAAAATATTTTTCAAATCATAGTTAAATAAAACGTATTCTAACCTTAACACCCCCCTCAAATCTTTAAATAGCAAATAGAAAAAAATGCCGTAAGAATTTTTGCCGTTAACAATAAAACTTTTAAAAAAATTGAGACGACATGCATTTAACGGATGTCAGATTTCATTGAAAAATACATCCCTACCCCTACCAAAACGTAACTAATAACTGATACATCAAAATACAGAGATAATGAACACGCAGACACCCCTTGTCTAGTGGAAGTGGATTTATCTGTAACCTTGGAAATGTGAATTATGATTTTTGCTGTGTCTTTAAAACCCAGTAATTTAAAAAGTTACTCCAAAATTCGCTTGAGGGTGAAATGGCACTAATGTCTTTAATTTAATTACAAAATTGAATTCGGAGCTTTTAGCTTCCATTTTTGAAACATGGTTAGAACTGTGTAGCGAAAAAAAACATATTTTAAATCAATTAATTTATAATATATATATATATATATATATATATATATATATATAAATTCACTGTCGTCAGATGTTTAGCTTTTTTTTAAAATTATAATAATAGCTTTTTAAAACAATAAACTTTGACGAGGAGTGAAGGTAGTTAAAATAATATTAGTGTCAAAGGAAAAACTGTCATTTTGACGCCCCGTTTTTTTTGTGAGCACGAAGGTCCATATTTGACAAAAAGGGGAACAAAGAAAGAAAAACAAGAGGTCAATAATTAAAATTGTAATAATAGCTTATTAAAACAATAAACTTTGACGAGGAGTGGAGGTAGTTAAAATAATAGTAGTGTCAAAGGAAAAACTGTCATTTTGACGCTCCGTTGTTTTTTTGCGAGCACGAACGTCCATGTTTACCAAACAAAGGAACAAAGAAGCAAAAACAAGCGGTCGATACTTACACATAAATTCTCCGAGGACCCATTTTTCTTCCATGTAAAAATCTAGGGTGGCGGACGGTAGGCACACGCACAATGTTGCTAGATCGGCAAAGCTTAGATTTATCAGGCAGTAATTTGTGCTGGTCCGCATTTCCTTGACCCTGAGGACAACGAAGATAACCAGCAAGTTGCCGGCCACGCCCAGCGTAAATATTGAACCGTAGAAGACGCCGACATAAACCTTGATATAAAGCGGGGTGTGCAGCGGATAATCTGTGCAGTTAGGGGTATCCGACAAGTCATCGTATTGGCAAGGGCGGATGGGCTGGATGGTGGAAGACAGATACGGGTCAACTGATCGAGAAAGCAAATATGTTGAGTTGGTATCCATTATGATATATCTGGAAGAAAAAAAAAAAAAAAAATATATATATATACATATTGGCGAAATCTCTGACGAGTGGATCGAACGAATCAAAAGGTCCGTCTACGAAACACTGAAGTCGAAATGCTGAATATAACATCAATCAGCTAAGTGATAATTTTTTATAAATCTGATATATATATATATATATATATATATATATATATATATATATATATATATATTCAGATTTATTTACTTTAATTTTATCATATAGACAAAACCATTTTACTCACTACAAAGATGCAACTTCGTTTCAGTGCATTTCAACTGCACTTCGACAGGTGAGAATCAAAAATGTTGTTCATAACCATTTTCGATTCTCACCTGTCGAAATGCAATTATCGCTTTACTATCAGTATCGAGCCCTCTTTTGGATTAATGCTGTGAACGTTGGAATTTATATATTACTTTTTCGTTCATCGCATCGGATATATATATATATATATATATATATATATATAAGACATTTTTATGTTTATACATTCTTTTTATTATAAACAGAGCATTTATATGGATCTGAGGTCAATATAACATCAAGACAACATTCAAAAGCTGGACGACACTCCGCAGATATCTTTCCCGAGTAAAACCCCCCATATCCCATGCAGCTGTGGAAAGAAATATAAAGGTGAGACAGTACAACAACCGAAACGTAATAAGTATGGCGACAAAGATGAGGACAATAGTCCGCATAATGTAATAGTAAATAATATATATATATATATATATATATATATATATATATATATATATATATATATAGGGTGATCCCAAAAGACACGGAACTTTTAACAATCCAATAAAACCAAGAGAGATTCCTCATTGACTGCTGCAACATCTCAGCTGGGATATTTGTTTATCGACCAAGAACTCTGGATGAGTTAAACAGAGAATTCAAGATGAAATTCACAGTATCCCAGCTGAGATGTTGCAGCAGTCAATGTGGGAATCAACAACAGATTTCAAAGAATGCATTCGTACAGGAGGACGCCATCTACAGGACGTAATTTAAAAAGAAATGAAAATTCCATCATTGTTTCTTAAATGGCATGTTTTAAGGTTTCAATTACTAGGAATAAAATATTTTTTCTTCCATCACTCTTGGTTTTATGGGATTGTTAAAAGTTCCGTTTTTTTGGGGTCACCCTATATATATATATATATATATATATATATATATCAGGTCATCCCATAAGTTTTGTCCGAATTTTAACTTTTGTTAAAATGAACGAAATTTAAAGAGTATTTTATAATGTCTAACATTATTTTTTATGTTTAGATACATTTAAACTGATCAAATTTTATTTCAGAGAACAATAAAATTAAATTTTGTTTGATTAAAACCCTGCTAACATGGAAGTACCCAAGAATCATTTGAGGCACATAATGCTTTATGAGTTCAGAAAGAAACTCAGCAGCCAAAGCGGCTAGGAAACATTCACTCAGTTTATGGAGGGAATGTGTGAATGAAAGAACTTGCAGAAAATGGTTTGCAAAATTCAGAGGTGGAGATTTCACCCTTGAAGATGAAGATCGAACCGGACGTCCAGTTGAGTTTGATTAAAAGCTTCTTGAAGCAGCCCTTGAAGAAAATCCTGCTTTATCAGTTGAGGAATTGGCAGTGGTTCTCAGTTCAAACCATACAACCGTTCATCGTCATCTTCAACAACTTGGAAAAGTTCTAAACTTGGAAAATGGGTGCCTCATGAATTGTCTGAAAACAACCTCAAATCGAGTTGACATCTGCTCATCTCTCCATTCTCGCCAACTTGTTTCACCTTTTTGGATAGACTTGTGACTGGCGACGAAAAATGGATCTTTTATCGAAATGTTAAGCGTCGTAGACAGTGGCTTAGTAAAGGGAAGGACCCCAGCCACAGCCGAGAAGAAACTTCATGGGAAAAGGTTCTTCTTTCAATCTGGTGGGATCGCCAAGGAATAATCCACTTTGAATTCTTACCACCTAATGCAACAATTAATGCTAAAATATACTGTCAGCAATTAGAGCGTTTGAACCAAGCTTTGAGGAAAAAAAGACCTGCTCTAGTGAATCGAAAAGGGGTGATGTTTCATCAGGACAATGCGCGACCCCACACAGCAAAGAATCACGTCACAAAAGATCGAAGAACTTGGGAGAGAAAATTCCTCATCCACCATATTCTCCCGATCTTGCTCCTTCAGACTACCATTTGTTTTCGTAGCTTACAGAATCATTTGGAAGAAACAGCTTTTGTAACACAGGAAGAGGTTAAAACTGACATTTGTGAGTTCTTGAATCAAAGCCAAAAAGAAATTTTACAGTAATGGAATTAGTAAGCTTGTTAATAGATGGAAGGAAGTCATAGATAATCAGGAAAATACATTGTTGATTGAATCTGTAATTAAATGTAACATTTGGTCACTTGTTTTCTTTATTCGAAATTCGGACAGAACTTATGGGATGACCTGATATATATATATATATATATATATATATATATATATATATACAAATGAGAGAGAGAAGGAATGGTGTAGAAATCCACAGTTCGTAGCATTTACTTAAAAAAACGTGCTCAATACAAAGTAGAGCAAAACCTTATTATTATATTTTTTTTATAAGAGATTACAATAAAAATATTTTGAAATCGCAACACATAAGCTTTCATGTTTCAATACAATGATTGTGCTACCTCACAGGTGATGGTAGGTAACGGGTGATAAAATTATTTTCTTTTTTTGAAAAAATAATTTTATCATCAGTTACATACCATCGCCGATTGTACTTCCTCAGGCGATGGTATGTAACTGGTGATACCTTCATGTTACAAAATATAACAGATAACGAATGTCTATTATGTTTGATCAGGAGCCGTTCTAAGCTTCGTATAGTGGCTTCAATTTCGCGAGAAAATAAAGACAGTCCAACATTTGGATCATTTTTATTACGCTGTTCCTTGATCTAAGGTTTCAGCCGACATGAGCCATCTTCAGTGTGGTTATGCAGACATTTAAACAAAGATATTCACCATCAAAGATGATATCCTGTTATGCTGACATAGAAGATTGCTACGGAAAGATAACGGTCGCGGAATAACAGACGCAGATCGTAAGTTCGTGACAGGGTTCTATGACGTCATACCACGTGAGAGAAAGAAATATTAACAACAGAACCATAAGATACAGTATAATGTAATTGTGACTAGTTTGAACTGTAATTTTGTTGAGTATGGGTTGCTTTATTTACACTATTCGGACTATTGTCCTCATCTTTGTCGCCATATTTATTACATGTTTCGGCCTTTCAGTATCTGTCTATATTTCTGAGATGAGGTATTATGTACACTATTTACATTATTCGGACTATTGTCCTCATCTTTGTCGCCATATTTATTACAATGTTTCAGTCCTTCAGTATCTGTCTATATTTCTGAGATGAGGTATTATGTACACTATTTACATTATTCAGACTATTGTCCTCATCTTTGTTGCCATATTTATTACAATGTTTCTGCCCTTTCAGTATCTGTCCATATTTCTGAGATGAGGTATTATGTACACTATTTACATTATTCTGACTATTGTCCTCATCTTTGTTGCCATATTTATTACAATGTTTGGGCCCTTCAATATCTGTCTATATTTCTGAGATGAGGTATTATGTACACTATTTTACATTATTCGGACAATTGTCCCTCATCTTTGTCGCCATATTTATTACAATGTTCAAAATTCCTTCAGTATCTGTCTATATTTCTGAGATGAGGTATTATGTACACTATTTACATTATTCAGACTATTGTCCTCATCTTTGTTGCCATATTTATTACAATGTTTCTGCCCTTTCAGTATCTGTCCATATTAAATTATTTACATTATTCAGACTATTGTCCTCATCTTTGTCGCCATATTTATTACAATGTTTCGGCCCTTCAATATCTGTCTATATTTCTGAGATGAGGTATTATGTACACTATTTACATTATTCTGACTATTGTCCTCATCTTTGTTGGGTCAGCCCTTCAATATCTGTCTATATTTCTGAGATGAGGTATTATGTACACTATTTACATTATTCAGACTATTGTCCTCATCTTTGTCGCCATATTTATTACAATGTTTCGGCCCTTCAATATCTGTCTATATTTCTGAGATGAGGTATTATGTACACTATTTACATTATTCTGACTATTGTCCTCATCTTTGTTGCCATATTTATTACAATGTTTCGGCCCTTCAATATCTGTCTATATTTCTGAGATGAGGTATTATGTACACTATTTACATTATTCGGACAATTGTCCTCATCTTTGTCGCCATATTTATTACAATGTTTCGGCCCTTCAGTATCTGTCTATATTTCTGAGATGAGGTATTATGTACACTATTTACATTATTCAGACTATTGTCCTCATCTTTGTTGCCATATTTATTACAATGTTTCGGCCCTTCAATATCTGTCTATATTTCTGAGATGAGGTATTATGTACACTATTTACTTTATTCGGACTATTGTCCTCATCTTTGTCGCCATATTTATTACAATGTTTCGGCCCTTCAGTATCTGTCTATATTTCTGAGATGAGGTATTATGTACACTCTTTACATTATTCGGACTATTGTTCTCGTCTTTGTTGCCATATTTATTACAACGTTTCGGCCGTTGTACTCTCCGGCCTCCTTCAGGTGGTTGGAATGTTAAACTGAACCCTTTATTTCCCTCACTGGGGTAGACTGCTCTAGTTCCACGTGCCGTGTCTAATGGATGTCAGTTATCAATTATCTCCGGTTAAGTTTCTCTCTGAAAGTTCTCCACTGCGTTAACCGGGTATTGAACTCACACTCTTTGGGTCCTGTCACTGGATCTAACCAAAACCTTTATCCACTGCGATGTGTCTTTGAAGACATCTGTATATGAATTTCTGGGTTTTATAAACCTAATGTCTTCAGCAACCGTTTTTTTTACCAGTGTTCATATTGCAAGTTTTGCTGTTATCATAACATGTTTTTATAAGAGCTCATATTGCAATTTCTTGTTGTTGTTATAAATATGGTGACAAAGATGAGGACAATAGTCCAAATAATATAAATAATTGTTGTGGTAGGATCCACCTAATTTGTATAGTGGAGTACCGACCATATAAATATGGTTGGTACCGGGAAGAGAAGGAGGAATCAAGAGATTCAACCAGAGACTCTGCCCGACTGCGACTCAGTCAACACATTCTCCAGGAACGGTCTTACCAGGAATATACAAAAGACTATATGTAAATATTGTGTACACTTTCTTGTTTCAATACATTTTGTTCTAAGTACATTTTGTATTGCATTATTATTCCATGCATTAGTCAAGTTTCAACAATAATGTATATAATACCTCATCTCAGAAATATAAACAGATAGTAGGTTGCTTTGTTTAAAAAAAAAAACTTCAACCGCTTCAACACGCCACCCCCGCACAGTTATGGGTTAATTATTAGGATTTTATCAGTAAATCTTTATTATCTTTAAAAATTTCCACATTCTAAACACATTTGCTGGCTTTAAATGACCTGCAAAAGGTTGATAACCCATAAAAAAACAAACAAACAAACAGCACAATCAATAGCGGCTTCGCGTCATGAATTAGTGTTTATACTCTCTCTACAGAATTCCGTTCGTTCTCAGAGCAGACAGCTAATTTGTAATCGGAATGTACATTGTAAACAAGGCTTCGTGTAAATGACTGTTTGGTGTGAGAGGGGGAATTTATACAACCACAGTTTTTTTGTTTTTTTTTTAAAAAAAAGAGAACAGACGTGTGTCATGGAGCCAAACGCCGAACATCTCGTTTTTCACAACGGAAGAATTTTCAAAAGCCTCTCCATTTTTGTTTTCGCTTTTTTTTTTCGAGGTGGGGAAAGCAAAGGATTCGATTTTGATATGTAAATATTCCAGAAGACATGGCGTACGGATGCCCTCCGACGAGGCCTAGGGTTGAGTAAATTCTGCTAAGCAACTGGCACAAGTGGGATGTATAAAGTGGTCAATTGCCTGTGCCCTGCATAAGTTTCAGCATCCTAGCTTAGCAGAAGGCATGATACTTGCTAATTTCTTTCGTCAGAATCTATCTTACACATTCATAAATCTACCATTCGTTCACGCGTTGAATATTGTTGCCATGTCTCGTCTGATGTTTCTGCTGTGTAGTTAGAGGTTCTTGGTAAAATACAAAAAAGAATCTGCAATGTTATCGGTCCTGACTTGACATCTCGGTTCCACTCACATTTCAATGAATGTCCCGTTGACGGCAAATGATTGACACATAATGTTGTTTATTAAGCGACTGTGAAAACCGAAAATGGGAAAATATGGCATACAGTCTCTCCTCACTTACCGACCGTGTTCCATTCCAACGAGCTGGTTGCTCTGTGAGAAGTTGTATCTGACCGCTATTTCCTGTTGCTTTCTCTATATATTTCTTTCTCTTAGATTGATTGGCACCCAAATAAGACGGTAATCTGAATTCTATAGTTGCTTGTTATTTAATGCCTATGTCGGGGGATGTGCGTCGTGGTGCAATGGATATCGGCTCAAAAATGAGAAATCGGAGAGTTCGATTTCCAGTCGAGCTCTTTGAAACGGCAGCCTACTGCGGGAATGTCTTCTGTCTAGTCAGTCATGAATCGAAAGATACATGATTGCCCAGGTATATATCACGTATGTCACTTAACTGGCGGACTGCCTGACTAGACTGGCGGCAAGGCCTCGTCATTTTGCAGTTGAAATCGCTAGATGTAACCGGAATTTCTATGCTAACAGTTCCTGGGATGGCACTTAATTGATTGTGGGTGAAGAGTCGCGTGTAATGAATTTCTGTCAACCAAATTCAGATAGATTTAATATCACTTGTGCAACATTTGTAGCGTTTCTTTTTACTCTGTCTATGTGTGAGCATTGTTGTGTTATCAACTAATATCTGTCTAATAATATGTACATGGCTATGTTTTTTCTAAGAAATATGGTTTAATAGAACTAAGATCAGAAAGGTAAGTCTACGAGAGAAGGTGGTTGTAGTAAAACCAATATATGTAGTAGATTTATTATTAGTATCAAAAATAAAATCTCTGAATGGGCACGTAAATTGATACAACTACATATTTTTTTTTTGTAGCGGATTTAGTTGTGTGGTTGTAGGGTTATTAGAGACTATGAGATCAATTGATTATTATTAATGGGTTTAACTTTTCTACCTAATATAACGAATAATGATCTGCTGCCCAATACAATATATATATATATATATATATATATATATATATATATATATATATATATTTGTTTTAGCTAATAACATTAAAGAAATAGATACACTTAAGACCACATTTGAAAAAAACTCCGCCAACCTTATCCTCAAAAATAAGAACACACCAACTAAGTCAAAATTACAAAGAACGAACATTATCTATGAGTTCAAATGCCCCTTAAGGAACTGTGTTCCTGATCAAACCGGACTCATAAATAATTACATCGGTTACACAACCACATGCTTATCCAGACGTCTTACGTTACACCTATCTGATCACAGCTCCATTAGAACTTATTTAAACACACACACAAATTTACCAGACTCCATTAGGAACATACTAGTAGAAAACAAATATATTAACTGCATCCACCTGCAAAAAAAGACTAAAAATAATGGAAGCTTTAATAATAAAAAAGAAAAAGCCAACTCTTAACAATATTAACTAAGAACAAGGCCACAATGTGCTAACCGTATTCGGAAATTAAAAACATCCCTACCACACACTAAGACATACACAGAACGCACACACTCAATTAATCTGAAAAATCGAATCATCCTTGATAATGGCTAAAGGTATAGCCGAAAGCGCTCGGAAATATAAAACATTTGGACAGTTCTTACACACCCTTTGTCCAGAAAAGAAAGCTCTTGTTAAAACACAAGAAAAATTAAGTAAAAAGCTTAACCGTAGTACCCTGTCTGTCGTTTTTAATGAAACATGCATATATTTGGGAATTGAAGGAAAAGGGTCTGAATACTCAAATAAATTTGAAAATTTTAGGTTTCGTGAACACTTCCAATAGTTTTAGAGATAGGTGCAAGCTATGTTTAGAAGAAAAAAAAACAGGATAAAAAAATACAAAGATCAATGCAAACTATTAAATCAACGGAAAGAGCTAATTACGAAATGCAGACATAGAAACAGACTCAAAATTATATTAGGTGTATATATGTGTAGGTATGTATGTGCGTATGCTTACATATATGCATGTATATGTAAACTTATGCGTGTGTAGGTATATATATATATATATATATATATATATATATATATATATATATATACTCGACACTATGAAGGGCAAGCAGATCTGAAAACCGACAGCCCGACATGAGATTTTTTAGTTAATATTGTTAAGAGTTGGCTTTTTTTATTATTATTAAAGCTTCCACTTTTTTTTTTTTTTTTTTTTTTTGCAGGTGGATGCAGTTAATATATTTGTGTTTTCTACTAGTATGTTTCTAATGGAGTCGGGAAAAATTCGCTCGAGGATGAAATGGAACTAATGTTTTTAATTTAATTACAAAATTAAATTTAAAGATTTTAGCTTCCATTTTTGAAACATGGTTATTACTGTGTAGCGAAAAAGCATATTTCAAATCAGTTAATTTATAATATTAATGCTCTGTAAATTTACATTGGGCACTATTTTGTAAAAAAATAAAAATATCAATAAGAACACCAGATTATATATCTTACTGTTCTTTATATTATATATATATATATATATATATATATATATATATATATATATATAAAATTATTTTTTAACGAGTTGCGTATTCACTGGTCGCCGGTATTTGCGCTATTAAGCAAAAAGACCGGCATAATTCTTGGATGAAATTCGAATAATATCAGACTCATTGTGTTTCAAATACCGTGACGTCTCGATTGAAGAAATTGAGAATGTTCGAGATTGTTCGGTGAGGGGGGGGGTCGCTGAGTTATATATGCGCTTCAATTTTGGTACTGCGACCGACTGAATTGTGAATTGTTGTAGTTTTCCAATCGATATTCTGAATTATTTATTGCGAAAGAGATAGCTTTCTTCTTCTTATGTAATCAGTTAAAAATTACAAAAAAGGGCTATTTTTGTTAAAAAGCGGAAAGACAGATCTCGGCTAAATGTATTATATTGAGAGTAGGGAGAGATTTTCGATGATTTGAGAAAAGAAATACGCTTTCTTTTCTCTCATCATATTCTCTCTCTACGTACAAAATAATATATATATATATATATATATATATATATATATATATATATATATATTGAACAATAAAAAAATATTAAAAATCTAAGTCTTCAGACACACTGGGTTGTAGATTAATATTCTTTCGTTTTTTTTTATTATCATTTCATTTAGATTCCTCGACTAGTTTCGGCCAAAATGGCCATCATCAGGAGAAGAAATATTTCTGCTTGCTGGTAGCAGTAAACTACAGAAATGAATGTCTTGATGGAGAAAATGAACTTTTGTCTGTAGTTTTCATTTGTTTTTTTTTTGTTTTTTTTAGCTTTTTAACATGAATCTTTTAACATTCCTTGTGTTGGTCAAACAGTCTCTTTTAAGTTGGTATTTGAGATAAGAGCTGGATGGATCTATGCTTTTCTGAATTCCCCTGGTCAGTTTGACAGTTTTATTGGTCCTGGAGAGGAGATATGTCTCTGTTAAGTGTTTGTGTGTGTGTCATTTGGTTCTTAGGGAGTGAGTGAGTATGATGTGTGTAAGCGTGTATATTACTGTGGGTGTGTGTTATCATTTGGCTTATTAGGAAATGAGTGAGTATGATGTGTGTAAGTGTGTATATTCGTGTGAGTGTGTGTATAAGTGTGAGGCCTCAACACCTCAGTAAGCATGTCTGTCTTGTGTGGGTGAGAAATGTGGGTAGGTTTTGATTTGTAGTGTTATATATTAGTACTATCTATAGTGTTAAATTTATGGTTTAGCCCGGCTGGATATTGTGTTTTTTAGACGTTGTATCCACTTATTTTCATGGGACTCTAAAATCTTTCTAATGTTATCTGCTCTGAACTTTTCTATTCTCTCAATTATAGTGAATCTGGCATGGCTTTTGAAATCGTGTTTTTCTAGGCGGAAATGTTGTTCTACAGGTAATAATTTTTCATGGGGAGTCGACTTAATATATATATATATATATATATATATATATATTAAAAAAATATCCGCAGAATAAGGTCACTCTGCAAAATTTCTCGCTTGGTATTCTATTACGTCAAATCTTACAATTTATTGAATATGAAGACCCACATGCGATTGTACACACACACAATGGGATACTTTATAAACAGTGCTGCTGCTGCTGCTAATGTAATGCTCTTCTACTCCAATCAAGCTCTCCCAGCTACTAACGTCCTTTGCATAGTAAAAACGTTAAAATTTCCTTCTACAGATTCACCTCATCTGAGAATATATATATATATATATATATATATATATATATATATATATATATAATGAGTGACGTCATTTGTTTACATTTGATACGCCATGAGCAGCTATGAATGTACGTGAGAGATTCATGGATGATTGAAGTTTAAATTCGATCTTGCTAACCGAACGATCCTCTGTGGCCAAATCGGTTAAAAGGCACGTCAGGCTATATGAAGGTTCCGTATAAGATACAGGTTCGAATCCTGTCGGAGAGCGAATAATTTCTATGAAAATTTCTCGGACGTTCAGGACGGTAAATGTTGTTTAATACTGTTTATTATAAACTGAGCATTTACTTAAATAAAGAATATATAAACATAAAATGTCCTTTTTTGTATATATATATATATATATATATATATATATATATATATATAAATATAAATAAAGGGAAGAGGTTATATTTGTTCCAGCGAGAAGAAAATGTGTATATTAAAAAGAAGAGAGAAACCGCATATGTTTTGGTTGTAATGTCTTTTTTGTGTGTTTTTAATATATTATGCTTTATTTTACATAATTTTGCTACACAGGTTTCTGATCTCGTTACCTTCATCAGGCAAAGAGTGAATATTTCCACATTGTTAAAAGGAATTAATTTTTCTTATGTTTTTTCGATGTTAAATATCCTCGATATTAGACATTCTCTTTTTGTGTGTGTGTGTTAGTGACCCAATTGTCTTCCTTGAACTGACAGTGAAAAAGTTCTGCGTGAAGGGTAATAAAACAATTAAGACTCGTCCGAGAAAGGGCGAGAAAGATATCTATATTCTTGTCTTTTAATGACACCTGTGTGTTCTTAGATCTATTTCCGATTTTTTTTATGTTTTTGCCACGTATGTATACGTATATTCCCTCTCCATACATACATACATACTGTCTTATTATAAGGAATTAGTATACACGTATGTACACACACTCACATATATATATATATATATATACTCACAGACACATTCACATACATGCACAAAAACACACACAGATATTCTCAGATGGAGTGTATTTTGTAGAAGAGACAAAATGAATGAAAAAAGACAAGAAAAACTATAATTAGCCGACGCGTTTCGTCCTCAGAGGAACTTTATCAAGGCAATATAGGATTTATTCTGCTACACGTTTTTATATACATACAGTCGAGGATGTCATTAGTTTTTATCAAGGCTTGTAAATCTGAGAACGGTCATGTATAATTATCAGATGGTTGAAAGGTCAGTCAAAGTAGTGGCGGGCACAAAGTGTTCTAACTCAAAGTCTTTAAATGAATAATATTCGTATAAACATTTATTGAATATTACTTGCTCATTTGAACCTTCGGAACGCCTTAACCAACATGGCCACGAAGAGCGCTCAGTCAGACGAGGGCAAACTTAGTACCTTCAAGTGACATTCTTCTCATCATAGAATCTCGCAAAGTTTTTCATCTTTACACAGATTCGTAACCAAAACGTAAACAAAGAGAATGTTAGAATGGAATTTTTTTTTATTATTCCGACAGATTTTTTATCACGTTAAATGCCATTTTTAGTGGATACTCGTATTTGAATAGACGCTCCGTTTATTTATTAAAGAGCATATTTATTTATCTTTGTCAACAGGACTGAACATTCGAGAAATTTTATTAAAGGAAAAATTGGCACTCTCCGCCAGGACTCGAACCTGCGGTCCTCAAAGCAAATGAAGCTACTGGTACGCCTTATATATATATATATATATATATATATATATATATATATTATATTTGGTATATATATATATATATATATATATATATTAAGCTAGTATATATATATATATATATATATATATATATATATATATATATATATATATATACATACAATTATATTAAGCTAGTATATATATATATATATATATATATTGATATTTGCTGTCAATATACATATATATATATTAAGCTAGTATATATATGATTATATTAAGCTAGTATATATATATATAATCTAGTATATGATATATATATATATACAATTATAATTATATATATATATATATATATATATATATATATATATATATATATATATATATATATATATAATGATAATATTCGTTGTCAATATATATATATATATATATATATATATATATATATAAATTTTCAAGAGGATAGAATCCAGGTAGAACTCATTGTCCAGGACAGAGCAAGAATATAATATAAAAGGCCCAAACACTAATATTCCATGGTTATAATTTATTACGTTGGAATCGAAATCACGATCCAATTCATCAGACCTGCAAATTCAAAAATATATATACTAGCTTAAAAGTCGCCTATTGAGCGGCATTTAAACTAGCTTCTCTGGAAGGCTCTTGATGGGACTTTAAATATATATACTAGCTTAAAAGTCGCCTATTGGGCGGCATTTAAACTAGTTTCTCCGTAGGGCTCTGGATTGGGCCTTAAAAATATATACTAGCTAAAAAGTCGCATATTGAGCGGCAT
>CAHIKZ030001143.1:425000-435000 GCA_903632075.3 Acanthosepion pharaonis
AAAATGTATTAAAATAATTGTCGGACTTTGTCCACCATTTCATAATATATAAAATATATATATATATATATATATATATATGGATTGCCTGAAAAGAATGTTGCTATGATAAGAAAAAAAAAAAAATAAATAAAAAGAGGTTGCCAATAAAGAAATAAGAATTTCTGAGTGCTAAATCATTTGACGCATAAATTTAACACCTGTGTCCCAAACATTGATATATATATATATATATATATATATATATATATATATATATATATATATAAAGATATATATATATATATAAATTTAACACCTTTGTCCCAACCAATAAAAGATGGATAAATGTTTGCGACTGTTGGAACGGATCCTTGAATAATTTACAGGCGAAATGTTGTTTAGGTGACACACAATAATAACTATCCAATCTTTTTTTAATATTTCGGGTTGTTTTTCGACTGTCTTCTCCCTGAAAGTTTTCGCTGAACATAAAATCTACACTCAAAATTTGAAGAAGTCTAAACATTACCAGCAAAAAAAGAGAATGTATGTTTGTTAGCAAAGATAAGAGCTCAACCAGCAAATTATAAATCGGGGGTGCCAAAACTTTAATTTTGTAAAGATCATTTCACCCCCAATCAAGACGGTAATAGCACTAAGAAACAGTGTACTAGAGAAAGTGAAAGTGAAAGTGAAAGAAGCGACTAAGTATAGTGAGGGAAGCACGGTGGAGTAATGAATAACGACTTGGAGTGAGGAATCGGAGAGCCGAGTTCGAATACCAGTCGAATCCATTACATTTACTTACGTGCTAATACCCCTGAGAAAGCTATGAATCCTCTTCTCCTCTCCCCCAGCTATGGGTAAACAACAAGACAGTCTTTTGTTGATCTACTGCAGAAAGAAATGGCAACCGACTGCGGGAAAAAATCTGCCTCGTCAGTCATATATCGAAAGTTACATGATTGCCTAAGCGTGTATCACGCATGACGCATAACTGATTGAGGAATCGGAGAGCCGAGTTCGAATACCAGTCGAATCCATTACATTTACTCACGTGCTAATACCCTTGAGAAAGCCATGAATCCTCTTCCTCTCCTCTCCCCCAAGCTATGGGTAAATAACAAGACAGACCTTGGATGATCTACTGCAGAAAGAAATGGCAACCTACTGCGGGAAAAAATCTGCCTTGTCAGTCATGTATCTAAAGTTACCTGATCGCCTAAGCATGTAACACACATGACACATAACTGACTGACTGACTATTCCTCTTCTTCTGCTCTCTACTGTGTCCCTTCAGAAGTGGAGGATCATGACTCTCCACGACATCCCTTATCCACACCAAATGGAAAACATTAAGAACACTAGAAAAACTCCATAAAAAAACTGATGACTTATTACTTGCGAAAAGTAGGAATCCTCTTCTTCTCCCCACCCCAAGCTATGGGTAAATAGCAGAACAGACCGGGTTCTATAGCTTTGGATGGCAACTGGACTACTGCAGAAAGAAATGGCAATCTACTGCATACAAAAAATCTGTCTCGTCAGTCATGTATCGAAAGATACATGATTGCCTAAGCGTGTATCACGCATGGCACGTAACTGACTGACAGTGAAGGTTGACGAAAGGACAAAAGATGAACGGGACTCAAGAAGACAGAAGATAGCGATTGACGTTGTATTTAAATTTTCGAAGATTGTCGAAGGGAGTTCCACAGGCGGGAAGTGCTAGACAAGAAACTGCTGGAGTATGAAGTGGTGGTTGCATTTTGCTAATTCAACGGTAAGCGGTTGGGAGCTGCATGGCAAACTTGCGGCACGCTTAAATTCATGCAATCAGGGCATCATGGAGAAAAAAAAATTCACCTGGCTTCCCTCTGTCTTTTCTACAAATATTTTCATACTGCCCTGGCGAGCTTTATTTTCTTTCCTGGTGCCCTGACTACGTGAATGCAAGGGTGCTACTAGAGTGGCATGTAGGTCCCACCCTTCTACTGTTGAAATAGAAAAATAAAAAACCGCCACTTTATACCCCAGCAATTTCTTTTTTCGCACTTCTCGCCTGTGGAACTCCTTTCCGTTTACTGAATCCCTGATAACTACAATCTTCAATTATTTAAATGCAACGTTAGTCGACATCTTCAGTCTTCTTGAATCCCGTTCATCTTTTATATTTTCCTTAATTCCCCTTAGACCCTTTCTTTTCTCTCACTTCCACTCTCTGTAACTCCCTGGGTACTAGTGACAACCCCGCCTTTCTTTAGGTAAATGATCAATATATATATATATATATATATATATATATATATATATAGGCAGCAGCAATTTTTCATTAATGCATGTTTCATTAAATAATATAGACAGTAATATAGACTAATATCTAGTAGTGAGTACCACTAATTGGAATGTCGGACGTGCTCACGTCATCACCCTCTGATTCTTCTTCCTCTTCTACACAGTGTTTTGTAGACAGTTGAATTATAGGTACTTACTACCTATAATGTAATCATTCATGGGGGTGCCTAGTTATTCCATAACATCATCTATTTTAGTCGATAAGCAAAACTGTAAAAAAAGTTGTAAAAGATTTTAAAAAAGTCTATTCAAAGAATAAAATTTGTTAGATGATAATTAATAAAAACAAAAAATAAATAAAAGTGTATATAACAGCATAATACTGCTGGGCACAAATTATAAAACAAAATGTTTTATATTTGCATTATTTATTGAAAATCACACTAAAACTACAGCACTGTATAATATATTACATCATAATGTAGCAAAATTATTTCCCTTTAAAGTAAATGAAGGTCTTATTTGATGGTACAATGATTTAATAACAATATTAGCCATGCATCTTGTCTATGTACAATTTGTAGAGCTTCAGTCAATTATAAATTTTATAAGGCTCTCCTATAAGGCTTTCACTGATCATTGGAATGAAATTTCCACACTACGATTTTGAACCTAAACTTAATCTTTAAACTTGATGTGATTGTCTGAAAAATGTACAGGAATAATCATTTTCCACAGATTTTGCTTACAAACTGACTTCAAAATTTTATTATTTCAAGAATAAATCCAAATAAAATTGATATTTTTACATCACTGAATGTAAATGCAATGTCAATCGTTATCTTCTGTCTTCGTAATTCCTGTTCTTCTATTGTTCCTTCTCTTTAATTTTGTTCATATTCTCAAACACACAGTGTTATATTCCGTGCTAAGGGAATAAATACTTGACAACAGGTGGATAATAGAAGAAAGGTTTATTTTACACAACAAGTACAATATGAAATACGGTACAGTTATACACACAGGTCAATCTATTAGTGAGTGTCACTAATTGGAAGGTCAGACGTGCTTGCGTCTTCACTCTCTCACTCTCCTTCCTCTTCTACACGGTCTCTCGTAGACAGTTGACTTTATAGGTACTTAGTACCTATAGTGTAATCATTCATGGGGGTGCCTGGTTATTCCATTACATCAGTGATTGATATTGCATTTTAAATTTTTGAAGATTAAATCGAAAGCAGATTGAATGGAAAGCATATAGGGGGGGGAGGGAAAGTGTACCACAAGCAAGAAGTGCGAGAAAAGAAACTGTTTACATAGAACTTACAGTCACATCTAGCCAGTTAAACTATAGACTGATGAAACCTCATTGTACTGAGCTTAAATTCAAAATGTCTCGGTACGATAACGAAGAACTTATCCGAACGATTACCATGAAAGGATTTATAGAAAAGGCACAGGGCAGCAACTTTACAACAGTGGGAAAGTGACTGAAGCCAAGATGCCAGGTGAGGTCCAATAATATTAATAGTAATGTTGCATTCATTTTTTTCACTAATAGCCTTGGGAAGAGGATCAATCCATCTCATCTTTGAGATTAAATAGCTGGGTACATTGGATTCTCTAGCCCTGGGTAGCAGCTAGTCTAAAAAACAAAAAACAAAAACAAAAAACAAAAACATTACTATAAGGCTTTTAGTGATCATTGGAATGAAATTCCAACGATACGATTTTGAACCTAAACGTAATGTTTAAACTCATTTCCTCAAAAAGCGGTAACGATTTTGATAAAAAACAAAAACATTTTGCTTCTTTATTTATCATGTGAGACCCCAACTTTCGAATTAAGTGCAATGCCACGGTTTCAAAATCGACCTGCCCTACACGGTTATGAATCAGTCTGTGTATTTTTTTTTAACAGAAACATATATATATATATATATATATATATATATATATATGCATGTTTCATTAAAACGACAGACAAGGTACTACGGTTAATCTTTTTATTTAATTTTTCTTGTGTGCGAACAAGAGCTTTCTTTTTTCTGGACAAAGGGGTGTAAGAACTGTCCAAATGTTTTATATTTCCGAGCGCTTTCGGCTATACCTTTAGCCATTATCAAGGATGATTTGATTTTTCAGATTAATTGAGTGTGTGCGTTCTGTGTATGTCTTAGTGTGTGGTAGGGATGTTTTTCATATCCGAATACGGTTAGCACATTGTGGCCTTGTTCTTAGTTAATATTGTTAAGAGTTGGCTTTTTCTTTTTTATTATTAAAGCTTCCATTATGTTTAGTCTTTTTTGCAGATGGATGCAGTTAATATATTTGTGTTTTCTACTAGTATGTTCCTAATGGAGTCGGGTAAATTTGTGTGTGTGTTTAAATAAGTTCTAATGGAGCTGTGATCAGATAGGTGTAACGTAAGACGTCTGGATAAGCATGTAGTTGTGTAACCGATGTAATTATTTATGAGTCCGGTTTGATCAGGAACAAAGTTCCTTAAGGGGCATTTGAACTCATAGATAATGTTCGTTCTTTGTAATTTTGACTTAGTTGGTGTGTTCTTATTTTTGAGGATAAGGTTGGTTGTCTTAAATTTTTTATAATAGATAATAAATTTGATTTTTTTATTCGGGTCAATTCGGGTAGTATATTTTTTTATAATATGTCTTAGTCTTGTATGTAATTAATGTGCATTTGTTTTTTTATAAATGTTTATGTAATTCTTGACTGTGTTCACTATCATTATATATATATATATATATATATATATATATATATATAGATATATATATATATATATATATATATATATATATATATAGAGAGAGAGAGAGAGAGAGAGAGAAAGAAGAGCGAGAGAGTCGAACCCCGACACCAGCACGTAAAAATTTGCTTATAGTGGTGAAGGTTTCATGTAGGACTATCCATACTTTTTGAAGGGCCGAATTCAGAGACCTGGTGCACTACGTGCCACAAGGTCCACAAACGATCCTCCACACGTTTTAAATTCAGAGTTGTCCTTCTCCTAGACCAGTTGCCATCCAAGGCTATAGAACCCAGTCTGTCCTGCTATTTACCCATAGCTGGATGGAGAAGAAGAGGATTCATACCTTTCCCAAGGGTATTAGCATGTATACAGTGAATATAATGGATTCGACTGGAATTCGAACTCGGCTCCAATCCAAGCCGCTATCTACCGTATCCCCTTCATTATCTATCTATCTATCTATCTATCTATCTATCTATCTATCTATCTATCTATCTATCTATCTATCTAAGTCTTCTCCTATCTATCTATCTATCTATCTATCTATCTATCTATCTATCTATTTTAACAACACTTGTTATTATATACTAGCCCTCAAAAGAATTTATGACTAAGAAGTAATTACCACTATTCAGTCGAAATGACGTAGACATACATCCCCACATACCTACCCTCTCCCATTCCCCTTTATGTAACCTGAAATTCAATCAACACAAGACCTTTCCTATTGCTACATGTTCTCCCAGGCCTCCAGGCCGGCCATATTTCAATAAAGGAACTAATTTTGCGAAGCAAAAATAAAAATAAAATTGTCCGATATTTCTTTTTAATTTTTTTTTTTTAAAAATAAAGCCTTCAGGAATCTCCAGTGCATTATTAATATTATTATTATTATTGTTGTTGCTTCTAGTGTTATTATTATGATTGAATGGGAAAATGCATAACGTTTGTCTGTATTGATGTTTGCGAATGGGCTGGGGAAGAGGGGTGGTGCGTGAGGCATGCGCGCGTCGTCAGGGAGACTGATTTACGACACTGAGCTGAGAGAGAGAGAGAGAGAGAGAGAGAGAGATACACGAAGAAACGGAGAGATAGGCAGGAGGTGGGGCGGGCAGAAAGGATCGATACATACAGGCTGATAGATAGATAGCTAACTTGATAGATATGAATAGATAGATATGAACAGATTATATTAGATAGATATGAATAAAAGATAGAGCGATAGCTACATAGATAGATAGACAGATAGATAGATAGATAAATAGATAGAAAGATAGATAGATATAAAAAGAGTGAAATAGATATGAAGATATAGATAGATATGAAGAAACTTAGATATGAAGAGACTGAGATAGATAGATAGATAGATAGATAGATAGATAATGATGACACTGAGATAGATCAAACGATTGATAGATAAATAATGAAGAGACTGAGATAGATAGATAGATAGATAGATAGATAGATAGATAGATAGATAGATATGAAAAGACTGATCTAGATATGAATATATAGATAGATATGAAGAGACTTAGATATGAAGAGACTTAGATAGATAGATAGATAGATGTGAAAAGACTGAAATAGATAGATATGAAGAGACTTAGGTAGATATGAATATATAGATATATATGAGGAGACTGAGATAGATAGATAGATAGATATGAAAAGAATGAGATAGATAGATAATGAAAAGAATGAGATAGATAGATAGATATGAAAAGCCTGATCTAGATATGAATATATAGATAGATATGAAGAGACTTAATGAAGAGACTTAGATAGATAGATAGATAGATAGATAGATAGATAGATAGATAGATATGAAAAGACTGAAATAGATAGATATGAAGAGACTGAGGTAGATATGAATATATAGATATATATGAAGAGACTGAGATAGATAGATAGATAGATAGATAGATATGAAAAGAATGAGATAGATAGATAGATAGATAGATAATGAAAAGAATGAGATAGATAGATAGATAGATATGAAAAGCCTGATCTAAATATGAATATATAGATAGATATGAAGAGACTTAGATATGAAGAGACTTAGATAGATAGATAGATAGATAGATAGATAATGAAGAGACTGAGATAGATAGATAGATAGATAGATAGATAGATAGATAGATAGATAGATATGAAAAGACTAAAATAGATAGATATGAAGAGACTGAGGTAGATATGAATATATAGATATATATGAAGAGACTGAGATAGATAGATAGATAGATAGATAATGAAAAGAATGAGATAGATAGATAGATAGATAGATATGAAAAGCCTGATCTAGATATGAATATATAGATAGATATGAAGAGACTTAGATATGAAGAGATTGAGATACATAGATAGATAGATAGATAGATAGATAATGAAAAGAATGAGATAGATAGATAGATAGATAGATATGAAAAGCCTGATCTAGATATGAATATATAGATAGATATGAAGAGACTTAGATATGAAGAGACTGAGATAGATAGATAGATAGATAGATAGATAGATAGATAGATAAGAAAAGAGTGAGATGGATATGAATATTTAAATATGAAGAGACTTAGATAGATAGATAGATAGATAGATAGATAGATAGATAGATAGATAGATATGAAGAGACTGACATAGATAGATAGATAGATAGATAGATAGATAGATAGATAGATAGATAGATAGATATGAAGAGACTGAGATAGATATGAATATATTGATAGATATGAAGAGACTTAGATATGAAGAGACTAGGATAGATAGATAGATAGATAGATAGATAGATAGATAGATATGAAAAGAATGGGATATATAGATAGATAGATATGAAAAGAGTGAGATAGATATGAATATATAGATAGATATGAAGACACTGAGATAGATATGAAGAGACTGAGATAGATAGATAGATAGATAGATATGAAGAGACTGAGATAGAGAGATAGATAGATAGATAGATAGATAGATAGATAGATATAAACAAACTGACATAGATAGATAGATAGATAGATAGATAGATAGATAGATAGATAGATAGATAGATAGAAAGGTAAATAAATATGAACAGAGATAGATAGATAGATAGATAGATAGATAGATAGATAGATAGATAGATAGATAGATAGTTATAATGTTTGAACACAATCGTCATGGTGGATAGATAGAATTCATGAAAGGAACAGGCTGTCAACGCTCAGCGTGGAGCAGAGTTCCCACTTATATTGGTGGACTCTCCCGTCGTAGTCGACGTATTAGGATCAAGCAGCTCATCTCTCAGGAACCGAACGCCCAGACACCAGCACATAAGATTTGATTATAGTGCTGAAGGCTTTATGCAGAACCATCCACACTTTTTGAAGGGCCGAAGACAGAGACCTGATGTACTACGTGCCACAAGGTCACCAAACAACCCTCTGCAGGTTTTGAATTCAGAGTTGTCCTTCTCTTAGACCAGTCGCCATCCAAGGCTATAGAACCCAATCTGTCCTGCTAATTACCCATAGCTGGAAGTTTCATACCCAAGGGTATTAGCACGTAAGTGAATGTAATGGATTCGACTGGAATTCGAACTCGGTTCTTCCAGCCGCTACCCATTACCCCACTGTGCCTCCTAATCCACTTTTAATATATATATATATATATATATATATATATATATATATATATATATATATATATATATATATTTACGATTCCAATGGAATAAATTATGACCATGGAATATATTAGTGTTTAAGCCTTTTATTATATCCTTACTCTGTCCTAGACATTGAGTTCTACCTGGATTCTTCCTCTTGTAAAATTTTTTCTGAAAATATACATGTATGGGGTATTTTTTTATATATATTTTGCATATGTATGTATATTTTCAACTAATATCTATCTATCTATCTATCTATCTATCTATCTATATATATATATATATATATATATATATATATATATATATGTAGTGAATTGCGTTATGGTGCTCGTTTTTTCGCAGGCCGTGTCCAACTGATCTTACTCCACGGTGCAGTCGAAAAAAACTTACAATAAACAACGCGCATGCGCTAAATTTAAAAAAAAAATGAAATGGCGACAATTTACCCATCGCAACCTGTATTGATGACAGTGTTGGAAAATTAAAAAAAAACAACATGAAAAAAAAGAAAAACATCGCATCATCTCTCTCTCTCTCTCTCTGTATATATATATATATATATATATATATATATATATATATATTTATATATTATAATATTTTAAAAATATGATTCCTTCGCTACATAAGAGTTCTCATGTTTCAAAAACGAGAGCCGAAACCATCCAAATAATTATTAAAATTAAGTTGAATTGAGGTGTTTAGTCCCGTTTCATCTTCAAGCGAATTTTTAGGTATAAGCTATCTCTTGGTTTACGTGTGTTTTTAGACATGGTCCGTTACAGAATTCGTTATTGTGGGAGTGGCTAGGCGAGTTTTCTTCGTTAAGTGGTCAGAGAGTTAATTCTTATCAATAGATTCATCATCTTCTGAGAGGTTTTGCTAAGGTTGGGTAGGGTATCTATTTCAAGGCTAATGTTGGCGGCCATCCTTTAGTTGGTTCCCAGTGCGGGATATTTTTATGGCGCGCCTACAAGTCGTAATGTGTCGGGAGGATTTTGTTTTATTATTATCTATCTGATTACCTATTTATTTATTTGTTTATTCAAGTGGGTGTTTTATATACAAACCGTATTGCACTGAATTTCAATTTGTTTTTTGACGACTACAGAAAGGGTTTTTTCATATTTAATGATTTGGCTAAGCTTTTAAGGCTTTTATTAAACAATGGAATTTTTTTTTATGCTTATTATTTAATGCGAAATTTTGTTGATGTCGGCAAAAAGCCGTTAACTCCTGCCTATGGTTTAATAATTTTTCATTGTTTAGAAACTTACATGTGTACATACTTGCTTATATATATA